>VXAV01011624.1:108656-119058 GCA_013399715.1 Alectura lathami
GGGAAAAAAAAAAAAAAAAATCAGTCAGGTAGGGTTTGTGGTTATATGCTGGCAGAAGGATGCACCTGAAAGTATAGCGTGCTCGTGTGAATTTGACCACCAAGCTGAAAATCTGGAGGAGGTTTTCTTTAGCAGTGAGAACATAGGAAGAGTAGTTCACCCAGCTCGAAGTATGCAATTTATATGAAAGTGTACCCATATGTATTTATTTCTCTTTCCCATGTATTTACATAAAGATATCATTTTTAGCAGTTGTTTCAAATGAAAAAAAGCTTTAGAGCTGATACATTTGTGAAGAACATTTTTAAAGGCATTACTGCACTAATGACCTGTATCCTACAAAGAATGCTTGCCTCAGTTATAGCAGTTCTAGATAGAAAGTTCAACAAAATTATACATCGAAAATATATATTTTTAAAAGGTCTATTTTTTAAGTATTAGCTAAACCAAGTTGTTTAGAAACAAAATAAAAGAATGCTGAAAACCAGACATTTCAATCAGACACTCTTGATCTCAAGAGCAGAGCATTTTGGGGTTTGGTTCCCAAATGAAAACCTAAGCTTGCATGTTTTCTTTTCAGAATGGTATTTTTAGCAGAGAGGCAGGCAAAAAACAATGAAATTACTTTACTGAAATTTCATAAAATCAATTTCTAAGCCTTCCTTAACCTCAACTTCAATAAAATTCAATTTGTTTTAAGCCACAAGCCATATAATTTTTGAATGATATTTGTTGGGCAGGCAGGAACACTTTATACCTAACAAATGCTTTTGATCTATTGGTATTTTCTGACCTTCTGGCTTTTCTTTGGCACTCCTTTCCCTCTCTTCTGGATTATCTGAAAAAAATCCAGACTCCATTCCCTCTACTGAGGTATTAAGCTGAGTCTACGATCCTCATTGCATGCACAGATCTGAATGGCTGGAATGGACAGAAAACACCAAATTACTCAGGGAAACTGTTAACAGTCTTTAGCTTATCTGAGCTGAAAACTTCCCTAGCTTCTGGTCTTTGAATTCATTAACTACATGAGGACTTGCTAAAATAACCATGTTTATAATGTTTATTTTTCAAAGGCTATGGCAATTAATCTTCTGAAAAACAAACAGATTTTTTGGCTAGTAGTCTACTTCAGAAGGGGACAGGTGGGAGTCTATATCTGAGTTACTGCATGTCATGTTGTTACAATCCAAGGGGGAGGCACTGTTTCCAGTATCAGAAAATGTGGTTCTGTAGCAACGCATTTCTTGTATTTCACAAGTGATTTTCACAGAGTTACTTTAGAGTTACCTAGGTTTTCCTTGAAGCAGAAATGAAAATAGAAGATGACTTTCAATTATTGTCAGAGAAAATTCATGACAATGACAGAAATGTGCAAAAAATTCAAGTGAAAGTGTGATGAGACAAAATCCTGCCAACTTGTGCTGCAGCTAGAAGTGTCACCATGACATGGCAGAGAGACAAAACTGCTTTGATTAGTACAGGTCACCATTTGCTTCTTTCAAATAATTCCGTTTCTCAGAACCCTGTTCACATTCAATCCACTTTTTCTACTTCTAATGCAGTTTGGGGGAACACAAACAGGTTCCACACTTCCGCAAGAAGTTACTTGTTTTTCAGAACTCCAGGTAAGGATTTAGGTGATGTTCTGAAGTCTGTCAGCATGTGGTTCTGGGAAGGATAAATGACAAAATAGGCTCTGACTAGAGTGGTGTGTTTTAAGATTTGATGCACGCAGAGGATGAGGGAGTGACCAAGTATATTAGAATGTAGGGAAAAGAGACCATGTGCTTGTTGAATTAGGGAAAACCTTTAATTAATCAGGCCATTTTAAAAGCTGTTTGTTGCCATTTCGAAATGCCTATCATACACATCACAGTGGATTTGATACATAGGCACATCCTTCAGTGCCTGATACAGCGTTGGTCATCTGGCAACTTTACTCCACACACTCCCAAAGTCTTAGAGCTAAAGTGATTTCTGCATAAGTGCTTAGTTGGCTTACAATGTAGAACACACGACAAAAATAAGGACCCACTGAATATAACTCACAATGTACCCAAAGATTTAAAAAGGGCAAGTGAGAATAACATTATGGCCTTGGTGTTACAGTCTAAGACTTATTATCATTTTTTCTCTGAGATCTAGATATATTCAACTAACCCTCATTTGCTTTTGTCAGGTATTACAAATGTTATTTTATAATCATTGTCTTGGAAAAGGACAGTGAGAGAGCCTATTTTTCACTCAGCAATAAGTAATTCCAGCTCACTGTCTTCCGAGCAGTAAAAGGCTACCAAAATTCAAACTACCTTCTCTCAAAGTCCACTGAAGCCAGAGGAAAGAACTACTACTGATTCCAGCAGGATGTGAGGCACTTCTATTCTTTGACAGGAAGAGGTGACCAGGGTGAAATCTCTATCCATAGTTAGCTATTAAGAAAAGAACCTTAGAACAACTTCACCAACATTGACAAAAAATATTTTCAAAAAATATGTTGCTGACTTCGCTGAAGACCATAAATTTACAAGAGCATGGAAATGAAATAATATTTAAAAGCTGTAGATTACTTTTCCTGGAATTTAATTCATAATATCTTCCTTCTTATAATGAAATTCTGCATTAAAGAAAAAAAAAAATAGCTGTGCTTTTATTCCCTTATTTTCAGAGAAAGTCTTCTATCTGTTCCCTCACTGCCGCTTATTGATAAAACAAGTTGCAACATTTTTAACAAATACCGCAAGCTGAAGAAAATACTATGAAATAATTTTTAAACAAACAGGCAAGCAAGCAAGCAAACAAACAAAAAAAACCCCACAACCTAACAGACTGCTTTATCTACCGCTCTGAATTGAAACACTCTCCCCTTGGTACTTTATCTCCAGGAAGTGGCTAGTTCTCCTTATGGTTTTAGTCTATAGGGTGGCTTTACCCTGAACCTTCAGACAGGCTGAAAGAAATCGAGCTGAAAGACAGTTCACAAATGCAGATTTGTACCCAACTGTAAATACCTTTGATATTTGCAATGGTCACTGTCTTCAAAGCAAGGTTGCTCTATTAACACATGAAGTTTAAAATAAGTATCCCTTCTGAGGCACAGTAAAGGGCATATTATCATTCCTTTCAGAAACACATGCAGTGGCTGATTATACAGTCATTTTCATTAACATAAGACCTTTAATAAACCTCTCTTAAAAACAAGAAAACATGCACAACATTCTTAATGCGTTTCTCTGGGTGTCTAACTTAAACATTTTACCTCCTTTTGTCTCCTGTTTTTCCAGAAGTCTCAGTGGGACTGTGAGAAGAAAGGGTTATGTCTGCTTCAGAACAACATGAAGTCTTGACTAGGAACAGCTGCCTTAAGGCAAAGCTCAGCATTGCTGTCTTATCTCTGAAATATGTGGCAATTCTAGTTAAAAATTGGGAGTAGAGTTGATAAAGCTCTGGCAAATTAATTCTAAAGTAACATCACCCACTAACTTTCTAGCAGTACAGTAAGCAATAATGATGCCTGTACAATTGTACTGGCTTCTACACAAAAACCAAACCTACTTTACAGGTAACAGAGGCCATCACAATGTTAAATATGATTTATGATCACTGTTTTTCACTTTTTCTGCCACTGTCTTATACAGTTTCTTCACCATGTCTAGTTATACAAAATGGTTCCTTTCTGTAAAACAAAGAGAATACCATATCAAACTTCCCTTCCATTGAAAGACAGTAATAAAAGCATGTTTACTCCAAAACAGTCAAACTTTTCTGGAGTTCTTACACTAATTAGTCTAGAAATCCAGATAAAATAAAAAACAACAATCTTGTAATAAAAAGGGATAACTCACACAGCAATGAAAAAGGAAACAACTATCTTCTGCATAGTCTAGTTTTGCTCATTGAAGTGCCTAGGCAGAACCTTGTACTCCCCAACCATTTGTGGGCCACATTAGCTGAAATTTCTGGGTTTAGATTTACCTTGGTACCTATCTACTGGCAGTTTTCTTTTTTACTTCAAGAGTGAAAGTTCTTCTCTCTTTCTATTTTTTGGTCACAGATCCTATAACCTCTGTGGTGTAACACTGACTTCAGTTACACAACATAGTGCCTTGAGATTAAGGCAGAAAATAGTAAAAGGGTGAGAAATACTTGGCAAAATAATGTGAAAGTACATAAAAAGGAAAAGTTTTTAAGGTATTTCAAAGACAGGACAAATATGATTAGCTGACAATAACAAATGTCTTCATTAAAGATAAGGTTTGTCTGAAATCCAGTTTCTTCACTTCTGTAGGCGCCTAAGAGAAACCAACAGCTTACAGAAGATGGAAGCCCAAACTGCAATCATATTTTAGCAGGGGAACCATGACTGTGTCATCAAAACAGACTTATTTTCCTCAGAACAAATGCTGAATCTTCGTATTTCTAACTTCATATCTCTTTCCTTGACACTTGGCAGGTTTTCCAGAGCCAGGGAGGTTTCAGCTTATTTCCCTAGACTCATCAGGCGGTATTTTGATTCAGCTCTTCCAGCTGCTGAAGGGAGTCCTACAGGGCTTGGATGTTGCTCCTTGTCACGTGTATAGGGTGTACACAGGCCTTTCCTGTTGAAACATGCAATCTACTGCATGATAGCAGGCTGATATGAATTCATTAGGCTTTTCAATATACCTGTAGATTTTTTTTTTTCTTCTGATCTGGAGCTGCTGCACAAATATTGTTTCATTGCCATTACAATGATGAGGAATGAATTAAGGGCAATTGTTTTGTCACTTAATTTCATCCTAGATTAGTTTGTTGTCTTTCCTTCAGTATTTGTCTCCAGACAGATACCTTCAAGGCAGGTAACCCATCAGCTCTCTGGCTAGAAAATGAAGAAGAAGAATCAGGACTTTTTTTCCTATCCTAGCAAAGATCAGTGTTTTCAACACATGAACATGGAAAGGACAGTCTTCTAAATCTGGACCGGAGCTTACAAGACCAATTTTTGAACAGACTTTGTTAATTTCTGCAATGTAATTTAATCATTCTTCTCCTAGATTTCCTTATCCAGGGAAAAAAAGTATAAATAAAAAAGAAAAATTAATTTTATGCATCTTCTAAATTGTTTTATTCTCTCTGTCCTGTTTAGCAAAGAAGCCTCTTATAGTAATGAATATTTCTTGGCTTGGGGGTTTTTTTTGCCACTATACATATACATTAACTTTAATGAGGTCATAATACCAGTTGGGCTAAATCACAAGGAACGCTTATGAACAATAGGAATAAAATACCAGGCAAGTCCATTTTACTATAGGAATCATGATATAGTTATGTTGTAGACTCCTGAATTAGACAGTGAAAGAGAAACAATTTTAAACATTTTCTCCAGAAAGAGAATTCCTAACGATTTAAGATGTTCTTTTGCCATTACTAATCCCCAGGATGTTTCTAAAAATTAGAAAATCTGCCTGTCTAAAATGCAGAAAATTATCAGTGAAATCCAAACTTAATTTTGCTGTGTTGGGTAAAATAGAATTACTCACTGAACTGAAAATAATATTTGCCAAACTTCCATGGTTTAGCAAGGACAGCTTCTTGAAAATGGTAAATACTGAAGAAAACTGAGAGATGGAAATAAGAAGAGCTACTCTAACGATTTGCTAGTAGGTGATCTCCATGTAATTGCCTGGCTGTGCTGTCTGGCATCTTCAGTCAGTAAATAAACACAAATATGAAATATGAAACTACTTATCAACAGAAGAATAAAAGTTTTTGCTACAGTAGAATATTCATTAACATTCAATGTCACCTTCCCTAACCATCAATAATCTCAAAAATACTTCATCACAGAGACTGATACAAACTTCTGTCTCCATGCTGCATTGAAGTCCCCTGGAGACTGAAATTGACAGTGACTTACAGGTGCTTCGTGTGCTCCCATGCGAAAGGGATTGTGAGTGTTCAATATGAACCCTCCATCACCTTTACAAAACCTAGCAATCCTTCCGTGGGCCAAAACTCACATCCTGGATAAGTTCCACCTTAAATGTGCAACAGCAGTGTAACCCTCCCTCAGGTCATGGCTGACAATTGGCTCTACTGTACTGGCCTTTGCCAGCTAATGTCTCATTGGCAGTTCCTCCCTGCTCTTTCCCCTGATATTACTCTGGTCCATTGAGTCACCTCTCTCAAGAGTATTTTACTGTACTCTATTCTCAGGAAGCACACAGTGCCAAGCAGAGATCAGTCAGTCACTCAGCACTTTTTACACATCAAGCATTTTCTTTTTCAGGATCTGCTCTACCTAAAACTTCTTCACAGCTATGTTAAAAGTAAAAGAATTGCTAACTCTTGTCATCCAAGCACACTGGATACAACTAAACCTAAACCATCATTTTTACAACATTTTAAGTTTAAAAAGGCTAATTCCTTCATGTTTAGGGCATAGCTGTTTTTAACAGATATTCCATAAAAAAATTGCTAAATAGATAAATAATTTAACATATCTCAACCTGCGCCATGGACTTCTTCAGTTTCCTACATGGAGATTTTAAAATATTCCCATCCACCTGACCTGCATTCTTCTGGTGCTACGTAGGGCCAAAGCTTCAAACTACAAAGCCAAATAGCTTCCAGACCTAGAAGAATGATTCCACAAATACTGCTGTCATCACTAAAGGGAAGGGAAGAAGTTACTTTGATAGGCTACTGCAACTAAAATTCCCATTTGGATGAAAGGCAACACAGCTAAACCAAGATGGCTACAAAGAAGGAAAGACAGTGTGTTTTTAAGATGTCATTAAAGAACATGTAACCTAATTTGTCAACTGGCAAAATGCTGAAGACCTTGAATTAGTCATTCTTGGGTTTAAGCATGTAGAATATATTGTTAAAGACTTTAGTAAACAGGGGTGGATTTTAGCTGTGATTTTCAGTGCCTGTATTCCACGGAGACTGGATATTGCAGATCTCATAGCAGGCTTATCATCTCCTCAGCCCCAAGATAATTTTTTCATTAGTATTTTTATCAATTTGTACCAGATATGTGTCGTAGAGGAAGCTCTCTTAATCCCCTTGCTCTCATAAAGCAGGCTATATAGCGACTGAAAGAGAAAACTCAGTTTACAGCCTTGTTAACATGCTAACAAGCAAGATTTAACATTCTACAAGCTCCTTATTAAAGTGGTAAATTAATTAGCTCGCCTAGACAATAAAGGTCTGAGACCATCAACTAATATGAACTTAATTTTGCTTGCATTTCAAACACAGCCAAGTCCATTCCCATGCCGAAGATTTCAAGGTCAGGTTAATGAGTACAAGGGCTAGGTTTTTGGCCAGCCTGTTTTCAGGAAAATACAATTTGTCCTGCCTCCCTTTCTCTGTCTGCTCTGAAGGAAGAATAGTTTCAGAAGAATTGACAAAACGATGCCTTAGAGTTCAGCAGGGAATTATTTCTGCTAGTTAACGTATCATTAACAACATTTATTCATTTCTTATTACATACCCTTCAGCTTCTGTGATTTTTTAGTTTGTGTTCAACAATGACTAGCACTGCCATTTCCAATTGTCATCTGCAAGTGACTATCACAACACAGATCTCATTCACCACTGGAATCGTTGTTTCCAGTATTGGGTTCTCACTAGTCAGTGACATTTATCTGCCTCCACTCTATTTATGCCAGTAGAGGGAAAATTTGCTCACTTACAATGAGTGAAGTATGTGACTGATCTATATCTCCTAACTGCAATTTCAAAAGTTTATCCCTACTTCTGCTCTGCCCATAACTATTACTAGAATTTCTCCTAATAAGCACAAGATTGTTTGCATCAGTGTACTGGCCTAAGCCCTTCCAATCGTTTTCCCGCCATCCTTTCCCCCATATTTTTTTTTCTTTATCCCCACATATTATTTTCTCAAAACATGTTGTTAATAATACCAAACTCAGAGCTCAGCCTGAAACTTTCAGTTGGAAACCAGATCTGTTCACTACCCCCACAGAAATACATTTTTCAAACAATGCAGCCACACAGTCCAAGTTTGAAGTGAGACATGGCTGGATTATTGGCAACTGGCAAAGAGAGAAGCAAAGGATTGTAGAAATGTAGTCTATTCCATGTGAAATAGAGGCACGAAATATCATAACCTTTCAGCAGTAGCATTTGAAACATCCATAAAGCTGAGAGAACCAATTTGAATCCTGCTCATTTAAAATTTAATGGTGTTTTCCTGTATTGCAGATATTGTATAGAAAAATTGGAGTTAAATATACTATAGAATTCTAAATTGTAGACATTAGTGGAAATAGACACTAAAATCCAGAAGGGGATAACATTTCCTAAATGAGTATAAGAGATGATCAATCTATGTCTTTCTACAATCTCATTATAAAGTCTAAATACTTTATGGATAAGAGATTCAGGTAACGTCCAAGCTGTTTAGCAATTGGAAACATACCTCAGGTGATAGCTTTGCTAATGGATTTTCAGTTGCACACAGTCCAATTGAGGCTACAAAGTTCTAGAACAAGTAAATACTGGGGTAGTTTTTTGTTTGCTTGTTTTCTACATGCCTTAGGCCATTTGTAGTAATTTGTGAGAAAGTCTAAACGATGGGCAAATAAATAAGAAGACTTTCCCACTGTAATCATTTGTCATTTACCAGTATACTGTGGCAGGTTTACATTGTCTACTTGCTGGCAAATACAGTTCTCTACTCAGCTAAACCAGGCTTGGCACGAAAAGCTTGTTCAAGCTCTCACTTACTCAGTCTTTAAAAATTCTGTTGGGCCAGTCAAGGAAGTCACATGTACATAAATAAATGATGGGATCAAGGGTTCCAAGAGCACCAATGGGCTCTTCATCCTTTTCCCTGATGTGGTGGCTGGTCCATGTTACTGTCCCACAACCTGCTCTGCCTTCACCATAAGCTTCCACTTACCTCCTCCTGAAGAACAGCCAACCCTCACTGCTGTCTGACATTGCAATTTGCAAACACTTTTGCGTGATGGATGGATTAAATCGATTAATTTGTAAATTCTCTACACATTCCTTGGAAGCTTGTTGTAGATAGTTCAGTATTTGGCATTACATATTTTTTTTTAAATACTTTCGAGCCTAAAGCTGAAAGAAATTTAACAGCACAAAACAAAGTAGATTTTTGAAGACTGATTCTCACGGAAACCACCAACATGTTTCTCAGAAGGTCAGCAACTTCTTTCCAAAAATCTTAAAGTAAGAAGTGGATTTTATTGCCGTAACTCTACCCCAACATTGGGATAAAATTCACAAAATATTTTGGGGAAAAAAAAAAAAGCCAATCTTACATGCTTCCTTATGAAACTATCCTTTCTTTCCTTATACGGCAAAATAAGTACTTGTAGTCAGAAATGCAAGAAATAAAATCCAATTATGTGAGAGTCTTTCAGCTTTGGTGCACTTGGTGCTCAAGTTCTATGCTTTCAGGAAGAATTTTGGTTTCCTTGTAATGCTTTGCATGCATCTTGACAATACTTTGGCAACGTACCTTCTAAGGTTGAGAAGGCAGTTGCAATGCTGCATGCAGCATATATTCAGCCTGTGTTTTTCTGCAGAGCTGGACTTCTACATTTTATTACCATGAGCATCTGTCCACCAGGAATCGGTATGGGCACTGGTATGACGTTCTAGATCACTTAATAGAGAATGTTCTGGAAAGGGGAAGAAGGAAGTGTTGCTATCAAAGTAGAATTTATGCATGATTAATAGGTATCTTTTCTCATTTTATCTACGATGCCCATTTTTAATAGGGGTAGATATGTTTGTTTTCTTTTTCTTAAAAGTTTGTGGCTTGTTGGGAATTGGGTGCAGTCTAATTTAGGTTATTTTTTTTTCCAGAATTTTCAATGAGCCATAAATTCCCAGACTTGTGATGTTTCAGTGAAACTTTATTGCTGTTGTCAGCGATGGCGCATCCTTTTCCATCAAAGAAGTGCTGGGCCCTGTATCAGCCCACAACCCAGGCCACCACAGTACTGGCAGGAGCTTCCAGTGAGGACAGGTGTCTGGGCAAAAGCTCAGACCTTGGCTCTGGATTTGGGGAATTCTTGTCAAATAGGAGTCATTCCAAATTACGTGTTTTGGCATTAATGAGCTGATGTTTTTCCATAGGCAGATCTGTACTAAAATACTGAAAATGCATAAAGCAGACGCCACAATGAACTGCAAGCACTTCAGAAGACAAGACTGAGTTCCAGCCCTGTCTCAACATACTGGAAATACAGTCTGAAAAAATAATATCATTATAATCCAGAGGATCAACATACATTCAAGAAGAAATAACCAACAATACAATTGACTAAATAGCATTTTTACAGAAATGGCCCATTGCCTATACCATGGTTAATAATGTAGTGCAAAAGGAGGGAAAACAAACACACACTAGGAAGAA
>VXAV01011624.1:122718-134990 GCA_013399715.1 Alectura lathami
GACTAAAATAAGGCCTTGTTTCAACTGCAGGTGGAACAAGATGATTGATTTCCAGAGGTCGTGTCCAGCATAGACTTTTCTATGATATCTCTCAGCACTCTGTAAGAATAAATCTAAGTGCTTAGAAAATTAACAAACAGGTATTTATCCTATCTCTAAATAGACACTTAAACAATAAGTCACTCAGCACTGAAAAGCAGCTTTCCACTTCCATGTTTATTTGGAAAGACAGTGTCTGGTCATATTAGAAGAAGCCTTAAGAAGGGATACTTATCAAATGGAAACAGTTAAGCAAAAGAAGGATACCAAAAGCTACATTTTTCTACTACTCTGCAGAGGCCTCAAATAAGAGCAAATTATACATCTACTGAAGTGAGGGAAAAAATAAATCAAAACAAAGAAACAAAGTCCACAAGCTCAGCATTGTCTTTCACCTGTCTGACAAACTAAGAGACACAACTGTTATAATCTTTCTTGATAACAGGCAAATTGTCCAATTTTTTTTTTTTTAAACTAACTTTGACCTGAATGCTGCATTCAACAAAAGGAAACAGACAATAACAAATTTCTCTTTACACAGGTTATTCCCCTGGAATTCTTCTGGCTTCAGCTCTACTGAAATAAACCGTATAAATAGGGATGGTGTTCAAAATGCTGTTGTCAGAATCAAGGCCAAATTTTATTTTATTTTCAGGCATGGTGATTAATACTAAAGTCCTGTAAAAAAACTGGACATGTAGGTAAAATACCCTGCTGTTTGTATTAGTTGCCTGAAAGCCTTGATTAAAAATTTAGTAGTTTTGAAGAATGGACGTAACAAAAAATTGAAGGGAGATAAATAAATATTCTAAGTATTGTTTCATAATACTTCATATAGCCATGTAGCTGGCTCTACATGTGCTTTAAGATTTGTAATACATTATTTTGCAACTGGCACATCATTATCATAAAATTAAGAATGAATACAGCTTTTGGATTTCAGCACAAGCATTTATCCAAAAAATAAGCAATAGCCAGCAACTACAATTACCTTTGCCAAAATATTTCTCTAGCTTTGAATTCTGTGTTCCATTTTCCTCTGCACATGTTAAGAAAAAAGTCATGGATATCCAAATAAATTACAAATGAGTTCCACATCAAACCTAACCTCACTACAGAAGAAATCTAAGATCTGTGAACATTTGAAAACAAGTTAGGTACAGGCTGACTTCCAAAAGACTTCAGGCAGCTCTTCCAGATTTAGTGGCCAATATGGAGACCTCAGGCAATAACTTTATCGATGATGGAGACAGATATGAAGAAAAAAACACCACTCTCTCAGGCAATGCTATTTTCATATACTACAACAGCATCCAAAGATATCAAGTGACATCTTTATACATGGAATTTCATTCCTGAAAGGCTTATAATTGAAATGGGCAAAATATAGTGTTATGTCCACTTTACACCAGGGAATCAATGTGGAGAGAAATTATAGGAATTGACCAGGATCATTTCAAAAGCTTGATGTGAACGTGCATCAGAGTTGTCTCCTCTGATGAAATACCCCTCATATTCAATAATGCCAAGACCATCAGAGCGTCTCAGTTTTATAAATGATGCACTTTTTAAACTGTCATTGCATCTGTTCATTCAAGCATATCCAAGAAACCTTTTCTTGCCCCTGTTTAACATTCCTATCTCTCTTTTCATGGGGACACACAGAGTTGACATAAAATGGTTATAAAGACAAATGTATTAAAATCACATAGAAGTAGTAATATTAGGGAGGAAAATCATAATACCTTCTCCTCTTCCAGTGAAAGACAAACTACATTGAAATGTACTTTATACTGCACATTAGGAAACTAGTACCCCTGATTTCAAAATTGGTGCTACCTGTCCATTGGTTTCTGGGTGGAGTGCAGCTAAACTACTCCCTGTGAAATCAATACTACTTATAGCATCACCCACTGTGTTTTGTGCAAACCACAGCTTACAAATTCCTTAAACTGTAGCCCTATTCAGGAACTCATCTTCTAAACAACAAACCCATGGATAACTTTGGCATGTTTCTTCCATTTTGACAGGTTTTGCTGGTGTTCCACTGGTGCTTGTGCATGTAAAGTATAGCAAATCTCTCCCAAATCAATGGAAACTGACAAAACAACGGTAAAAACCCCTTAATTCACCCATTGTCCTAGATATACAGACATAGTTCTGGGAGCCAATAAGATCATCAGTTCAGGAACCTTAAACTGAAACAGTAGGAAAAAAAAAAAAAAAAACAGTAGAAAAAAAAAATTTATAAATCAAGAGCAAAGACATAATACCTTCTTTTTCTCTTATCCTGGACTTAAACCATTCCTAGTTGCATCCAGGTTGATTCTCAGTCTGTGAGCTCTCACCTGCTGCAGTATGGCAGTATCTCTCTTCATGAGCTGATCCGCTAAAATTTACATAAAGAACTGTACTCATCAGAGGGGCTAGAACATGCATGCGTGGTTATAATTACACATATAGTAGTTTCTCACTGTTAGTGAAAACTAAAAATAAATATAAATGTTGGAACTCCAAAGACATTTTGTTTCATGCATAGGTGAATTCTCCTAATGCCTCATTATTCTTTCATGCTGTTGGTCTTAGACTTTTCAGTCACTCTCTTCTTGCCCCTCAGCCTTCTCTCGCTGTACTTGATACATTCAGAGATAAATCTGCAGGGTCAGATACTAGAGGAACGTAGCAAATATTAAATATATAATATATATTAAATATTTACCCAACAACCGTCCTCAATGCTAGAAGCAGGTTACTTGTCTGTAAAGTCTCTGCAGGTGTTCTGCAGCTAAACTGCTCTAACAAGATTTCCACAGCTTTCCAGCGTCTTCCTCAACAGTTCCACAGCTATGCAAGTGCAGTTACCTGAAGGCAAAGAGAATTGTGCTTGTTTAAATATCCTCTAGCTGTGTGTTCAAGTTAACCTTCAAGGCCTTGCCCTGAGAGCTCTTCCAGCCTATTAACGAGTCTCAGCTGAGTAGCATGTGCATGAGAGAGCAGGGATCCCAGGAGCTGTCCCTGGTTATTCTCATGTTTGCAACACATCTCAGGAAACAGCTGACAACAGCTAGAGTGCAGGCACCAGTTCAAGCATGTGCTGTCCAGGGTCACACAAACCTCATGTCAGGAGGAGGGCTATGAAAAAGTTCGAGGGAAGCCAGTGCACATGTAACCTTCCATCTCAGTTTGCTGGCCACACTATGTTTATGTGATCATAAGGATTCATTGCTCAATGCTGCTGTAGAGTAAGTAGGGGATGACAGCTGATTATTTCGTCTTCCCAAAAAGGCTCTCACAAACAGAAATTTTGCTGGGGAAGGAAGACGTATGGTTGCAACTAGAGATGCCAGCAACCAGCCTGCTCCCTCTGCACAGGGAAACTGACACAGCCACGATGAATTCATGGAGATTCTTCTGCCTACCAGCTTCAGTCTGGATTTATTTGGATTAAGCTTCACCAGTGAGGAATGTAACAACACTACATAAGAACAAACCTAGCCATTCACAGTAGTAGTTTCAGCTCTCCTGACAAAACTTCAGAGTTATTCTATGAAAACAATGCTTATTTCATTCCTATTCATAGACACATTGGTTAACAATCTCCTCCTAACATGGTTCCCAGTCAAAAAAAATTGACTGAGATCCAGAAAATCAGGTGTTTTCAGAAACCAAAGCAGCTGTTTTGCTGCAGTCTACCTCAAAGTATGTACTATATATAAACTGCAGCTGCCAATGTAATTCATGGGATATGTCTGTACAAAAATTAAATGGCTATAGATAGTAGTTAATATTCTTCAGAAATATAGCATATTTTCTGCATGGTTTTCCCTAGGGCATCATAGTTTTTGACCCTGTAATGTTATAAAAGGGTCTAAAGAAAGAATGTCAGGATATTCTGGAGTCTAAAATATGACAGGCAACACAATGATGGAAACTGCCACTATTAAAAGCAACCTAAGATTTTCTCCTCAGTAAAACAAATCTTAAAAAATTTAAAATATTATTGTACTGGAAATGACAAACTTGAAGTTTTGTACAATCACAGAATGGCTAGAGCTGGAAGGGACCTTAATGGTCATCTAGTTCCAACAACCCTGCCACAGGCAGGGGTTGCCACCCACTAGATCAAGGCTGCCCAGGGCCCATTCAGCCTGGCCTTGAGCACCTCCAGGGATGGGGCATCCACAGCTTCCCTGGGCAGCCTGTGCCAGGGTCTCACCACTCTCTGAGTGAAAAAATTTCCTCCTAACATCTAACCCAAATCTCCCCTCTTTTTCTCAAAAACTGTGCCTCTTGTCCTATCGCTTTCTGCCTGTGTAAAAAGTCGGTACCCCCCTCCTGCTTATAAGCCACTTTTAGGTATTGCAGGGCTGCAATGAGGTCTCCCCAGAGCCTTCTGTTCTACAGGCTGAACAAGCCCAGCTCTCTCAACCTTTCCTCATAGGAGAGGCGGTCCAGCCCTCTGAGCATCTTTGTGGCCTCCTCTGGACCTGCTCCAACATCTCCACATCTTTCTTGTGCTGAGGGCCCCAGAACTGGAGCCAGTACTGCAGATGTGGCCCCTTGAGGGCAGAGCAGAGGAGGACAACCACCTCCCTCACCCTGCTAGCTATGCTTTTTTTGATGCAGCCCAGGATATGGTTGGCTTTCTGGGCTGCAAGAACATTATGGGGTCACATTGATCTTTTCATCCACCAGTACTCCCAAAGCCTTTTCCCAACCACTGACAGGCATGGGGCATCAACCACCTCATTATGAATCCTGTTCCAGGGTTTTAGTGACTTTGTGATTTATTCAGAGGGAAGTGTAGAAGATGGAGCAAAGGCACCCCAACATCCCTTGTATGCAAGAAGTCAGTACTCAAACATAATACCTTCATGGTCATCATCAAAGGCAATGGCAAGGACAAAAATAAGCGGCAAGTAGATAAGCTAGTTTATAACAGTTGGAGAGAATCAGATATAAATATTTTTATATCTTAGTTGCAAATTACTGACTGTCAGCAATTTGTTTTATGATTGTGATATTTTAGTTGCAGTTGACAACTGCTTGTTGTTCGAAACTGCATAGAAGTCTTTACACAAAACATGACACTATTTTTTTTGAAGAATTCCTGTTTTCTGTAGTAATAAATTTATTCAAATTTATATAGAAGTCTCTGTATTTTCATGAAAATATTAAGAAGTCCATTCTGTCACCAATCCGTTTATCCTGTTTAGGTAGGTTATTCTTATTTCAGATAAATTTAAGATTAGCAGAATAACCCGAAAATATAATAGTCATCTATTAAATCCTTGCCCATTTTATTTCCCTGTCATATCTTTAATGTAGAAGAAATATCTTTTGAACAAACAGGATGAATAATTAGATGACAATGTAATGCAACATGGCAAGACAATACTTGATCAGCAGGGTCTATTTTTAAATCTACTTTCATCTTTACTCATTTGTCCTATTAGCTGCACAGAGTGGGGTCTGGAGAACGCCTCCTTCCTCTCCCATTTAACCAGAAGGCAGCAGGTGCAGAGCTTGCTTGTCCTCACAGACAAGAAAATTTGGCAGTAGGAATAACAAGCAGTGCCTCAAAATCAAGCTGGTAATCAAGAAAAACAAGTGTTTTTTCAACAACAGCTCCATCAGTCCTGCTTCCCTGCTCTGTTTCTGAGCCCTGCATTCTCTGCAGTCACTGTACGGGATCAAGCTGCAGACTAGCAAGCAGTGGAGATGCTTTTATCATGTCTTAATATCTATTTGAGATATTTGCTATCAGTAAGTCCAACTGCACAAAACAGAACTCAAAGGGTTAAGCCTCTTACTACATACTGTGGGAACTGGTGTAAATCTGATGTAACGTGTTCATGCCTGTCTCACTTCTAGGTAATTTATAATAGCCTCAAGTTCCAATATAAAAAAGCACATAGCTGCAGGGAGACATGTCAACTTCCCTTACACAAGCTGTCATTCCCTTGGAAACATAATAATTAAGATGTCTGGTGTAACTGCTTCTGCCAGAAATATTTTTAGATTTCAGCCCATTTCAAGGAACTCAGAATTCAAGGGGAAAATTATTAAATGCTGCATGACAAACTAAGGAAAGTATCCCTACTGTCAGGAGAAAAGCATGAACAGTTCCTCATCAATAATGGGAAAACAATCCTGCTCAGAAAACAATTAAAAAAAAATGATAATAATAAAATAGTAAAGCTGAGGATTAGCTTTCCAAGGAAAAAGTACAGCTGAAACTGAACTGAAGTAGTTATTACTGATAGGAGAGGTCCCCATCTGCTTAGGTATTTTCACAGGTCTGGAGGTGCTGGGATGGGCCATCAGATGCCTTCTCAGTGATCAGCAAGCAGAGGATGTTGGTTGCTGGAGCTGCTGAGGCACAAGAGCGTGTGCACTCACAGCAGAGGATTCAGGCTCTTACCTGTCTGAGGTAACAGAGCGTTACCTCTAACTTTAGAGATAAAACAAATGCAGTGATACAGATGCACAGTATTTAGTGTACTGCTAACCTGCCACAAATGGTTAATTCTCATTTAACCAGTGAAATATAACTCAGTTAAATCAGTTGTAAACAGGAATTACATGTAGCATCAATTTTGCTAGTTTGGAAAGGAGTATCGTTCTGTCCAGTCACATTCATCACTTGGGTTTCCATCTGTGAAACTATTTAAAGGGAGGTAAGTGTGCTTTTGCTGTGTTCCTAGGACTTTCTCTGTAAATATCCCCACTGAATGGTCCATGAATTATAGAGTCTTATATCCTAACATACACTAAAAGCTAGAGAGAAATACTGACTGCTCAATATGGAGGAAAGACCCCTTAGCTGCAAGTCCAGAAGCATATACCTGTTTTGTGAAGACAGTTTTGGTGGAAAAGGGAAAAGACACAGACCAGATGAAGCACTGAGCAAGCAGGATCTTATGGGAGTCACAAAAACTTTGAATAAATGAGATTGCATTTCATGAATTGCTATGGGCAATTCATGGAGTTTGATGGATGAATACGCCTAGAACCTGAAGTAGTCAAAGAAACAAGTGTGGTCAGTAAACACAAACTGAAAAATATAAGAGAAAATAAAATGTAAAAGTATTTAAGAAAAAAAAAAAAAAAAGACTTAATAATGGAAAAAGGAGAGGAAAAAAAAGAGTAATGCTTTCAATATGAACAAACCCAATTATACATCTTCCCAGAAATGTGGACACTGAACTCCATCTTAGGCTAAGTATTTAGTGTTAAGGGAAGCAAAAGGATTACTTTGTATACTTTGAATAGGAAGTCCTGTTTATGTAAGTCATTTTAATATTTGTCTTTCTTGCAAAAGCATGATATATTTAATTCATATCTACCTGATAATCATGCCTTTTTCTGTAACACTGATGGCTAGTGATTCTCCAGCCTTTATTTTTACAGATTATTATTGCAAAGTTTTCTGCCTTGCATGATCCTTATTTTACTGTGAACTGCTTGGTCCGGGGAAGTCACTCTGAATCTGAACAGTGTTCTCTAGTGTGTTTGAAGGATTCCCAATTAGGTGTCATCTACGAATTTAGTAAGTATCTTCCATATTCTGATAACCAAGTCACTAATGAGGATTTTGAGGCACAGGGAGATGAGCTCCCTCCACGCATCCCTCCATTTTGACAGCCAACTTCAATGATCATCTCATTATAGAGTTGCACATACTTTTACACAGCACTTGTAGTTTTTCCTCTTTGTTTATGTTTCCCTGTTTTGTGTGTAATTATCATCTGAAACAACGTGACAAACCTTGCCTGGCTTCTGACACCTATTTCTATATTTTTACCTTTTCCACTGATTTATTCAGTAAGTAGGATACAAGTAATATTTTCTTGATAAATTAATACAGGTTCTTATCTCGTTTTCTTTTGGATGCTCACATAATCTTTTTGAAGCACAAATCTTGGTATATTTCCAAGAAAGATAGGTCAATCAGTTTAACCTTTATACCTTAATCCATTCCTTTGCTTTGCTAAGAATAGTTATTTTCTTTCCATTTTCTTTTTTNAATACTTTTTCATCTTTTTTTTTCATTTTCTTTTTTTTTTTTTTTTATTCCACTTTCTTTGATGGATGCATTGTGTGTACAACCTATTCTCAAGCATAAAATAATTATTTCAAGTTTTAAGTGGTTATCTTAATTTTGTCAGTACTTTATCTGCATTCCGTAGAAATAAGCATATTTTTATGAGGAAATGCTGATTTAAAATTGAACAATGCAGATGTCAACGATGATGTAAGAAACAAAATTTACTAAATTTTTAAAAGATCAGTGTTAATGGGGTTGGTTTTATTTATGCAAGCACAGCTTATCATTGATTTTTAAAACAACATTTTTTTTTTTTCCGCTTAATGAGTGATTATCTGTTGAAGTTTCAAAAGGATCTAACAGAATACAAGTACTAGGAATGCAAGTGCTTTATTTCTGTTTGGTTGAGTTTTGGTGAAAGGAGCTCATGACCCCATCACAGTTCCTAACTTCAGTATAGCCACATCATAACTTCCTCAACACAACTCACGCATTTTGCCACTCTCAGAATGGCCAAGAAGTGAATAGACTTAAAGTAGCAGTTGTTCACTTTTTAAGGAGCTACTCTGAGGAAGACTGAAGCAAAACAGATGTGGGTAGGTGCTGCTGCTGTGCTGCATGTCTGCATGCTCTTTTTGTAAATGTGATCTGTCAATTCACACATACTGAAAGTCCAGTAAAGAAAAGATGGCACCTGAACATGGTCTACTCCAATACCAAAATATAGAAGGACTCTGACAAGCTCTTATGAGTTAGTCTTCAACAAAAATAGCCAGCTATGATAATATAATTAATGTGCCTAGCACCCATGAGAGGCTAATGCAGAGAAATGCTCAGGAAAGACAATACATGGTGAGTATGATATTTTCCACTTAGCTGAGCCAGAAAATATTCATCCCAGGACACTTAGAGAACTGACTGAAGCAATTTCAAAACTATTAACAGTTATCATAAATAGCTTCTGAAAAATTGCCTTTGCATCTCCAATGTCTATGCCACAAGACACATCTGTATATAATGTAAAAAGGATTTTTCTGTACAAAAGGCTGAAATATTGTATCCCACCACGGAAATGATAACACGCATAGGGTTTCTATGTTCAGATTACTGAAAAAAGTGCTAGATTTTAAACTGTTTACCCTGAAGTCTGGATCAGTCCCTGAAGAGTAGAAGAGCCCTATAGAATTGCGTATGGACAAAAAGACCCACCAAGACAAATTCTTATCATGAATAACCTGAAATGCTTCTCTTCAAGATTAAGGATGACAGACCTTTGGATGAGATGATGATATATTTTTTTTTCCTACAATCTGGGATTCAAAGAGCTCTCAATCTTGCAAGACAGAAGGTGAAAGAATTTCATTAAGGAGCCACAAAATTTTATTAGATTAATGTAATATCATGTACCTTCTCTAGTCATGGATCTCCATAATTAAAATATCCCTTTTGAACAGGCTGATACATTTGGTTTATTTTTGTCCACAATTTCTCCATCCTAAAATGTTTTTTGATTTAACCTTTTGCACTCCCATCTGCGTTGATACAATTATTCCAACTAAAAATTCTATTATCTGAGCTGTCCATAAATAAATATTTTGTTGGCTATCTGATGAGCTGCCACAAGCTACTGAGCAACAGAGACCAATCATGTAGTTGTAGTAATTTAATAGTTGAAGATGAATTAGTTCAGTTTTAACTACTAGAAGGAAACCTCAAACTTTGCATTTTACAAGTAGATATGCATCAAATTATGTTGATCTATATTTTTACAATATATTCTGCCACACTTGTTTGTTAAAGTTCTTTAGCATGCTTAATTCGTTAGTGATCTGCCCTTGCCACTTCAAGTTCATGTCCAAAAACACAATTTCCATGGCATCCTCTTTGTTTCACACATATGAATTCTCCTAGCTACATGAGAGATTCCCAGTCCTGTGAATAATGAATGAATAATTTAAGACTCAATTTCTTAATCTGTTGCATTCATTCATTTTACAATGACTTTGGTGAGAATTGAAGGCACTAACCATCTTGCAGAAATGAACATCTCAGCTGTGATTTTTTTTCCATATCTTAAAGACTTGTTGTGAGGGGAAAAAAAAAAAAAACTAAACAGAATTCAAAAGAATAATTGAAAGTGAAAGCCATGGGCATAAAGATATTAATTAATACACCTTTCTTCCTAATCCCATCTGATTAAGCCTGTAGTTACTGTTTAACACAATATACCCAGCGAGTCTCACATACTCGTAAGTTTCATTTCCAGCACCTCAACAATAAAACACTAAGATATGCAATGAAAATTGGTTATGTGGCAGATGCTTTCTATTCATATCCAATCCTAAAATAAATGAATATTTTACTAAATATGTTTTTAAAAGCCACTATAAATATTTAGAATTCTCTAGCTTTATTCAAAACAACAGTATGTATAGTTTCTTCCAACAAAGATCCACTTCCCAATGATTAAGATAATTTTTAATAGAAAGTGTCAGATTCTTTAATATATCATTAACTATTAATATTTAAAGGTTACCATTTCTCACAAGTTTTTAATACTACTCACTGGGGTTTCACAGAAAATCTAGAGCCCAATTTCCAACAGTTACTATACGATAATGCTGAAGGTAAGACTCATTGGAGTCGAAAATTTGAGCTCTTTAATAAAAACAGAATCTGCATATTAACAAGTTTATTTCATTTTCTATCTTTGTCTACACAGATCTGAGTCTAGGCAAGAAAAGCCAGAGAGGGCAAAAGAATTGTAATGGAAGAAAATTAATAAACAAAATAGTTATGAAATATAAATAGGTAGTGGGATTCTGTCCCATAGGATACAGAAATACCAAGTCCATCTTTCTGCAACTTAGAAATACAAACTTATTTCTGAATATATGGTACATAACATTCCCTCATGTATGTGCATATAAATGGATATATAATATCTATTATATATTGCAAAAATTATGCGTGTATTTTAAATGTGAAAAA
This sequence comes from Alectura lathami, assembly GCA_013399715.1. Classification (NCBI taxonomy): domain Eukaryota; kingdom Metazoa; phylum Chordata; class Aves; order Galliformes; family Megapodiidae; genus Alectura; species Alectura lathami. The sequence continues at coordinate 133,799 of VXAV01011624.1, forward strand.
CAATTAAGATCGAAAATTATTATAAGCTTGCTAAATGTAAACTTTGAAGAGGCTATTAGTACAACAAAAATGAGCAGCCATGGTTCCAGGCAAGCAACCTGTTGCTTTAACATGGAATAGCATTTAACCACATTGGTGCTAAAGAGAACTGAAAAGCAACTTGCAGTGCATAGAGAAGGGGAAAAAGAATATTTATAAGTATCTGCAAAGAATTACTTCAGCAAGGAAAATGAAGTGACTGAGCTTTCATTGTCCACACAAGTGAAGAATTGACCACACATAGCTGAAAAGTCTCAGAGATTTTTCCAGTGCTTCTCTCCAGGCCTCTTCTGGGAGCAACAACAAGGCAAGCATATGAATCTTTAGCGGGGGACTTTTGGATAGACATCAAGTACTAATCTATGTGTTCTGCTGAAGGTAACTAGAAAAACTAAGCCCTCTGCCAAAAGGTATAAATTCTTCATCTAGGGTTCCTTACAGGCACAGCAAGAATATTTGGAACTTGTAAACTGAAAAAGGTTGAGTACTGCTGATCTAAGAAGAACTTCTCTCTCTTCAAGCAGCAAGTCTTGAGCTTCATCCAACGAAGTTCTGAGTTCTTTCCTTTCACACTAATTTACCTCATTGTTCAGTGAAAGAAAACATTAATCATTGCACAAGTTTTATTCAATATAACACGTCATTTTCTAAACTAAGTTTCCATAAAATTAAAAGCCATCTAACACCAGTGTTGGCATTTCTACCTAATTAAGAACCATCCCCCTCATGACCTTTCCTTTAAATACAAAATTAGGATTCATTGTACAACTCCATTGACTTCCTGACTGTGTATAAAAAACACTGCTTAATATATTTATCTGTTCACCTGATAATTCAGATTTTTTGCAACTGGTTTCAACACATCAATGTAGGGAAAAAATTATGTCAAGAACACATGGATCCCTATTTATTCATTGAAAGTAACTAGCAGCTTTGTCACATGGGTAGTCGCAGTAGTTATTGTTGGAATAACAATTGAAAAAATGCCTCAAGATTTCAAATAGTATAATCAATGTTTCCAGTTTAGAGAATCATAAGTCTGAGAATGCAGTTTCCAGATCTTTATGTGACTTGCAAATTATATTCTCAAAAACTATATTTCTTAAGAGAACAAAATATGTACTGGGAAAAAAAAAAAAAAAAAGAATTCTGC
>VXAV01011624.1:142329-166095 GCA_013399715.1 Alectura lathami
AAAAAAAAAGAAAAAAAGAAAAAAAAATACTCTAGGATCTCTTCAGAGAGGAAAGGCAGGTTTTTTTGTCTTTTTCATTTTTATTTTTAAATGAGTAGTACAGTCTATTCTTCCTGTTCTGCAAACTCACCTAACAGCTTAAATCCTAGACAGGTATCAAGAAGAGTCAGCACTAACACTTTGTATAAGCCAAGAAGCTGCCAATGTGATTGAGTTGGCAGCCAGGAGAGTGAACTTATACCTTTAATAGAAAAGATAATACGGAATTACGTGTATATCGATGTAAATTAGTTAATATCAAAACCCCTGTTCACATAATAAGCATCTGATCAAAATTTCTAGTCAAAAGGAGTCAGGAGAATAAAGTAGCAAATTTCCTTAGCATCTGTTATGATGTAGATAGAGTAATGGGTCACAGGCAAGAGCAAAAGTTCTCAATCAGTTTTGTGCAGTTATAAAAATAATCACTGTGGACAGGAGTGTTTCAGGGAAAATAAAGTTCCAGATTAACAAATTGCCTGTGAATCATTAAGAGATAGGGCATTAAATGATATTAAGCCATGGCAACTAAGGGCTTCCAATTATTTATGAAAAACATTAACTGAGACAAACTGCAGTAGCATTCATTAAACTAATGAGGGGAAGCACCTTGAATTGCAGTTTGAGGATAAAACCTAGAGGTCAGAATGCAGTTTGATGCAGCTTTGGTTTGATCTCTTTGCTAAGAACTACAATACTGTTTAAAAATTAAGCTTCATGAAAATCTGAACTCATATATATGACTGCCTTTCCTTCAGAGAAAAAAAAAAAAAAAAAAAAAAGGGGAAAAAAAAAAGATCTTAGAAACAGAGACATTTTCATTTCAGTTCTTGNAAGCTGCTTTAGTTTTATTTGAATCTTACTCTGTGCATCCAGGTGGTAAGAAAGTCCTAATCTCAAGAAGTACATTTCTGAAAAGCACGAGCATCAAGTAAAATTGCTAAGGTTTCATATTAGTCAGTATACTTAAGGAAAAGAAGGTAGAAAATGGATGAAAAGTGTCAAAAATGAAAATAAAAAAAAAAAAAGAAGGGAGAATAGCGGAATGCCTATAATGTCCCAAGAAACAACTACACAAATGGGTAACTGCAAGTCACCTATTCTGGGCAGTCATTCTCGGCCAAAGACAGCAGTTCAGCCACGTTTGTGTGACACTAGCAGAACTGACCTAGGCCCGCAACCATCCCACAACACAAGCAGAGCAACGCCCCCAATGCCTTCAGCCTGAAGATATGCTGATGCTCTCAAGGACCAGCGCAAATTCACTTGTCAGACTGATGTTCCCGCCTTTGAAGAATTCCCAGCCAGACACCTTGACATGATCCTAACTTTTCTGGTCTAGACAAAAGTAGACAAATTTTTCTATGAATTCTCACTTCCTGAAAAACAACGAAAACCAAACTGAAGAAAACACTCTCCAACCAAAACTATGCTCTTGTTATTGAAGTCAGATGGTTTTATTTTATAGCTCATGCCATCCAGGAGATAAACCAGGCAATCCTTGTAGCCCATTTTGCATTTTAAAATCTTTTTGCCTAAAGAACAAGAAAATTATCCTAGCACCCAGGCAACCTAGAGCAAGAGTTTCCTCTAACATTATGCATGTCAGCTCTGAAATCAAGAGGTCTGCTGTCCAACAGTCAAGCATTGGGAGCCTAGACAAGAGGGTACTTCATTCAGCCCCATGACACAATCACTTCTGATTTTCTAGAAGTAACAGATCTTTTATTATTTCAGACACGAGAGAATAATTTTTTACGACTGTTTCACAAGCAAAAGCAAAGCAACCCTTCTGGATTCAACTGAGTGTCTAAAAAATAACATTTCTTCTAGCACCAAGACATTGCATCTCTCAGAAACATGTGAGAGACTTCAACAGAAGTTTAAAGCATATATGTGGCTTTATCCATTATGTATAACATACGCAACAGAAAAGTTTTAAGCTTAACATAAACACACTCATCATAAATATTGTCTATTATATGCTTAAGCAATGCATAAGAAATATTTGTGCAAAGAAAATACCATCACAAGTGATTAAAGGCTTCCGAAGATGTAAGCGACCATAAAACAGTACAAATACTGAATAAAGTTAAAGGTGTTTTTAAAAAAAAAAATCCATGATGTGTCATATCATTCATCAATCAAGTGTACTTGATTGTGGTGTACTGTCTCTGTCCTACATCTTATACCTCACAAGAACAAAACCCTTAGGTACACTTGCTTTACTGCATTTTTTTTTCCTTTGTAACTTTGGAAAGAAACATTCCCTTCAGATGGTTAAAATAATAAGGCAGCCTTGACAAACGAGGTTTAATTACTTCTGCTTCAACCTGAACAACAACAAAAATGTTATCAAAAGATTATCCAGACACGCCATCAATCCATGGATGACATTTGGACCAGTTTCAGTATTTATGTACATTTATTATCTCCACATGCAATGGTAGTTTTAGATCAGCATTGAATTTGTCCCTTAAACTTTTAATTTTCTCCTTCATGAATTCACAGTAATAATCTGGCCATGCTTTAAATAATTCAGTTGTAATCTGCAAATAAGTAGAGTTCTCTGTGCACCCACTGCTATCAGTGAAAGATTAAAATAGTGTACTGTGCTGCAGCTGAAATGTGTTTCAGTGTGCTCAGAGTTGCTTGAAAGAGCACAAAATTGTATTTAAAAAAAAAATGAATGTAACTGCTTGCTATTGACAGTATTGCAGCGAAAACATAATAAATTGGTTTATGCTCCAAAAAGAAATGATGGGAAGAAATTAACACTTTCCAAAGAAGAGGATAAACCAAGAACAAAAGAAGACGTTATGCTCACATTTTCCAGAAAACATGATTTTTACAGAACTAAAACAAAGCAAAACCCACAGCAGGCATTACTTGACCATATCCCTTTACATGCCCAAGGTATGGCTACAGCTTGGATTATGATCTCAAATATTCCTGCTGGAGCGGCTGTCCTTCACATTCTATGTTTGCAGCCCTCAATCACTCATTGGAGGGTAGAGCTGCTGCAAATGCAAGTGGAGGATTAAAAGTCTGGGGGGTTGGGTACATTTTTTATTTCTTTGCATTTTCAGTAGTCAAAAAAGAAAACCCCTTATCCATCATTTTGATAGAAGTCCACAGGGCATCCATTTATTCTATTCAGAACAGGACCCAATGAGTTCAGACCCTTATTTATGTTCTTCCAATGCTCAGACATTACATTTGCTTCGCTGTTATCTGAGTATTACTATTTATTATTAGTCCACAGTGGAGATCCTATTGTAATGAACTGTGACACACAGACATATTTCATGTTTGCTGGTCATATTAAATTTATTGCAATTACTCTTGAAAGGGATAGTGGAATTTAGTGAAATCTCATTGTGGGGAAGGGAACTCCCGCACGAGGCTCTTGCTGAATTTTCTATGAGCCTGTACTTCTGTTCCAAGAGCTTGAATGATTGCCAGTCAGCCTAAGACATGCTTTATGTAACAGAAAATTTTAATTAAACAATGAGCGATAAGTTCATGACAGATTCGTTTCATATCAATAGAGAGAGCATACAGTTCTAGATTTTTAAGATAAGCCATGTGTTAAAATGAAATTCCAAGAAAGAAAATGAGGAAAAGGCTTTAAAATAAGCCTTTCTTATGAAATAAGACTGTCTGTGAGACACTTTGATACCAGAGAGATGCTTTGCTTTGAGAAGTTTGGCTACTTATTGGATATCTCAGCAGGAACTTCTGACGAGCTGAGTTCCTCTTCTGGATCTACATCAGGTCTGCTGAGTGCATCCTAAAGCAGTGTATTAGGCCTGCTAAGGCCAGCAGGGGATCTCAGACTAAGATCCACTCTGAAAGCTTGAACAAAAGAAATGGCAGGGGCAACTCCAGGAGGTGGAAGAGTTCGATATCTACAGTCAGCTTGCTAACTGAGGGGATGGCTGTCCTGAAGAACTGATGTGGGCTCAGGTGCTGCCCAAGGATCACACACCTTGTTTGTTTGTCAGCACCATCCCTGCACAGCCCTGGCCCACAGCAGGGAGCCATCCCCTTTCAGTTGACTGTTGGAGGCTGCAGTTTCTCACAGACCACAGCCGCTGTCCTAGCTTACCCATGTCTCCCAGATACTCCAGCCTCTACTAAGGGACAAAATCTCTCCTAATGGTGAAGCTCATCCTTAGGCACTGCCTGACGTGCAGAGCATGCATATGGCTTGCTCTTCAGCCCTTAACAATATACACCTTTGAGCTGGGCACTCAGGCAGCACCTTACTGAGCTCAGCAAGGTTTTCTGCTGATTCTCCACAAACCCAACATTTTCCCAGACAATGTTTTTGGATAGATGTTGCAAGACTCAATATCATTTAAAAAACAGATGTTTTGTAGATTAAGAAATCCTTTAAGTCAAAGTGATCATACAGACATGTAGCAGTGATCTACACAATCAGTTTTCTACAGCCACATTCATAGCTGTTATGTTATCGATTCTTGTGGTGTTGCACCTGGGATTAATTTGGATGCTGGTTCCTTAAATTACCATTTGAAGTCTTATTGATAGTAATCAAGTGAGCATCTCATTATATTATCCCCTGTTTCTCAACAATAGGAGGGAATAACCACCAGGGAAGGCAGAAAAGGCTAATCCATAAATTTCTCATTAGCTGAAAGGGAGAGAAACATTTACTTGAATAATTGAATATGTTTAGCATCACAGCCTTCGGTTAATCATGTTTACTTACCATTGTTCACAGAATGATATCACATAGGTTTTAGCACAACATTAACAGTTACCAATGTGCAAACTAATTGTTTAGAAGGACATCTAAAGATGCAAATTTTTAAAGCAGTGAGAAAATATCTGTACTAAGAATAAACACTATTAACTTTGCATAGAGCACCATTATTTCAATTAAAGATCAATAATAAGCAAAATTTTGAAATAAAGATAAAGCGAGTGATTCACATCAAATAATTTACCCAATTAATTCACTCTAATTTCGTGCTTGGGAGTTTCTGTGTTACTTTTTGAATTTGCTTATGATTTCAAAATTTTTGTTTACACAGACCATTAGATTTACCAAAACACAATATCTGTCCTTAATTTCCAGGGTTTTTTATTTACTTATTTTTAAATAAACTATTCAGGATACAAAAGAAAGCTTTTGATAAGACAAATCCAGCACATCATTGCAAATCATTTGTGATGTTAGAACAGCTTCAAAACAGAAGAGCCAACAGTATTTCATGATCATAAAATACTAGAGAACTTTTGTTAATATCTCCCTGTAATAATCCTTGCTGCAATTTACTCTTATTCTTTTCACCATACACTAGGAGAAAAGGTTGTTTTTTTTTCCTCCATTGAAGATTTTATTTCAAGTCTGTGATAATTTGTTTTTTCAATCCTTAATCTTACACATGATTGCTCCACAAATACGGTTCGCGTTCAAGGCCAGGCTGGATGGGTTCATGGGCCGCTCAATTTATTGAGCTAGTGGTTGGCAAACCTATGCACAGCAGGGGGCTTGGAACTAGATGATCTCTGAGGTCCCTTCCAACCCAAGCCATTCTATGATTCTAAGGTTTTCTAGAACTACTGATTCTCTAAACTTCATCAGTGCTCTTCTCTCGACTAACCCACTGACTGGAAATGTATCTCCCACATTAGTATCCACATTCTGTGCTGGGATATATGTATCCTACTTCACATATTCCACTATGGCATTCATCTTCCTTGCCATGTCAGTACAATACTGGCCTGCACTCATTTCCTGATGTACTGTGGAGAACCAGTACTGAGTCTGTTTCTCAATCTGTATTTGAGTATTAGCATTATCTTGCACTTGACCTAAAATGAGACTTTCTTTGTGTTTGTCTCCTGCATGTAATCTGCAAATTTGTTTATTCTTGTCCACCTGGTGGTGTAAGAAAATTTATTAACCAAACTTTCATCTAGAATTAACAGACAATATTGACTGTTCCTAGGTACAAGATGCACACAGATGCATTATGTACATTCTTTCATTCTCAAATATGCACACGTGAGAAATTTACTCACACTTTGGATTTGTTGCCCATCCTCCCACCCCATCCCTGTTCCTTTTGTATCTTTGACTGGACTGCTATCCTACCGTAAAGTATCCTTTGCAAGAACTGGAGATTTGTTAAAGTGATGGAAAGGTTCTTGTGAAATTCAGTGGTTAGATTTGGGTTTTCTTTTGTGCTGTACTTGATAATTTCAGAGCCAAAAAATAAAAGCGACATTCAAAGTGTTAATATACACAAATGTGACCTTTGAATGTCTGTGAGTGGCAAACTGCATGACATCCTGGTCGCTAAATTGGAAAAGCACGGGTTTGATGGATGGACCACTCGCTCGATAAGGAACTGGCTGGATGGTCGCACTCAGAGAGTTGTGGTCAACAGCTCAATGTCAAAATGGAGAGCGGTGACAAGTGGCGTCCCTCAGGGATTGGTACTGGGACCAGTGCTGTTCAACATCTTTGTTGGCAACATGGACAGTGGGATCGAGTGCACCCTCAGCAAGTCTGTGGATGACACCAAGTTGTGTGGTGCCACTGACATGCTAGAGGAAAGGGATGCCATCCAGGGGGACCTGGACAGGCTGGAGAGGTGGGCCCATGACAACCTCATGAAGTTCAACAAGGCCAAGTAAGGTCCTGCACCTGGGTCAGGGCAATCCCAAGAACAAATACAGGTTGGGCAGAGAATGGCTGAAGAGCAGTTCTGAGGAGAAGGATTTGGGGGTGTCCATTGATGAAACACAACATGAGCCAACAACGTGCCCTTGCAGCCCAGAAGGCCAACCGCATCTTGGGCTACATCAAGAGAAGCGTGACCAGCAGGGTGAGGGGGGCGATCCTGCTGCTCTGCTCTATTCTCGTGAGATCCCACCTCGAGTACTGCGCCAACACTAGAAGGGCATTGAGCTGAAGGAGGGGGTCCAGAGGGAGGCCAAGAAGATGATCAGAGGGCTGGAGCACCTCCCCTACGAAGGCAGGCTGAGAGAGTTGGGGTTGTTCAGCCCGGAGAAGAGAAGGCTCTGGGGGGACCTGATAGCAGCCTTCCAGGACCTGAAGGGAGCCTACAGGAGAGCTGGGGAGGGACTCTTTAGAAGAGCATGTAGCAACAGGACAAGGGGTAATGGCCATAAACTGGAAGAGGGGAGATTTAGGCTGGACATAAAGAAGAAATTCTTTGCTGTGAGGGTAATGAGACACTGGCACAGGTTGCCCAGAGAGGTTGTGGCTGCCCCCTCCATGGAGGTGCTCAAGGCCAGGCTGGATGGGCTCTGAGCAACCTGGTCTGGTGGGAGGTGTCCCTGCCCATGTCAGGGAGGTTGGAACTAGATGATCTTTAAGGTCCCTTCCAATCCAAACCATTGTATGATTCTATGATTTTCACTTGGGAAACAGCCTCAATCTTCTAAATACTGTTTTACATCAGACAAGAGAACTGCCTTTCTAGGGCACAACTCATATTGCAAGCAAGACACTTCAGCAAAAATATTCTTATCAGAGTTCTAAGTGAACCAAGTATACCACAGTCAATGCCACTTAAACAAGCAATGCCACACGTACCAGGTAATTCAGTTTGCTTCACCTTTCACTGCAAATGCTGTGCACGACTTAAAACAAGTGCTGTTTTTTTAATGCCTTAAAATTCCAACTCCATGCCTAGCCACAGGAGGACCGTAAATACTACAGATGTACTGATAATGACTTTACTTATACAATACATTGCAGACAGGTGCAAGCTTGCTTTGAACAATATCTGAGCCAGAACACCAAGTACATGCTCACAACAGCAAAGGGTTAGAACTAAGATAGTCAGAATAGTGCTGGCAACGTGATTCATCTTCCCAGAGCTTAAGCATGCTAGTTGCTAGCCAAGACCAAGACACAGGATGAAAATACACCAAACAAGCATAAATACACCAAGAAAGATACAGACCTCTGCACCTCTAAAACCAGGTTTCATGCTCCATTACTTTAATGTGCTAGAAATGTTATTGCTAAATTCAAATGTAATAAATTGGCAATGAGTTAATGGCTGGTGGCCCATACAATACAGTACGCAGTTCTGTTAATGCATTAAAAAATGTTAATGGGTTTGTATCAAAATAGTGGCATTAGCATGATCTCAGTAGTTGCTGATCTTACATGAAACTTAATGCATTAGTCGTTCAGGGAAATGCAACACTACAGCATCACTATTGGTGATATGCTGTTCTGTGGAGAAAAAAAAAAAGATACTCAGACTCTTTGCACAGTGATTGAACAATATCTTCTTTAAGATGCATTGTTTCTTTTTGATTTTTAGTCTGGAAACAACAAGCATGCACCAGGTTTCCACTTCTTTTGACACACATTATTGAAAATGACTTTTTTCAAGGCAAGAAAAAAATACTAGATATGTATTACCTAAAACATGTATTTTTAAAAGCCCCTCACAATATTTTTTTTCTTAAAGAATTGAGTTATTTGCTGAAACCAATCTGTTCACAAGAACAAGATGTGAAGTGTTCCTCCTGCATCAGAGTTTCCCAGTACCATGATTTCAGTGCTTTTACCCTTTTCATGTAATCCCACTTACCAGGCTATCAAACACTATGTTAAGAAGTGTCAGCTTTCTTACCTCCTCCAATATTTCTGGATCCACCTAGTTCTATTGGAAAGATGTTGCAAATGTTATTCCTTCTTCCTTGTCAGGACTAAACAGATCAGGCTTTACATCTCTTTGGGCAAGGGAAGCTCACTGCTTCTCTGATCGATCCACCATCTCTTGCCTGCATTTGAGCAATCTGAAAGCTGGCTTCAAGTAAAACTGACCAGAGTAGGACACAATGCTATACACGACATCTTACCAGCATCTTGAAGAACAGCAGCAATTCTTCTAGTTCTAATATATCTAACATACTTTGCAATTGCTTTTGTTTATTTCCCAGCATCCTTAGGTATTCTAAAAGAGAAAATCAACTAATTTTTTTTCAGAAGTTTCTTCCACATGTTAAGATTGTGTAGGTAATGCTGATATACCTAAAAAACTTTGTTTATCCTACTACACCAGGAAGAATAATACTTTAGTTGATTAGTTACATGCGCAGATAAGAACATTCAGACCAGCTGGGAAATTTATGCACATATGCTGAACATCAGTCTAGATTTTAGCTGTGTAGCAGGTCACCAGTAAATGTTTGAAAAACATATGAAGTATTTGTCCAGCACACCGAACTGACTTCATTATAGCTGTATTCTGGACTATTTTTCAAATCTGGTCTAGCAGTGTTGGAAATCTAAATGAAGTAGTGGTAGTGCCAGTAAAACATCATTAATCTAGTATTACAGAATAATTGTTTTAAGCCATCAGTGTTGAGTATACTTCAGTAATTTTTAAGAAGTTTGCTGCTTTGAACTCTAAAATTCATAAAGTTCCTTATTTACACAAGATAGAAACAAGTTGTCCTAGTGTAATTTTCTAACATTTTCTTTCCAATGCAGTCTGAGCTACAGTGCAATATCCCTGAAAAGAAAGCAAGTCTTTAAGTATCACAAACAACCAATTCCACAGTACAAGCAATCATAAATAGAGATAAATTCCCTTTAGTAATAAACTATTCATCTTTGTACTTCATTGAGTTCAAAGAAAAGCATTTTTCAGAGTTTAAGCAACTAAGTTTATATTTTATTTTCTCCTCTAGAAAGGAACTTATCACAAAAGCATGGGATTAAGAAGTCACCATGCTATTGGAGGTATTCTCCGCGTATGAAATTTCAATTTAGAAAAGCATGTAAAACCCTAAAGGCAGCTAAAACCATTTTGTTTTCACAGTGTATTTATTTTGTATTATCACTGACCCAGTAGATTAGCTGCTGAATTAGAATGGCTGAGCATTAGATTCAGCTAGCAAAGTCTACTGAGCACCACCTGCAAAACCAAAATGATAATTACCTAGGCAAATTAGTCAAAGTATATTTTGAAACAATATATGATTATAAGTAATATCACAAAAATCAGAGGGGTTATGCTCACACTAGAAATTCATTGCATTTAAAGGTATGCCAGTTTTGGCACCTGTCATCACTCTGTGGACCCTGTGGAAAGAACTTGCCATGCAGATGCAACCACACTGGCATAAGCAGTGCTTGCTCCCTGCTGCTCATTGCTGCCTTCCTGATCTACAGACCAAGCTGCCTGCAAGAGCATCCACATGCAAGAGTACTTGAACAGCTCAGAAAGTCTAGTTTTGTTAAACAAGGCTGATGTTGATCAAAGCCAATCAAGGACTATTCGATCACCAGGTCTAAGAGAATTACAGCATCCTGCAGAGAACAACAGGTAAAACTTGTACTCGTACACTCCCTTATGTCCTCAGTGCAGACACAACCCTGCTAGCAAGGCTGGATTCTGCATCACCTGCATCAGCAGGAGCCTCACTGGCAAAATTTTTCTGTTTTTTTGTTTGTTTGTTTGTTTGTTTTTGTCAGCACAGCTACTGGAATGAAGATTCACACTCTCCCTGCAGTGTCTAATTCCTAGGCAGCACAAATACCCCTCCTCCACCCGGACCTAAACACAGGAGACAGATAGGACTCCAGGCAATGTATGTTCAATTACTGTCGTTTTAGTGGGGATACAACCGCATCTCTCTGAAAGAGAGATGAGATGTAAAACCAAGATCCCAGACACTTACGGTTATTGTTAAAGATCCCATGGCTCTCTTTATAAATGTAAGATTGGTAATGTTGGTGTGCTGGCCAGACTACCTGAGGTAATTATAGTTTGTCAGTCTGAACTTCCCATGCAGATCAGACTGGGTTGCTGTGCAGCTAAGTGCCTTTGTTTCACAGGTTTTCAGCAGTGAATGAAATGATTCCTGCACGTGATCTGAATAACTTTAAAAGTTGCCTTCAGTATAAAAGCAACTAGATGGATACAAAACCATCATTACTACCATCAAATAATTTCATGCTAGCTTTAGTAACTTTTTCACCGGTTCAACAGCCTTGGAGTTATACTGACAGTCCATCCCACAGAAATTGTCCTTGTTTGTGTTGAAAAATGGTCTGAATCTTGTTGGTTAACATCCCTTCAGAGCTCCTGAGTTGTTTAATGGTATTTTGTTTCTTTTACTTTGCAATATATTAAACCTAGCTGAAGTAGTTTCTTTGCATAGACTTATTCATCTAATTTTGCCCTCTTCTCAGGAAGGTGAAACGGCTGTAACAATCACAAAATCACAATTGTTTATATACACATTGCTCTACAGATAAATTGGACTTGTAGATTGGGGCAGTTTTCTCTGTTGCAGTTGGCTTTCACTAATAAAGCTGTGTAGGTGGGCCAACATCTACCTGCATCAGATGAAATGACAGTTTAGGAAAGGCTGAAGAAATTACTGATGGAAGTAAGAAATCTCTTCAGGAAAAGGTAAATGGAGATAAGGTATTGGTCCTTTGATGCAGATGTAGACCACTGAAAAAATTGTAGTAATTTTAAACAAGCTAGAGTTTTAGAAACACCAAGGAAGTGTCCTGGTGAGGCTTGTAACCTTGGACTTACAAAATCAGCAACTGACAGGCAAGGTCTGTTAGTCTGGGAGAGGTCTATGGAGAAGAAAAGATCATAATGATCTTTCCCAGAAGGATATCTCAGGTATTTCTGAAAATATCTGAAATGGAAAATATCTGAAAGCTGGAAACTACAATCCAGAGAGAAAACATGTGAGCAACTCAGCCTGGATCAAAAATAAAAACTTAGCAGTCCAGCATAGAAAGGACAGACAGAAATAAGAAAAATGTGCAAGTCTTTAAAAAAAAAAAAAAAAAAAAAAAGGCTAGGACAAAAGCTAGCAAGGACACTGAATGACAGGCTGAAATCATCAATTTATGTTTGTTATTATTCAGGCGCATGAACTTCCTGCTATGACTCTGAAGGGTAGGGGTTTCAGCTGGAGTAGAGAGCTACATGCATTTGAAATGGCTGTGAAGCTTCCAAAGCACATGTGGTACTGCACACTGTAAAATACAGCATTGGGGAAAGGGAAAATGAGGTAAGGTGTGTACCTGAGGCTTTTTGTGGAAGCACTTTAGGAAGACAGCTGTCCCGAAATGTTTTCAATCTATTCCTGCTGTGTCTTACAAGGAAAAGAATTATGTTTGATTTCATAAATACAATCTAGATTTAAATTTTTCTCTGTTCACCTCCAAATGAGGAAGTCAGATTTATTCTACGTTTAGTGTACACATTCCAGTTTTCTCTTGCCACATTTGTTTCAAGTAGTTATGCTAGCAGATCCTATGGAAACTCCACAGCCCATGAGGCCTTATGCCCCTTTGATGACCTGTCCTTATTGATCCAATGAACGTCTATGCAGTGAGGATGATGAACCTTCCTCACTGTTCCGGCAAATGCTTATGCAATGAGGATGGAGGCTTCTCTACAGCCACTGTTGTCCACTGCAGGGACAAGTGCGTGTGAACAGACATGGTACTTCAGCATTATTGACACAACAGCAAGAATTTGTCACTGAACAAATGGTACATGTGCCAGCCAAGCATTCTCCCTGGTACCTAATGATAGCTTCTTACCAGAACTTGCAGCAAGAACTCTTTTGTAATTTGTCAGTTTGTTTAGAATGACCGGATGTCAGACTTCATATGGCAAATGGCAAAAAAATATATATGTTTTCTTCTCAACTTCTGCCTCTTCCAAATATGCTGTTATAGGACTACCTGCAAAACTTTATCTAAAATGACTAACTTAAATACATTTAAAAATATCTTTAACTAAACCCATGTAAAGCCCTGTGCAGGTATTGTCATAATAATTCAATACAAGCCTTAAATTAAATAACCTAAATGTATTAGGAATCAGCTAAACAATGAAAAGAGAGCAAGCTGCAGTAATGCAGCATTACTATCCACATATCTGGGTCTTCTCAAAGAAAGAGAGGAGCAATCCTCATCTACTTCACTGTTGACTCAGCCATTGCAGTTTAAATAACTGCTGAAAGCTGATTAAAGAGATCCTCAACAATTTTTGGAAAGAGAAAAGAATGCTTTAAAACAAAATTATTCACTCTAGAGGGTGATCATAAAAATGCTCATTGTTTGCAGTGTTTTAGTAGTGAGTAGAAGTGGATGCAGTAACAGACTTTAGGTGGGCACTAATAATTGTTATTACTACAGATTTTTCTGTCTTACTTCATTTTAAGGCAAATAAATCCATTAGAAGCTTGTGAGTCTTTTTATTTATTACTTTTTTTCGTCCAATAAAACATCTGAAGTTATCCCCCTAAGTCAATGTTACATTTAGTACAGTAGTAGTGCAACTCTTGAAAATAGGAAATTAATTTAGCTCAGGTGTATTATCTTTTGATGCAAAACTCAGCAAATAAATATCACTCAGTCTTCCACTCCAACTTTTACTTTCTACAAACAGGCTCCTACACCTTGATTCTAAATACAGTCTGTCCCAAACATGCAAAAGTCATTCTACAGTTATGTAAACATTTCCAATGACAATCTGATCATTAGCATGCAGACTCGTATTTGTACAACCACTGTTGAATTCCAGTAAATATATACTTTACTCAAGCCAAACCAGTTACTCAACTCTATCAACGACTGAAGAAGGTGTACTCGCCCACACAGTATTATTGGATTCAAAAGATTGTAAAGTTGAACACATCAAAGACTTTTATACAACTACACTGCATACCCTACAGCATAAAAATACTGACATCACAGTTCAGATGATTTACTGCAGTTAAAGAATATCATATCAGCTGTGAATGTTATTCACAGTATTTCTTTATGAGATGTCAGTACTAAACACCCCATGTTTTCATCACTGCTATACTAAGCAAATATAAGAATTCCACATTAAAAACTAGGAACAGTCATTGCCCATTTATCCTGAAAGGGAAGGGGAGGGAAGAAGGAGAGGGAGAAAGAAAAAGGGAAAATAAATATAATAATACAGGAAAAAGATATAGCTCTACTCCTTTTCCATCCTTACCCTTCGGCACCATCTCCTCCAAAATCCAGAGGTAAGATTGTGATGAGGCAATGGAATTGAAACCCTGCTGCTATCACAGCGTACTAAGGAAGTTCCACATCACCAAGTCCAAAAGACTCATTTAAGCCAGTAGCACTTACTCCCCTTTCCATCCTTGGTGCCTCTGGAAGGATTTCCACCCCAACCTTCCATAAGCCAGTTACTTTTTCCAGAACATAACAGTTCCTGGACACTACCCTAACACAAGCTCCTCAGAGAAAGGACCAACTCATTCCAGCAAAGGGAGTTCTGTTGGCTCAACTGAGAAATTTTGACAATGTCAACACAATATACGTAATTGAAATAAAACAACATGTAAGATTTCTGAACTTATTCTCTGAAGATATAACTACTTGATATTTTAAACTAGCTCCTTGCCAGATCCTATGGTGGATGTTAGAAATTTGAGTTCAAAGGACTAGTGGACAAGTTCATAAAAGACAAATCCATCATAAAGCTTATACATCACTTCTGGCCTGGTGTGCCTGTGATCCGCAAAACACTGGAGGCCATCCCGGAGAAACAGCACTCCACACTTTACTCTATTTAGACACTATTCCTTAATTACCTGTTACTAGCCAATAGTGAAGACAGTTTTTTCAACACTGTGTTTAGTACCATATTTAACTTGAAATTTCTGAAGCTAAAGCCTTTTAAATTGGAGACTACTCAATAAGGATGTAGATCAGGATAGAGAGTTGAAATGAGGCATCTTTAGCACTTTTTAATGCAGGATGGTGTAAGGTCATACAGACCATAGACAGAAATGAAAGACTGATGCACACATGCATCAAGACCAGTGTAAACCGCATAGCCTGCAAGAAACTTATTCAGCTCAGGATCTTCCATCCACATTAGTCTTCTGCCTACTGTCATATTGTGATCAGTACTTTGATTTCTAGTATTCTAAGCAACTTAGAGGTTTTATTCTGACTTTGATTATTAGGAAAAAATAAATAAATTCAATAACATCTCCTTCCATGTTTTGGTTATAAATAATTTCCCAAATTATGCTCATTTTAAGCCCAGGAGAGATAAAATTCAGTATTCCTGAATTCCCCTCTCTCCTTTGGCACAGCTAAATGTCTGGCCCAGTGGAACTAGAAGCAGGATCCATAAACTACTTGGAAAGCGAAGATAACTAGCCTTCCCAGGAGGCTCGATATGCCTGTTTCTGCTCCTAGAAGCAGCTGAGACACTGGACTTAAAAGTTTAAAATACTGTTTTATTTCATAATTTATTTCAAATACTTTTTATATAGTGGTGTTAGGGCTCAGAAATAGTGATTATATTTAGCTCATTGTGGCTCTCCTCATCCAAAGGTTTCAAAACACTTTTTAAATTAAATATTATTATTTCCATTTCTTGTTTTCCTTCTGTTCACAGAGGGATGTTACAATTCAGATTCAGAGTGTTTTGACCAGAGACTCAAAATAGGTCATTACTGTGACCCTAACAGTTGGATTTAAGGAAACTAGAAATCACACACATTGCTTAAAATAGAGTCCTTCTAATCTTTATCTCTCTGCACACACCACAGCATGGCAAAGCAGAAAAACTTCGAGCAGTTTTTTGGTTTAAATTCACTTTGTAGTAAGTAAAACAATTGATGTCAAATACATGACAGTAAAATAATTTATACTATAAAAACTTATACGACATCTTAAAATCCAACATAATTCAACCATTAAAGGTCACACATATGCATGCTGAAACCTGAATTTTGCATTCACAAGCACTGAAGTCCCAAACGGATCCATACTGACTATACTAAAATATGTTCATCATACCGATACAGTCTCTTGTACAGATACACTTATGCCCCTGACAGTGCTTATATAGAAAGAAGCTATCCGTAGAATGAATGTTGTTCCCCAAACCCACCTTAGATCTGTATACTTCTAAAGTAGTTATGCAGCAAGGTTTACTGAATTTTTGCTAAGACAAGCTTGAAAGAGACTTGTGGCATTAGTTTTTTAATGCCCTTGGAGGACAAGATGTGTAATCTTAGGGGTTCTGGTCAAGCTTAATATCCTTTCAACACCACATTTACACCTTCCATTTCCTGGAGGCATGGGACAGACCAACAGAAGGATCGAAAGGTGGATGGAAAGAAGAAATGGTAAAACGATAACACACATTTATCTTCATTATTTCCGAAAGCCATTACCCATTACCTGTAAAAAGTTGTTACTTTATGTTATATAGCACAATAGACAGCAAAAACCTTAGGGCTTTCTGTAAGCTAAAACCACCAGAAGAGACTACCTTTCTAAACCAAAATAAAATCTTTTCTTTCGCTCCTCCTCAGGGTTAGATTGTGCCTTCAGATAAGTTTCTTCAAATCCTTTGGGGCTTGCACATGCATATCTGAGTGTAGTCTTAGTGACAAATGCTTCCCTATTCCAACAGTGTTATCTGTTATCTCTATCTTCTTGTTTCGTTTTCTATCATACCTGAATCTTGGGGGATCACTATAAAAAAGGTGTAGCATGTTCTATTTGTTGACAGTTTCATTTGTAATAGAGGATTCAATAATGCTGTATCTGTGTTGGTCATCGGTAAATGTAAGTGGAGTCTTGCTGTTAGTGGTATACCTCAGCTACGTACCTTTCCTCTCATTGTGCCTAAATATAAATATTGAAAAATGCAGAAAGATAAAAATTAGAGCAGTGGAATACAGCTACCCCTGCAAAGGTCATGAAACTACAGTGATCTGCAACTACAATGATAAATATAGTCAAGAAATCCCCAAAAGCAAGGCAAAAGCAAACAATAAGACTACCTTCTCTGACACATACAGACATAATAAACCTCAGGGTCCAGCTCTCCTCCTTCCACTCCATCTTTCTGGCTTTACATATCCTCTCAAGAGTTATTAGAAATAAACAAATCAAGAAAGAAGAAAAAATAGAAATCCATTTGGTGAGCAGATTGTTTTTCCACCTTGCTACAGCTTAAAAAGCAGTGTATGTCTCAGGAAATTTCTAAGAAAAGGAAAAATTTCTCAGGTAGAAATCATGTGCTAACTACATCAGAGCCCTTTATTCTCTTTTCCCTTATCCACTACATTAGCAGCTGCATACTAGCATAGATTCTCGTTGACCACAAGAGATGCTTTTAAGTTACTGAGATCAAGCAATGCAAACTTACATCCATATCTGATGTTTTGTTGCAACTAAGTTATTCAGCTAGGGATTGACATTCTAGTGTACCTTTAGAAACATCTGGATTCAATTTTTTTCAAGTGGTCTTGATGGCCACTAAAAAATGTTGAGGGTATCAAAAGTCATTTTTATTTTAGTGGGTGTGGAAAACTCAGTAACAAAGATGTTTTACTTTGCAGCCAAAATTATGACCTATTGTCTCAGTATCCAGTTTCTCAAAACAGAATAATTAATTAGTTATTTGCTTTCTACAAAACAAAACTAGAAAAGTATTCAGTTGTTGCTCTGCAGTAGGCAATGGTTTCAAAATGATATGCATAATTCTTTTATAGCTTGACTAACATTATTCCCAGCTGGCTTCCTGTGATAGTTTCAAATCAGTTACATGTAAGAACTTTTTCCTGCTTTATGGAGTCTCTCTAGTTATTTAACAATTTAACAAATTCCTGCCAGAAACGACCAGAGTTAAGAAAACAGTGTCCTAAAAATCTGTCTTGCCTTGAAAAAAATTTCTTTAATACTTTCAGTAGAGGGCTCTCCTAAAAAGCTGAGCTAAAAACACCTAACCAAATATTCATGCATGCAGGGAAAATCCCTGTTTAAATTTAGCAGGTACAATTGCAAACAAATGAGAACAATAACAAAAAGTCATAATGCTCCACAAAGGCACTTCACCTGTAATATTTGCCTCAGACTCAAAAGAATTCAAATAATCTAAAATTTACCTACTAGTAACCTGCTTGCCAGCTGAAGTCAGACAAGCTGGACTTACCTACAGTAACAAAGGCGCCTGTTGCTAACAGTTTCCTTTATCTGAATGCTTAATATACTTGTTTTGAGGTTTTCCCGTTTCCCACCCAACTTTTTTATAAATAATAAAAGAGTCAATCCTTTTAGCACATTTTTTAGCTGTAGTAAAACATCTGTGACCTGAATGCAACCACCAACACAGTCCTTTAATTAAACAGATTACCCCAGATTTTCTTCTACATTCTTCTTTCTTCAATCACATACCAAACCCTCTAAATCCGAGCTTTGTATTTTCAGACTGCTTAAAACCATTACAGCTTTGATCCGCCATACTGTCATTAGAGGTCTTGCTGTCAGTCACATATTGTTGTACTATCCTGTTTGAATGGCATAAGATTCTTAGTCAGCTTTCTGAAAGTGTAACTTTGTTTGAAGTAAGTTTGCCAGAAAAAAATCATGGGTAGTCGCAGCGTTAAAATAAATGCAAAAAAAATGCTAGAAGTAAATTGCTGTAAAAATACTGCCAGTGAGCACGGGTTTTTGAAACGAATACAAGAACTCTAGATATAGTAGTTACTGTCAGCATTATCTTGCTACAGACGAGAGATTGAAAAGCATCTGCTTACACAGTTCCACCATTCAGTAGCAAAACCTACTAGTCCATGAAATCAAAAGCTGTAACAAAGGAATGTTTGCTATTGTATCAAAATAGCAGAGAATAGGAGCTTGGATCTTGTAGCTCCCAGAGGGCCTCAGAGCCATGTAGCATTAAATCATAAATCTGGGAAATAAGGAGGTCTAATTTCACAATAAGTACAAACAAGAACATAAAACCTCTGAATTTGTTTGTAATAGTTTGACGACATGAGAGAAACCTACACCTATGGTAGCTGCAGTCAAATGCTTTGCTCAAAACAGACCTATACTTCCTCTCTTTTCTTTCCACATTCTACTTTGCATCAAAAACTTCAGCAGGAAGATAGGAAAGCCACTGCCAAATGGTATAAATAAGTCAGTAACAGACAATGTTGGTAGACAGAACTTTTTCAAATTTACTCTCACTGTAAAGAGAATACAGAAATAAGAGATAGAAACAATTTATAGGAAAATCAAATTTCTCCTCCCACACAGACCAAACAAAACAAAACAAAAACAACAAAGTGCAGCTGGTTTTAACTACATGAATAATTAGCAAAACTTATTGTCAGATCTCATCTTTGGAGGTTGCAATCTGGGGCAGTAATCCATAGATCCAGGAGTACTAATGGAAATAATGAGAATCTTCAGAATTACAGTAATGACTCAAAATATCACTGATCACTCACACGGGGATGTTTGTTTAATCCTCAGGACTCGATTCCTCAACATTGCCCACCGCAAGGCTTTCTCTCCTTTCAGATTAGTTTTAAAGAGAAAAATAGTATTTTAACCATATGAGGCACATCAGAAAGTCAGTCACTGCAGTGGATACATAGTTTATTCAGTATTTTTAAAAAATGAAGTTACTGACTGCATGTAACAAAAAGAATTAAAGAAAATGTTTGGAAAAAAGAATCTCAATATACAAAAATTACTGCTAGACAAAAGCTGCCCTCAGCACAGCTGCAGGGTCTGCTTCCCCAAAACAAAGTCCACCTCTCCCACGTGCCACCATTGCTGCTGTTTGCACCCCCTCCCCACTTGTGATGCCTTCTGGAGTAGGGAACCTACGCAGTTTCGTATGAGCTGTATGAGGACATGCTGCTACGGCATGAAATAGGCTGAAGAAGCCATCACTGGAATAATAAACTCTACAGATGGCTTGGAGAATAGGAGGTACAGCAGGTGAGGCACTGAGCAGGACCAATAGCTGCACAGCCCCAAGCATACGTTATTGTCCAGTCTGTGGGCATGATAGATAAGTCATAATGTCTAGTTAAATGGAAACAGCTAGTGGTGATAATGTTTCCTGATTCAGGAAGGCTTCATAGGTAAATATTTACAAAATCACCTCCACAAGTAAGCAGCGTTTTTCTTTAAGGGAGTCACAGGGATTTGAGAAAAGCAAAGGTAACCGAAGTATGGTAACATGACTGAAGGGCTAGCTGCAGAAAGGCATGGTGATAACTGCCTTTGATTAGTCAAGGATAAGTGATCAGATGTTAGTTCCTAAGATACTTCACAATGTATACACTGAGGGTTGCTGTGCAGCATGAGGCAGGAAGCATGCAGTCTGGAATATAGCTGCCAAAATATTACGTGACTAAATAGAGGTCTTATGCTTTAAGAGAATTGTTCAATATTTAATTACATGCAATTCAGTTCCTCAACTGAGGAGAAACAGTTAAGATATTCTGAAATAAAATACTGCTAATATTTTCCATATGCATAAATCTTCTTATATTTAGATAAAGATACAAGAGCCCACCTCAGGAGCATTTTAAAGATAGGATAATAGGACATGTTTAGAAAGCAATGTTTTCCACTTGAACACTAAATAGATTTTGAGGTTGTTTTTTTTTCCTCCATCCCTGTGAAAAGGGAATTTAACTAGACTAGAAAAAACAGATAAAGTCTATATCAAAAAGCATCTTCATTGTACTCATTCTGTAAAACTTGTGTACAAAGGCTAATTGCTTAATTTTATTGTGTTGTAGAAGAACCACTGGTCTTGGCAAGTTTTATTGTTTCCACAATTTCAGAAGAGTGACCTTGGAATCATAAAATAAGTGCTGTCTGAAGAAATGCTTTTTTCTATACTTAAATTGAATCACTGAATGGAACTAAATGAAAATGATATAATATGTATACCAGTTACTATTATCTTTATTTGCTGTACCCTGTCCTTATAAACTCTGGATCTGCAGCAGAGCAGATAGTCTGAATTTAAACAAAGTTAAAAGCAATAACTACTTCTAGTAATCAAAAATAACTTAAACTAGAGGTTACTCTCTTTCTATTAAAATCATTAGTAAACAACACGAAGTGTGAAATGTAGGCATGACACATTTCATGCATTTGAGAGTTGTCTGTTTTCCTGCACTACAGCATCAAGATTGGACATGTGACAGAAGTCACATGGAAGACATACTTGCTATTATTTTAAAAGCTGCTACAGTAACGTTAATCACTCATATTTTTCTTTTGCTTTTCTCACCCAATATTTTTTAATGCAGTTTACTTGCCAATAGCATCAGAACAGAAAAGAGCTATTCTGGATATATTATTTTAGAACCAAAAAGAGAATGAAATGAAAGATTTGTTAGCACTGAAAATGCATATTTTGTTAAATGGTGTGTTAAAAATTACAATGCAACAACATGCTGATATGTTCCACTATTTCACACTTTTTCTGGTTGTAAATAGCAAACACTAGAAAGGCACAGAAATCATTCTTAGTCATGAAAAGCCTACTTTATTTTACCAATGCTGCATTGGACCTGTTATGGAGTCATGAGACCTACTGGAAAGTTATGTGGGAGAATCTCAAGTCACAAAAATGCTGGAAAAGAGGACTTTCCTTCCAGGGTCTGAGAAAATTTATCAAGTTTTCATGACTGATTAGGACTCAGGAGATTTGTTTGTGATCTGCTAAGCTTCATTTAAATCACAGTTGAAAGTTTTCTGTTATTTCAGGCACTTATAAATAATCATTGTTATTACAGATAGTAATTAAATGCCTGTTCATAGAG
Source organism: Alectura lathami (assembly GCA_013399715.1). Classification (NCBI taxonomy): domain Eukaryota; kingdom Metazoa; phylum Chordata; class Aves; order Galliformes; family Megapodiidae; genus Alectura; species Alectura lathami. The sequence goes on from VXAV01011624.1 coordinate 164,038, forward strand.
AGAAAAATCTAGGGACATTTGTCTAGGAAGAATAATTGTGAAGAACTTGAGATGTGTGGTGAAGGGACAACAGGTAGACTGTGTGTAAATTGTCCACTTTTGTCCATGGTACTGTACACATCCATATTGGTACTGTACTGTGATGTACAGATATTGGTGTGGGAAATTCTTTTATGTTGAAGAACTGAAGATCATGTGATGAACACTTATGATAATGTGAATTATAAACGTGAAAAACAGAAGACTATTTTATTTGTGCAATCCTAGATAGAAACATGCATTGATGAAGTCTGAAACACAAGATGACAGGACAACTACTTCAACTACTTTTTTCCTTACATCATGTAACAAGTTATTGCACATGTAGTGCATATTTCAGGTTTCTAGACACATGATGGCCTGAAAAATTGTGTAATTTTGCTGCAGATACTTTGTATGTCTTCCACACAAAAGAAAGTACTTGTCCTCTGGTGGAAAGACTACATTAGGTTGGATCCTTTGTGTGGTTTCTGTCCTTCCAATAGTACGGTCTAAATTATTAGTTCTTCCAGCCACGAATGTGGTAGGATTGATAATGTCAACAACCACATACACTTTGAAGAATACATTTTAGAAAACCATTATCAACTTGCCAGGACAGTTTGTATTATCTTAAAAGAACAGTTGTTAATCAAGGTGGTGTTTTCTATAGCAGCATTCACAGTTTTATTTATTTATTCTTTCCCCTGAAGGTTGGACTGAAGGTCAGGAAGAGAGATATCCTATTTGTGACTCAGCCAGTACCCCACCCAGGGAAAACCGTTTTTGTCTCTTAGTTACAACTCTTAGTCTGTTAGCATAAACACTGGAGTTTGCTCCCTGAATAACAATTTTTTTTCTTTTCAGTTGTGTTAGTAAATACAACTAGATTTCAAGATGGTTTATAAAATGAAACAGCTACTTGCTGCCGTAATTCTCATCTTGATATGGGAGAAAGCAATATATTTCAATCCCTAATGTTCATTCCTGAAAGTTAATTTTACAGGAAAAAAAAAAAAAAACACCAAAACAAACAAACAAAAATCCTTAAAGTATGCAGTTACTGCTAGTATTCAGCTGTGCATCTCAAAAGCACTCTGCTACAGTTTAAGTAGTTTGACTAATCTTTTCCCAGTAAAAAAAAAATATTCTGCGATCAATTCAAAGCCCAATAACAGTTGATTACAGTCCTACACCCAAGAAAAGCTGAGATAAAGGAGACATTAAGTAGGTTTGCTGTCTTAAACAGCTCCATCCTAAGGCAGAGTTTGTTCAAATGCCTACTCCAAGACCAGATTTAGCTTCAGTTTTCAGCCATTTTCCCAAAGCTTAGTGTTTGCCTAGTCTGTGGAGTAACAGCTGTCTTAAGTTTGAAGATTTTGACTTATATACATAAACAGATTAAAATCTGACATTTATCCAAGTTACTGAGCACACACCTCAGTACATTTAGCCCTCTCCCTAACGAGGCTGCCTACACTAGCAGCTGCTGTAAGGTGAAGCTTGACTCTTCTGGGAGAAGGAGTGGAAAAATGAGGGGAAAAATAAACAAAAGAGGAAAATGATTTCTAATATACTAACATTCATAAAACAAAATTCTAGCATATCTGAAGGCAAAATACAAACTAGACATTTTAAAACAAATTTGATATTGTTAAACATATCATCTTCTAAGTGCAGAAAACTGTAAGCCTACTGTGCTGATGCAAATATAATTTAATGAGATGTTAGACTGCTTTCCTGTTAGGCTGAATATTAAGATCTATACTAACTAATGACACTAAGGAGCCAAGAAGCTTTACTCCTCAGTTTAATGGGACATTTCCATTTGGATCCCTCAGGTATCTGCAGAAGTTTTGGTCATGACATTTGTATCTAACATGTATCAGAAATGCATTTCAAACCTTGAGCTTGCTTTGGAATAATATAACACTAAGTAAGCACAATTAAAAAAAAATAAAAAATAAAAACCTATGAATACATTTCTAGGCATCCTGTGTAGAACTTACTGAGTCACAGCCAGAGCAAGAGTCTGAGGAG
>VXAV01011624.1:219856-230215 GCA_013399715.1 Alectura lathami
AAAACCACAAATGCATATCATGACCTTACAAGACTTGCTTACAATGAGAAAAATCACAACTCCCCATCCCTCTGGCCTCATCCATCTCCTTTCCTTCTTTCTCCTCTGATCAAGAAAGCATGAAAGATGTTCAGAAATAGCTGAGATTAAAAGTTTTTCCCTTTTAAGTGACAGACAGACAGATAGATAGATGATAAAGACAGACAGACAGAGACAGAAAGAACACAACGATCACCATTTAGGATCTGTACAGAAATAATTGCTTTGGATATTGATAAGTAGTCACTACGCAGGATTAAGCCAAATCTAACCAGTGAATGCAAAAATAAGCAGTGGTGTGTCTTTAGAAAGAGTTTTAAAGGTACTGAGGTGAGAGTGACGAAACAATCCTTTTGTGTTTTCAGCATCATATGCAAAATGCAGCAGTTACTGTCAGACTGCAGTTGCAGCAGGTGAGCAATTCATGAAATTTGTGTCTAGGATTAGCCGTGGGTTTCGACTTTGCTACTCACGCTATACACTCAGTTTTAGTCCTAATGCAGATTTACCACTCTGCTCATGTGTGTCACTCAGATACACAAAAGTGTAAGTCACACCAGAACCTGAAAAGCAACCTGTTACACCCGTGTCCTCAGGATCTCATTACTTTATTTCTTGTTCTCTGACTTTACATTTATTTTCCTACCACTATAGGTCAGAGTAGATCTCAGCGGAACAGCATTAAAAATGTTTAGACCTGTTTTTTTTTTGTTACAGAATAAATCTCTATGTATAGTTAAAACTGTTGAATTATTTGATTCTAATATTTACTATTTTTTACTATATTTGTGTTTTATTTTCAATATTTCATTTGACATTTAGGACCAAAATGACTTTCAGTCTTCACGGAGGCTATTTTCTGACAAGAATGAATTTTCTTTCAGAGCTGGTCCACAACATTCATTATTTTTGGAGAATAAAGATCTAAGAAAAGAGCGTTTTGAAACAGGAAAGAAAAAAAATCATCATTTTATATTTTGATTTAATAACAAAGACAACTTGATAAGTGCCAACAAGAATTGTAAGAATAAAACAAAACGTTTCTAACCTCCAGCTTCAGAGCACAAACCTTGTTTGAGTTTGCGTTGGCTAGTCAAGCAAAAAACACTTCTTGGTAGATTTAAAAGGAAAGTATCAGAAGCAAAGCAAAGACTCACCATTGGAATAATGGCCTTCAGCACTCCTTAGAAGTATAATTTCTCAGTGTGCAAAATATGGTCAGAATACTAAAATTATAAGTAAAAAAATACTAAATTTTCAAGTAGTAAGACTTATCTGATGCAAATGGAACCATGAAATCCTCACTACAACCAGATTTTAGATTTACATGTCTCCTAGTCTCAGACAAGGACAATAAAGAAGTAATTTGGAGAGAAGTTGTGAGGAAGAAATTGTAGTTTCATGGAAAAAACATAGAAAACTGAAGAAAAAAATGGGAGAAACTGAGATCCCTTAAGAAACGAGAAGGAAAACAAGTAGAGAAAAGTGTGTAGAAGCCGTATACAAGCAACACTGCAAGTACAGCCTTGTAACTATACTGCATGTAGCTAACAGGTGAAATAAGATAAAGACAGGATATTGCTTTGGAGCTTTAGCTTTGTTAAACATCATTAGAGGCCCTGGCATCTGTTTCACTACAGCAAAAGTGAGAGAAACTGGGTTAGAGAAGGTCTAACAAGAAACAGTGGGAGAGATAATTAGACAAGAACTGCATCTCCAATGGCCGTAGAGAAGAAAGAATATATGACAAAATATCTGAGGAGACCAAATATCTCAGCTCTGATCTCCTTCATTTTTAAGGCTTGAAAAACTAAAAAATATCTATAAAAGAAAGAGATTTCTATTCTTCACTTCGCAAGTTTATTATAAGGGAAGGACTGAATTGACATGATGGAGGAAGGCAAAGGAATAATTTGGGGATGACAGAAGAGGGACAAAGGCCTTGGAAATGAAGGGAAATTGGGAAAGGTGAAGGTCATAAAGTATTTTCCACAAATTTCCTACCAGATCTGAAATCCTTTGCAGAAAATAAAGAAGCAGAGAATGAGAAAGGAATCACAGATGAGAAATAAGCATTCACAACTAGTTTAAGTAAGTATTTTCATAAGAAGATGGACAATAAAGATAGAGAGGTCATCCATGCCTGGTATTACCATCGCAGACACTTTACAGTGTGACATTAGGAGAAGAGAGGCAGATGTTAAGACGAAGACAGAGGTTGCTTTAGCAGTCTTAAAAGTCAGCAGGACGGCAACAGAGAACAAGAAGCTTCTAAGGAGTCAGAAGACAGTTGAACTGAACCAAGGGCAAAAAAAAGCCAGAGGAAACAAATGGGTAATGTTCATGCACCAAAATAGGCCATGTAATAGCAAATTTGAAGATGCTGATGGACAGCACCCAGCAAGACGCAGAAGCCATACTTAGTGAAAGCCCAGTTGCTCTTTGTGTTAATGTAAAATCAAATAATCATAGTACAACAGATTTTGAGATTCAGTGACAGTGTGGAAGTGTAGTCACATGTCAGTCTATGAGCAACAAAATGACAAAGAATGAGTCCATGAAATAGTGATGAACAGAAAAATTTTCATTTGTAGAGATCAGAACTGTAGGCTGTAAGAGATAAGTTAGCGGTAGTCAGTACAATGAACTCCTGTGTATTTTCATCTGAGCAGTCAGTAGAGAGGTGGTTGTTGGTGCCAAATGCAAAGATACTGTGAAGAGCGATCATTTTTTTAGAGATACAGCGTATATTCCAAATGCAGAGAGGGAAAGTGAAAGTCTGAAGATGAGAGAGCCACAAGAGGTAAAGTAAGCAGTGAGAGGAAAATGGAGGGTACAATCAGATCTAAATTTGTGTAGTACATTGGAAAGGAAAAGCAGCAAAGTTTACAAAATAAAGCTGCTGAACCGCTGGACAGAGAATAGGTATCACAATGCAGAGGAAGAGTATTATGAAAGGCATTGGTAGGTACAATACAGATAACTGTATGTAACGTGTTGTCCCAAAGAAAAGAAATAATAAAGCCATCTCCTAGAGAACTGCATAAGGAAATGCAGAGAGGAATTTCTGAAAAATATTTTGTTATTGTTTGGAAGTATTTTTAGTATTTTGAAAATTTAAATCAGCTTAGATTGATTTGTAATAATTTTTGGGAGTGAGTTTTCCATTAGGAGTTCAAAATCTATGGATACCTGACTTTAGATACACAATATTTCCATATGTTTATATCCTGAACTATAAAGTATATACAGTTGGACATTAGCCCTGAATACTGTCAATGTAATTAAGCTTTTCAGAAAAGAACATCTCACACTCCAAAAAACTGTACAATTCAAGAGAAAAGACAATTCAATAACAATATGTAGGAAACTATTATCCCTGGTGGTCTTTTTCTTTCTAATTAAAAGAAAATTTTGTTTTCTCAAAACTGGTTTTATTTTTCTTTTCCTTTTTAAATTATTGAAGTGTGTTGCCTGTCCCTGTAATTCCTGAGCTCAGTTAAGGGATAAAGTTCAAATAGTCAAGATATGCAAGAAGTGAACATTTAAATTCAAGTTTACGGAAGAAACTAGGTCAAATCTGTGTGCCCACAGTCCTTTTTGAAAGGTGTTCAAACGTCTCACTAATTCTACAAAAGATGTGAAAAAATATAGATGAAAGCATTGGACTTGAAAGAAAAAAATTCACTAAGGTACAGGAAAGAGAGAAATAAAAAAACAGCAGATATTGTTCTCATTCCCTTTTGAAGAGCCTTGATCAGTGTTACAATCATTTTCTCATTCACTTCTCAAATAGGAACACCTTTCCAATAGCCATTTCAAGTCATATGTTTAAAATTCTGACTAATTTAATGCTACATTTATTGAGAAAGTTTATCCTTAGCTTTAAAACGGTTTTCATATGATTTCTTCTACAAAAGTTCGATGGAAGTATTCCATGTTGCATTGCCAAATCTAGCATATTGTTTGATTGAATCAATAAGCAAGTAATATTTTTGGCATAACACTCTCTCAAGTATTTTGATAAGCACTTCAGTTGGGTATCTATTAAAACTTCTGACTGCTTACAGTTATTTTCTATTATGGTAACATGTGTCAAGCATCAAAACATTATTTCTTGCTTATTTACATCAGTCTGCCTAGACACACAATATTCATTTTCTCTTTTCCACTTCTAAACATGAAAACAAAGTAAGAGCGGTAAAGAAATTTAACACTAATTGTTAGTGAAAACAACATCATCATTTAAAAATCACACCATGCCATTAGACTTTGTTACAATAAACAACTGGGTTCATTTAGTTTGTAAATCATTTAAACCTTTCACATTAGATGAAGAAATGACAAAGGTAGAGTTCATGCAATCAACTAGTAATACATAAAAATTAACTAGTCACCAGCTGCTCCAACATAATTAATGGAAAGGTGGAATACAGATTTCTTCTTGAGCAAAATGAGATTATACACTTGGGGATATGTATAATCGCACTAAGACAAGTGGTGCAATTACAGCAATGAAGTGTAAAATTGTTGAAAAACCCAAAAGCTACTTAGAGACAAGCATGGGCATATACGATTTAAACAAGACTGATTTTTTTCCGTTCACTGTTAGTATGTTTTATAAGCTATTCCTACATGAACTAAGAAATTCTCAGCTTTCTTGACAGAGCTGAATAGGGATTTTAGTTCATAAAGAAGAGAAATGAATACTAAGACCAAATTTCTGTTCAGACACTAGCTGTATTCAAACTTGCTTCAAATAATCACACTTTACCTAGAAGGAGCACCTGACTGAATTTCTGGAGGCTAATGATACATCATGTAAGCAGAGCTCAGAAAGCATTGAGTTTGGAAAGACTGTCAAAACTGGGCTTATATAATCAATTTAGAAAATGCAATTATTCAGAATTCAGTACTAAATGAGCCAATAACTCCTATCAACATTTTGTTCTACTATTTAATCTGGAGCAGTTGAATATGTGTAAAAGCTATTATTTGTTCCAGTTTGTAATGTTTCATAAAGGTGTTCATGCAAATGAATGTATTTCTAAAAATCATTAACAAGCATGTAAAGATGCTTCACTGTAGCTTTCTCATTACAAGAAATGGTTTCCAATGGTTTCTTCAATACTACACAGATGTCCCAGTCACTGCAAGAGAGAATATGTGCTCTGCCAATTAAGTCTACCTGAAAGGAAGCTACTTAAGAAAACCAGAAGAATAATGTTAGCCTACCTATAAATGAAACCATCTGAAGACCCATGGGTCAGAATAAAAGGAATAAAAGTTTCAGCACAGGACATTCAGTTCACTGACTATTTCACTGCTCAGAGCATACGCATATATAAGCCTACTATGGGATCTCCAAAGGGTAACAGGCTGTAAATCTCCAGTAAAATCCTCATCAGGTGCTGAGAACTACAAAAGCAACCTTCCAAAAGGATACTCCAGAGAATGATCATGTTCCAGTGAGAGTTAAGAATTAAGGTGAACTTGGCAAAACAATCTTCCAGGTGACTCGAGCTCTCTGACCCAAGTGAGAGCACCAACAGGCCCTTCTGTCCAGGCCCAGCCTTCCACACCCAGCCTGATCCTGACCCCACCTGCCCACAGAGGTGCCTGATGCCCAGGGATGGGGCTGCCCTGGCTGCCCCCGTCCTGCCCTGTGCCCTCGCTGCCAGGCCCTGCCCTGCTGCCCCAACATCAGGCAGCCCCCACCACCCCTGGCACGTGGGCCCCAGGAAGCTGCCAGCCCCCGCTGCACCGCAACATGCAGATAATATCAAGGCCTTTATCTCCTTCTTGTCTTACTCGCATGTACAGTGAATGTTTAAGATACAGTGCATGCTTCCCCTAGCTTGATTTCTTGTTTGCTAAAAGGTCTGCTTTTTCAGGTCCTTTAATCAGTATAATCACACTACACTTATTACTTTCCAGGCACGTATTGCGTTTCCAGTTGTTAGAATAACAAATGAAAAAAGGGAACAGTAAACCCCTCTGCTAGTTGTTTTCAGTATTCATTCATTTCACTGTAGTATTTTTAGCTTGCTGCTTACTTTTATTCACTTATTCCAGAGCAGAGTTTTCACCGCTTTCAAGAACTGTGGGTGAAAAATTACTTTCAAGACCTTCAGCTGCGAAAAATGACAAGTCTGGCTTTGCCTTTCTTTTGCAAAACACCTCTCAGGACAAGCACAATACATCTGTAACAATTCAAGTAAAACTGTTCTGCTCCATGCATAACTTGTTTTGTTATTGTATGAAACATAATTGTCTGTAGCCTTCAGAAAGACCTCAAAAATGCAGTTCACTACAGTAATCTTATTCCCAGTGTATCCATTCTTCTTTTTCATTTACATTTGAAAGAGGTGCTCCTAGACTTTGCTACAGAATGGTATTCAAGGTTAAGTACTTCTGCCCATTGAAAGGATACCTTTGAAAATGTGAAAACTTTGGTTCTAATTTAAAAGAACTTAATTTCTGCAACATACTCTTATCTGCCTTTGTAAACTCTGTTCCAACAGCAGTGATTAGTTACATCTTTTATCTAGCTTTTCTTTGCTGAGTGATTATGAAACAAGTCATTCAATACTAGAGGATACATCATGCTGGAAAAAACATCCAGGATTGGGAATAAGTCTAGCTGTACAACAACAGGGGAATTAAAAAAGAAAAACAAAAGCATTATCTTTAAAGACAAAAGAATGATGTATGGAAGTTGACTAAATCAATAAGTAATTGTAAAGTATTCATCAAATCCTAGAGGTTATTCAATAGCTGAAATCAGCTGCTGGTCGTCTGAGTCCTGTTTAGCAGGGTCAGCTCATAATTCAGGTGACTTTTGTACTTTTCATTGATTTTCGTTAGCAGCAGATTTGTGGTTCAGATAAGAAGATGGATTCAGACTCAATGAGAGCAATTACAGTTGATGAAATACTTTTGTATTTAATGGTTAAAAACTTGTGAATTTTTTTTTTTTTTTTTGTATTATTCACCATACCATGTCTTCGTGCAGATAAAAATGGCTAATTTTATTATCCTTTTTATGCTCACAAAATTCATTTTAATTGTGTTACAGTAGCATCTGTTGATGCATTCATATTAGAATATGTACAACTATTTCTATGTAATCTTCCTATTTTTCAGGGCACAGCAACATTATCAGGCCAATTGAAAGCTGCAGCAGAAGGAGATGCAAGTAAAGAGAGAAAAAATCTTTAGAAAATATAGAAGTTTTTTCTGTTAAAGAAGAAATATAGTTTCTCTTCTTTCACACCAACAAAAATATTCTTACAAACTGGAGCAGTAAGCTTTTCTACATCAGTTATAAAACTTCGAAAGTGAAACCAGTAATGGCGATTAAGATGAATGTCAAAAAAACAGTAAGTGTAGCAGTAGTTCTTGATTCTTGACTTCACTAACATAAACATACTGCTATTTCAAAAACTCTGAAAGCAACCCCACAAAACAGGATCGTCTTTGTATGTCCAAACTACAACACCAATCTTAAACCTATTTTCAGACCTACAGAAGCACTGGTGTAGGTTTTGCAGGTGTTGGGAAATGAAACAAAGGACACAAATGTTGAAAGGTTCTGATTTAGAAGAAACAAGTCCTCTGTCACCCCGACCAGCTAATGAGCAAATTCTATTTAAGCATTTACCTACTACTAAAATTGTTTCCCAGGAACTCATTGCCAACTTAGAGAAGGTAGACTGAGTCACATTTTGCAATAAAAAAGCCAAGTATCAGATTATCTATGTATATTAAAAATATGTGAAGGGAAGGAGAAGGAAAGATGACTTAATCTTGTTTTACAACACCATGTTCACAAAGTTTTCTTTACAAATTCAGCTGTTTTTTTTTTTTCCATTTATGCTCTGTTGTTTAAATTAAAGTTTGCCTGTCCCAGTTTTCCTCTGTAAGAAGTCATGAACACCTGCATTAAATCTTTTGCCAATATTCTTTCACTTCTGTGACAAGAAACAAGGGATTTAGCAGACTGTACTTCCAGTTTATCTGATATTATCCACCAGTATGCTGTAAAATACAGACCATTTCTACACCATCTTCTCTCTCATTTCTTTTTTTTCTTTTCTTTCCTTTTTTTTTTTTTCCTGGCAAGATTGTTGTCATCCCCCTCCATCCAAAATATCTTGAATATCTTGGACCCTCCTGTCATTTTCTTCTCTAATTCTAACACAGATGACAGTGGATATTTTCCATTTTTTTAATGGTACAAATTCAATTAATTTCTGCCGTTCATTTCTGCAGAGGCCTTTCTTTACATCCACGTTTTGTCCCAGCTGGTCTGTTTTGTGAATGTTTCTGGAATAAACAATATCATTTGATGCACTCCAATTATTAGAAACTAACTTGCTTATTTGCCTAAGTTCTCACAGAGAACACGTTGTAGAGAACTCCAAGAACTCCATCTCTTGGAGCTTTGCCTTGTCTGAACTAACATCTCAAAAAACAAAAGGAAAATCTATTCCCAGTCCTGAAAAAAAATATCTTCATATATTAATATAGATAGGATATAATGAAACCTAGCCCTATTTCTTGAATAGAAGCTGTTGAGCAGGAAAATAACATAAAATAGATATTTAATTCTCATGTGAGCAGAACATACATAGCATTCCTACTTCTGGTGCATGTAAGCAAGCCATTCTAAGGCAATTTCTATTCACAGTGTCTGGGAGGTGCCCTTTGACTCCTGCTTAACACAGAGTACAGGACTTCTGTTAGCAAAATTGCGCTCTGACAAGTAAATTGCAGAGAACAGTTTGGAATTATGCTGATATAAAAAGAGATACAAACAAAAGATCAGCAAGGCTTACCATATTGCAGGCTTGCTGCCAAAGCTCTGAGCTCTGCAAATATGAGGGGTTTGAGGCATTAGTGTAGCAAGCATAAATGTTCCCTACGCTCCAAATAATTTGCAGAAAGCATTACACCTACGAAATCAAAATTTGTGTTTAAATATGCCATGTTCTATGAACACAAGATCTTTATTAAAGTACACTGTGAGCTAAGTAAACTGTGTTATTACCCTAGAATCTCTTGCTTTGTGACTTTTAGGCCAAATTCTGTCACACTAATGGTTGCTAAAAGTGACATTATAGCTATGACTGCTTAAACAACTTTACTTACTCCAAACCCCCAAAAGATACATCAAGATGGCTTGTGTGCATGACTGAAGTCTCTCAGTTAAAACTTAATCCCAGTGCTTAAAAATTAAGACCCTCTAAGCTATCATACAATGTGGCTGTGAAAATATCCAGGTCTCAAATCTCCAGTTAGAGAGTCTTTAAACCATGTTTTTCACATGGAAAAACAATCACATAACTTGTGCAATAACCTTCTATTTCTTCAGGACTTTTAAATGCTTGTAATCGTCACCTTGATCAGTCCGTACCTGGGTCAAAGTGATGGCACTATCACAGAGTGCCATTTTGCATCAAGTAAATAGCTGTTTTAAATAGTGCTTCAGAGTAATAATTTTCTGAAGGAGTGTTATTTTAAAATAATTTGTACATACATGGTCTTTACTAATTCTAAAAGCTTTGGGGAAAAAGAAAAAAACATTGGAAAAAATATCAACAATTTACTACTGAGATAGAAGAGACACAGGAAGGGGACTGTTAATCTAGAAAATCCCCTGCCATCTTCACTTTTTGGATGAAACAGAAGATGCAAAGATTGGATACAATTTTTAGAATTTGATTTCATGCTAAGGCAATGTCTTGAGCTCAGTTGCTTAAAAGTTTATCTGTCAAAGCATAATGTCCTGTCTTTAAAAAGAATAGGAAACTTCATCTTGAGACACTCTGTACTTAAGGAAAGGAAGCATAATAAAAAAAATTGTTTCAGTACTGTGTCTTTTAAGAAAACTTGTGATTGCCAATATTCATTTATTTGCTGTCCACACAGTCTGAGAGATGTTACCAAATAAAACTCTTCCAAGCCACATATCACATCTGCACACATCACAGGCATTGCCTAAACTTCATAATGAGTTCCAAGGTTAGTCTTTTGATGCCAGCTAATACCATGGTAATATTTGCCATATGAAAATTCTCTACAGTATTAATACACATATCTATTTTAAGTCCAACATTTTCAGTTTAAATATTTTTTAGCTCTCAGGCCTTCAAACTCAGCTTGTATTCTGATTCTAACCCTATAGCATATCTTTATCATAACCTCAGTGAAATTTATGTGACTTTGTGTTTGAAAATATAGTATAGTAAATATGCACAGTATAAAAAAAAACTATTGCTACATCCAGACCATTCTCTTAATAGTCATGTATAGAAG
>VXAV01011624.1:245383-260912 GCA_013399715.1 Alectura lathami
ACTAGCCAGTGCAATGATGAAATTCTCATATTTGTAGAAATCACGTGTGAAGCATTTGTTCTTACTTGCTAAGGATTTTGTGTTTACTAATTCACTGAACATGAGTGACTATAGTGAAAACTTCTCACCTCATTCACCAACTTCAAACTGCATCCCAAATAATTTTACATTGATACTGTCATGATCATTCTTGGGGTGCATTGTGAACTGGCAGTGCAGAGTCAACAAAGAGCAGCAGCCATATTGAACACTCTTCCACTCAGATAATGCTTATACCTTTTTTTTTTTTTTTAGCAAAATATGCTAGAAGGAGGCTTTTCTGACACAGATAGTTCACACAATTCATAACTAGCACTAGTAATTGTTCCTCACTCTGCTAGCTCAAGTCCTTGATTTCATTCCTGAGATACACGCAGCTGTTAATGGCTGAATGGTAATGACTCCTCTGCTCATCAACACACACAGGGCAGGTACTGCCACAGGACTGGGTTTAGATGAACTCAGTCTCTTACCTTTACTGCAAGAGACACGTGACTACAGTCGCCTCAGGGCGCAAACCTCAGAATTAATACACAGCACTTAATTTGGTTGTTCTCCACCACTCAATATTTAATGTAACACATATATTGGTATGTGCGGCAGAACCTTGATCCTTACTGGAAATCATTTTACAGACAAAGACTGTTTATTTTTCTTCTGCAAGTAAAATTTATAAGCAGCAATCTGTTTTCTGTGACTTGATACTTATGGGTAAGTTTGATCAGGTTAAGAAAGTCAGGAGACACTCTTCTTAGATTCTCTACACATGACTTGCATTTAAGAAAGTGGCCAGTGGTGAGTAGATGCACGTACCTTTCTTGCTTGTCTGTTCAATCAACAAACAAGTCTTACATTTGTTCAGAGGAATGTCTTAAAGACCATATTATATATATTGTTTTATATCGACTCTTTCAGAATGCTTCCTTTTTAGATAGGTATCAATAACGCATTCAATGGAGATAGCTTACTAGTTCTCCCCCAAGTCTATATACAACTCATAATGTTAGAAAATTAAGAGAATTATAGAATATATGTGTACAGACTGGGAGAAGGACTCCTTGTGAGCAACCCTGTGGAGAAGGACTTGGGGGTTCTGATAGATGAAAAGCTGGACATGAGCCGGCGGTGCACTCTTGCAGCCAGGAAGGCCAATGGCATCCTGGGCTGCATCAAGAGAGGGGTGGCCAGCAGGGAGAGGGAGGTGATCGTCCCCCTCTGCTCTGCCCTTGGAAGGCCTCACCTGGAGTGCTGTGTCCAGGCCTGGGGCCCCCAGTACAGAGGGGATGTGGAGCTGTTGGAGCGGGTCCAGAGGAGGGCCACCAAAATGATCAGAGGGCTGGAGCACCTCTCCTATGAGGAAAGGCTGAGGGAGTTGGGATTGTTCAGCTTGGAAAAGAGAAGGCTCCGGGGAGACCTCATTGCGGTCTTCCAATACTTCAAAGGAGCTTACAGGCAGGAGGGTGACCGACTTTTTACACAGGTGGATGATGGTAGGACAAGGGGGAACGGGATAAAACTGAAAGAGGGGAGGTTTAGGTTGGGCATCAGGAAGAAATTCTTCCCTGAGAGAGTGGTGAGGCGCTGGCACAGGCTGCCCAGAGCAGTTGTGGCGGCCCCATCCCTGGCTGTGTTCAAGGCCAGGCTGGATGGGTTCCTGGGCAGTTTGATCTAGTGAGCTAGTGGCTGGCAGCCCTGTCCACGGCAGGGGGATTGGAGCTACATGACCTTTGAGGTCCCTTCCAACCCAAGCCATTCTACGATTTTGTGTTCTGTGGGCCTTTTCTGTAGTTTTTTCCCTCACTGTTCCTGTTTTTACACATAGGAGTAAGAATTACTCAGCAAGTGCTACATTTTGATTTGAAAATCATATTTAAAATCATATTTATTTGAAAATCTTGTATAATTTTTCTGTTCAACTGCACTTTTGATGGTACCAACGATATGGGATAGTTGTAGGCAGAATATTCTAAACTGACTGGTAGCTGTAAATGTTGTAACTTCTTCTTGCAGAGTTTCATTAGCGGCACTGTACTACTCCACTGACTTGGCAGAGCTGCTGAGTGTGAAGTCAGTCAGAACATCTGACTACACATGCCTTACTGCCCTCGTGGCTCAAATATCACTCCAGGGTGGAGTTTCAGCTGTACAGAAGGGCTTTGGGTCCTTTCGTTACCTTATCCATTAAAGAAGATATGTCAGAGAAGATAATATATTAAGACAAGATAGCATCTGGCATCTATCTCTGGCACAACACGTCCTTGGAAGTCTTTGTTTTTGAATCCTTACAAACACAGTACCTCCTACAATGCAACCCTATCTGATTCTGCATTTTTTCCCACTTAAATTCATGCTGTGTTTTTATGTATCTGTTTGATGGACTTTCTTGAGGTCTGCATCTTGAAATCTATGACTTCTAAGGAACTGTGCAAATGAAAATGTGTCCTTCAAATAATTTGTCCGTGTTGAACAGATCAAAGAGTAGGGTCCAGGCAAAAAGCAGCCCATTGATACCCCAGGATAGGGATCGAGCTGAGGCAGTAATGGACATTAATGAGCCAGCACAGCCATGGGACTGAAGGCTGCGAGAGAAGTCTACCTGTTCACTTAAACAGGTGCACAAACACAGCTCCCACAGGCTAACTATTCCAGAAAACAACCTATCAACACTTGGGTGTTGCCAGAGAGACCACAAGTCATCTGTGTTTTGGTTGTGAATTGAGATGGACATCAAATACAGAAGGAAATGACATAATGAGCAGCTGCATGTTGGTATCAGAAAAATGCAATTCCTAAAGCTACAAGGGCATACAGTCAACATTCTTTCTTAAGTCTTTCAAACAGAGCTGAACTGAATATTCCATGTTACGAAACTTTGGTTTATTCTTATAAGCTTATCAGCCAAATGCTTTTATTCAGTGTTTGATTCCTAACACAGACATGAAGATGGTTTTTAGATGAGCAAATCTACTGTACAGATGAAAGAACCTTACTAAGAGACGTGAATGCAATATTCCCTTCTCAAAAACCACAAGAAAAAAAAAAAACACTAGTAGAAACAATATGAGAAGGTAACTATATGAAATGAAGGACTAAATAGTAAAAACTAACATAACTAACATAAAAAAAAAAAAAAATGGAGATGCATAGTATAGTTAAAAAAAGCTGGAGCAGCTCCTGAGTGGTGATAATAATTTAAGAGATTTACTCAGTTCAATGATGCTTTCGTAGGTAAGGTTATGCTAGCGACAGGACCTGATAAAAGATAAAGGAGAAACAAACAATGACAGCTGGGTTCTACATACCCATATAGAAAAGATCTCAGAATATGACTGATTCCAAAACTCAGTCATTCCAAATTGGACCTGTAACATCCAGCCCATTCCAGAAGTAACAAACAGGAAGATGAATTAAAATCTCTGGAAGCCATAAGTAGAGACAAAACTTTCACCAAAATAGCACAAAAAAAAAAATCAGAATGTATTAAAAATCACAGTGTTAACTATATATATATATACATATATTTATAAATAGGAGGGGTGGGTGGTTGAGATGGCCGTTGTAAAGACTGTGACGTTATGTGCCTTTGGAAGAAAGGGAAATGTGTGCTCTGAAGAAAAATAAATGACAGGATCCTTCCATATTCACTGCATTCCACCCTTGAGGTTTTTCAAAGCTTTTCTATTAAGAGGGGAATACCCCAATAACTTATTTCCAATAATTACTCCACATTCTCCATCCTGAGACTACAGTCATTCAAGCTTCTCAATACATAGAAGGAACTGGGGAGATCACATGCAGCCTTGTCCTGAGAATTGGAGCTCAAAGGGTGTGGCAGTGTTATCAGCCCTGAGCAAGGCCTTGGGGGTAGAGGCCAGGCTGAAGGAGGACGGTGGTGGCAGTGGGGGAGCACACTGTCACAAGCTCATACAGGCTTTATAGGAAATGCAAAGCATAGGTGTTTGGAGTCAAATACTTTCTTAAACGGAAAAAGACACAGAAAGCCTTGCCCTCTAGTGGCTGGAAAACTAGGAAGCAGCATAAATCCTATTTTCACTAATTGGTATCCAGTTCAGAACTGCTTGTAGCTTCAATAGATCAGCTGGCTTGAGTAACTGAAGTTTTCCATGGTTTCAGATCTGCAAGAAGAAAGACAACCACTAAGTCACTTCATATTTTCATGGGAAGAAAAAAAGGTGTTGATACAGAACTTGAAAGTAAATGGAAAAGAGCATTTAGAACAAGCTGAAGCTGGTTGCATTAGCAGCTATTTGAATAACAGGAATGGCTATATCTGGGTATCTTGAAGCAATGTGCAGCAGTTTTACTTCCCTAATTTTTTATTCTGGAGAGGAAGAATGAAGGCATAATTTCATGAACTGTGTAATCCATTCTGCAATTAGTAAGGAAAATCTGACCCTGTCTGATACAAAACTATCAAACATTTTAAACTAAATTACTTAATAAATAAAATAATGTGGCATTAATGGAAAGCCGATTCAAGAACTCCAGTCCTGCATTTATGGAAATAATCCTCTTCTTGGTATCCAATCTGTGTATATCAGGGCATGAAATGTGAACATTGATGCTCATTTCTGCTCATTACCCTACCGCATTCCACTGGTTTTTGAGATGGTTACTCTGCATTAGTCTAGCTTAAAAGAATTAGGGCATGTCAGACATATTTCAAACAAAAGAATTAGGTATTGAAATACACATAAGACTGTGAACAACAAAGCAAATTACATTCTAAAACTCATAGAATAAATAATGTTGTCTGTAAATTGCCTGCTTATTCAAATAAATTGCCCATTCATTACTAGATGGACTCTGTAGTTGGTAAATTGTGCCTTAAACAGAGTATTTGTCTCTTGTCAGAACAACATATTGACATTTTTTTTCATGAAGAGATGAGCTGTTATGGATGAGCATTATCCCTGACTGCTACTGAACAGCCTATATGGGTCAGGAGAAATCCAAGTTTGTTTCATCCATTCAGTTGTGGCAGACAGTCTGTTAGTTTATTTTTCTAAAGGCTGCATAATCATTGTTTCCTTGGCCAAATCTTATTTTTCTTACTCAAAAAATATTTTGTTCCATTATGGTTTTTGGAACTGTCTTTAATAATTTCCCATGTTAAACTGGAAAGAACTCTAGCATTATAATTGCTGTGGCTTCACAAAGATTGCAACAGGAAAGAAGGATTACTGTTATTTTTTCAACACATCTGTGCTTTACTTGAAAAACAAGTAAAAGTCTCATTTTGGACTCTATTTTTGTACTAGCTCATGCAAATTGTACACTAATGTTCATAAGAGAGCTAACCACTACAGTCAGTTGCTGCTGTGTAAATAAAAGTCTATTAAAAGACAATCGTTATAAAGTATAATCAAAATCTCTGACACATTATGGCAAACTAAATGACAAATATGCAAAGTTTCAAGTTCTTGGAATGCCAATGATTTTGTTGTCTCAGTAAAAAAACATAGACCTGTTTACTGCCTAAATTTTTGCTAACTCTTGTGCTTTCCTGTCTTACACTATAACAACTAAGTAAGTTTATTTAGTGTCATCTACCATTCACTGGGGAAGTTCATGTAACCTATAATATCAACCCTAAATAAATTGGATTATTTTCCCTAGATTGCATTAAATTTGACAGGATATTGCAATTTACAATTTCATAGTAAATAAATTATTCAAAGCAGAATGTCCAGCTGACTTAAATAATTTACAATCTGAAAATGATGTAATAGGAAAACTCTAATGGAAAAAAATAAAATATTGCAGTATATATTGAATTCTTAATCATGGTGTACTTAAGAAATCAGTCTATTCTTAAACTACACTACTACGTGTTCAGCAATTGTTTCTGTTTCTTATAGTAAAGTCTAATAAACGAAATGACTCCTGCATAACTTGAGAGAGTACCACTTTTTAGAAATTTAGGAAGCACGTTACATCTTGCAGATGAAATTGCAACTTTGAAGTTATAATTTAAGCCATAAAAAGTATATGTGAGCAATATAGCAATGACAATATATGACTGGATACTTTGTTAGCTTTGAGCCTCACAGTAGTTTCTGTGAAACTCTGAAGATACTATATGAAGCAATGTACTGGTAATAAGATTCTGTATAAGCAACATTATAATATATGCTATCTAATTTAAAACAAATATGTTTGTTTAAAACAAATGTATTAGCAATTTTTTTTTTCTTGTACACATGGCAGATGATAGATATTACCAACAAATGAATTAGATGGAATTTTAAGAAGATTTTTGCTCAATACCATATACAGCATGTTTGCCTGGAGAAAACTACATTGTATTCCACTGTGAGAAGATGCCATTAAAGCTGTACATTCTCATTTTAGGAATTAAGCAACCTGTGAGTAAAGAAATGAAGCTTGACGTGGTTCATTTTTAGGATGAGAAAATGTGGATTTTTTTCCCTATAGACTCTACAAAGTCTCCTTAGCCACACGCAGCAGTTCAAGAAGTTTCCTAGTGCTAACGGTTCTGTTCCCTTCAGTTATGTAGCCTTTTACTATTGCCACTCCTGAGATATTGTGGCTTACATTTGCCAACTTCTGAAATTTTAGGAAACGTCAGCATTTGACATAGTTCTTGCAGATGTTGTCTGTAGCTGAAAAGAAGTTCTCCAGTGTGCTTTGTATGAGTTTCAATGAGCATTTGTTTTCCTTCTAATTTTGTTTGCAACCTCCAGGGCTTCTGGAAGTTTTAAGGGGATAGAATACAATGTGGGGGCTAAACATTGTCCCAAACTTCCCACATCATCTTAGACCCCATTCTTAGGAATCAGCCTGTAATATAAATATCCAGGAACTGAAATTCCCGGCTGCCCATATTTAGATCATCTATAGAGATGGAGACTTTCTATTTACAAAACCAAACCAAAATAATGCAAAAACAAAACAAAACAACTGTCACTGTTTTGTGGCCTCAGAAATCTTCAACTCTGAGCTGACAGAACTGCACTTTAGCAGTTCAGAATTTCTGATCATATCCTGTTACTAGTTCAGACACCTCTGCCTCACAGTGTGCTACTTGCTGTGAATTCCATTCCAGAGTCTTATTATTCCTATGTGCATTAGTAGAAAGCATATGTTCCTAAATCAAGACTGAGCCATATTACTGGATGCATTTCCTAAAAGTTTAATGCTAAAACACCAGACTCACAGTCCAAGCTTCTATGTATATTCATGTTCTGTACTCAGCATAAAAGCTGACTAGGGGACTTGGTGTTAGCCAGAAGTCATCCCTCTGATCTCACTGAACAAAGCAAATGAGGATAAGCACAAGAGACTCCCTGGAAGTCAAAGTTGAAACCCTGTTATGCGTAGGAGCTGTGAATTACTGTATGCTTCCTCAAAAATCAACAGTTCAGCAGTCTGCTAGGCAAGTGGCCCCCTGTGGCTTGTAAAGCAGGGTTTTGTATCGCTGTGTCTCTGTTTTGTATTGAACTGTGTCTCTGTCAGCGTCAGACTTGATGGAGAATGTCTTGATAAGTGTTGCAATAGCTATCTCAAGCCAGAGGGCGTTGGTGAGCAGGTGCGTTTCCAAAGAGGATAAAGTAAAAGGGAAGCAGTTTTCCATCAAAAATCATAGTACGGAGTAAGTAGGATATCTTGAGTGCTGTGTTCATTGCTAGTAGCTCAAAATCAAAATTTACAAATGCAGATCAACACATTTCCCACTATGTATGAAACTTGGTTCAGAAGACTGGAAGACACAGGAAAGCACTGGGCAACAGAATATCGGAATGTCTTGGCCTCACCAGAAAGCCTTGAAAGATGTTGAAGATGAGTACAAACACAATTCCAGATATACCCTTTTTTTTTTTTTTTTCTTTATAAGAAGGATATATCTCCAAGAATGATTACAAATATATCCTTTTTAATTTAAAAAAAAATAATTCCCCCGAAATATGCTTAATTACAGGGTCAAAAAGCTGTTCAAAAATCTCAAGCAAAACTAGAGCTAATGAACAACATACAAGGAAAGACAAAGAACATTTTTATGTGAAAAATTGGCAAAGCAAATAAAAAGTTTACTAATCATGGAGTAGATATATCACAAAAGGCTTAGGAAAAGAAAACTTCATTTCTTACAGTAGATTATGTAACAGTCACCTCACATTATTAGATCAAGAAATTTTTTGCTGTTCTCAACAGGAATCTTCCAACATCACCTTCAGAGGGCTGACCCACCTATACACTGCCTTTGGCAAGATTAGAGGTAAAATCTAAGGTAAAATCTTTAGGGGAGCAGTAGTCATTTGCTGTCATTGTTCTAGCTTCAGAAATACTAATAGTAAGATAGTGAATAACACAATGAAGACAGTGCAAAACTGATTTATTTGCATTACACCCACTACCTTTATTAGAACATTTTTTCTTTTTAAAAGACTTCATTTCTCCTGCCGGAGTATACAGCTATTTCTGTCCATTCATTTTGAGCAGAGACAGGTACTGTAATTCCAGCTCCAACAAATTTCTCCATGATGGGAAAAGGAGAAAGAGACAGGGCCAAGGAAAGAAACAAAATGTGAACATTTAAATTTTCAGGTGGAGAAAGTGACTTATCTTAACACGTGCTCTTAAAATTCCAATGTAAAAAAATATTTTCTGATATTCCAATTGCTCTTCAGTGTTAATGCTTGTAAAAGTAAATGCTGGTATTATTTTATTAATTTCAGTATCTAAAAAATATAAGCTGTATTCAAAGGCCAGTACCTCACTGTGTCAGTGTTTCTGTTTTGTTCCTGTATGATGTGATTCTGAATTTTAACTTGTAAAGAGATTTTTAAATAATGAGTGGGGGATAAGATGAACTACTTCTGTCATGTTTTCTCACTTTTCTTACTTTACAGTCCTTTAGTAACAATCACTTTTTAGATAGTGTCAGATTATTTCAGAAGTGGGTATCTCATGTAATCTATGTAAAAATGAAAATTATATTAATTATAGCTTTCCATCACAAATCCTAATTATCCAATACGTCCATGTGCGATTTCAGATCTTTGTAGTAACAAAATTAAGTTTAGATGAATATTTTTGAAGTAGAAGTTTCAGCAGCTTCCTAGAAGCTAAAGATGTCCAATATTATCTTCTAGTTTTCCTGAACGGCTGATGGGATCCAAACCTACTTTGGATGTCCAAGCTTTTTCAGGAATTAGTTGTTGTGACAAGTGCAACTGTACCAAAGGGCAAAAGAGCTCTTCGTCTGGTTGGAAAGAGATGTAGCTGAGGATGTCCAGCATAGCCATATGCTTGTTATAGGGTCAATTTTCCATCTATGTTGAATACAAAAAACGGAAAAGGTGTACATCATGACACACATTGCAGCAGATGAGATCAGCTTGGAGACATTATACAGGTGATCTTGTGAGCAGAGAACAGAGATCTGTTTGCTGTTTGGACTGGCTTTTCATGGAAGATGAGCATGGCTTTATTAAGTGTGTGCTTAAATAGTACAGTATTGAATACTTCTGCTGCTTGTAGAACCTGGCAACAAGATTTCTCAATATGGGTTTTGAATATATGGTGCACAGGTGCTAAATCATTAAGGCCATTCAGTGCTACATGAAATCTCAGCATTTTTTCTGTACGCAGGCTGCACACCTGCACAGTGACTGCTCCTATCTGGAGTGCTTAGCTCTGTGAAGAATAGCATTTCCCATACCACATTTCACAAACACATCCTTGATGCCTCAAAATAAGCAGATAAACATTTTGGGTACTCTGAGGGATTATTGGAAAAGATTTGAGCTGTGACACAATTAGGAATGCGGAGAAAGGCATTAGGAACTAGTGTAAGTCCAAGGTTCAGAACACCCCTTGTCAGGGCTCCAAGAGTATCCTCCTGCCTGGCAGGTGGTGTCACGGGGGGGATGCTGAGCTCAGAACCAGTGCAGCTGGGGTGGTCCTTGTCCTGCTGCTAGCTGTTGGGAGAAGCTCCCCAACAGCTCTGCACTGCAGGGAAGCCACTGTCAGGTCCAACCCCGGCCTGCAGGAGCTGCTTTTGGCTGAGGTTTCCATGCTTGGCCCCTGCCTGAGGTACAGCCCTGCCACATTGCAGCCCTGCCCGTGTAATCTTGAAGAAAATAATCTGGATTTGTCAGAGTAGTGTAGGCCTGTCACTTCATCCTCTTTTAGTAAATGCAGGTATTAGTAGTTAGAGTAAGATAATACAGAGAAAAATACATGATAACCATCACAGACAGTGTAGTAGTTGAGTACATGTGAATAGCTATCACAGGCAGCACAAATCAGCTTATTGTTACAGGGTGAGAGGATGTCACATGCTCAGGAAGCATACAAGGTGCAAGGTAAAGGTGAGCGATGACTCTTCGTGGGCCAAATGTTTAAAGAAACCAGATGAGTACCCAATAGCCAATAAATATATATTATTGTATTTAGATTAAGCTACAATGATACAATCACATCGAATTACAGTACGTTCATTAAGGTGTCTTTCTGCATGTGCGCCACGACCGCATTCCTTTTGCCTTTAACTAATTTTCATTCAGAGACTTTTATTAGTAAGATAAATTAGACACAGCTCCTTCCCTAAGAGTAACTGCCCTGCCAGTGAAACAGCACTAATTTTTAACCCTGATTTTAAGAGTCTGTCTTGTGCAAGGTTTGCTTTTATCATTTCTCTGTATTCACGTAATCATCCATATACTTACATTATCACTGTAGTACAGAACCTGCTGTGCTGTACGCTCACTGCATGTTAGTACATGTGACTGGAAACTTCGTGTGGGAAAACCTTATTTACCTGGTTGATTTAATCAAAAGTTCTAGATTTTTTGACTAGGTTTCTGTTGGCAACACTTTTATTTCCAGGGAGTATGGTAAGCTCACTAATTTATTTATTCCAATGCTCTACTGTCAGATTTAAAATTCTCATAAAAATTAGTAGGAAAACTACACACTCATAAAAAATACTAGGTCTGTTGTGAGGTACTTCACAAGTGAAAAATAAAAATGAGACTGTTGTAAATATATCAAAGTGAGAGGATTATATAAGGACAATCTTCTAATCAAACCAGCACTATTCTTTTTGAGTTCATTTATTCCATGTTAAGAATGTGTTACAGTTTTCTTCATTCTTCTTAAACTACTAACATTTTGTAGACCAATTCCAATAATTTCTCTACCGTAATATTTTACTTTCTCACTAATAGCAAAAATTTCTCAAGATTTTACATGATTCACTCTGAAAATAAGAACATGTTCTTTAAAGGCATTAGTTAACTTACATATTTTGTGCAATATAACACTACTTTCGTATTTGTGCTGGAAAATTTTAAGACATTTTTCTGAGGAATAATATTTTCTAGATATAATAAAACAGCTTGCATCTACTAGAAAGGTTATAGAAAAGATTATGATACTTTGTTTTGAAATGCACCCAGCCATTCCAATAGCACAAACTTGTCATTGCCTTAAATACCTCAGTTCATTTTCATAATGATTTTTAGAACACTGATCATCAAGATTTTAAAAGTGTGTTTTTAAAAGATCTAAAATTCTAGTGCAACTTGGATTGGCTTCAGTGGCCAAAACAGCTACATGAATTATGTTTCTCATGAATGCAAGCAAATTGTTGCCCACTTAATTTTCTATAAAGCAATACCAGTTTGGGCGCGGTCTGGAATAAATATGAAGCCAACTATTGATGCATTTTAACCCCCCTTGAAGCTTTACAGCAGGCAATTGCACAAATACTGTTCTGATAGTTTGGCTACTTCTTTTACTGTCAATTTGCTTCTTAAAAATAGCAATACAGTGTTTCTCTTCTTGGACTAATGTTGCATATTTTACAACGTGAAACAGATGCTTAGAAAAACTTGAAAGAACAGCAGTATTTTTTCTTCTGCAGTTCAAGTGTTCATTTTGTCAACACAGAGTGGAAAATTCCTCACCTCATTTTAGCAGATTACTCACGTGGTGCAGCTACATCACTTTAAAGATGTCTTCTCAAAATTCATTTGAAAATTCTTCAACCCTTTCAACTCATGGAATATTCAGAATTAACATACATGAGGTTTCTTTATAAACTAGGCGTAGTCTTCTACATTGCCTTGCTTGCACAGAAGCAAATGAACTGTTTGAGTTGCACAAATTGAATTTTCATCAAAGGGAGTGAGAATAACTTCAAAGGTACTTAATCCATATTCAGAAGTCAAACCGAAGTCCATTTTTAGCTATGTGATATTGATAATAATAAAAGTGTTCCCCTTATGTTGTATTTTATAATGTCAATGCTACAAAAAAGTTAAGGTGCTGTCAAGAAAAGACAGAGATGGAAAGGCAAAGTTCTTGTTAGGTGTGATTTAAAAATATAATTATTTCTTATTCATATTTCAATTTTTGTTAATAATTTACACACAACTCTTTCTGAAGCTCCTGTAAGTTACTCTTGGCTGTACAAGTCCCTCTAGTGGCATCTTACGTGTAACAGATAACCAGAAAAGCTTAGTTCTGATTCTCATTTTTTATCTATGCACAATGTAAAATCTGTCAACTGAACAGGTCAAACAACTTTCAGTTTTAAATGCATTTGATAGTCCCTGTTCAATTTGTGTTTATGTTATTTATATTACCACTCTTTAGAAGATTAATTTCCTAAAAACTGGCATTGTCTGAATCACCAGCCATTTGGTCTTAGAATAAGATGTGTTAGGCTGTTTGCCAGTTCTGAAGCATTAGGAAGCGTTTTTCTGGCTTTTGTCTATCAAGTAACGTGAAGTATTTTTGTACTTTGCAGTTTGAAAATGCTCTTCCTGTGTAAAATATTTAGAAGCGACATAATTTAAAAAGTGGTGTCAGTGACACAAATTTATTTCATTTTTCTCATCTCTCTGAGAACACTTTTTAGCTTGTAACTAAAAGTGTCGATTTCTGCCTACTGTTTACTTTAAATATAGCATCCAGTAATTGTTTCAGAAGTGCCAACAACCCACCTTGAATAAATGTTTTGGAAATACAGGCTCAGACTATTAAAAGCGGCTGTACCAAAATATTTCAGATGCTTGCTTGAATTGTCGTGATGGACTGATTATCACATGAGCAGTTCAGATAAATTAGTTCTCTTCAAAAACCCCTCCTGTTTGCTGGAAACAGCTTGTTACATGCTTCTTTGTCATTTATTGCATATCCAGTTATTATATCTGTCTTTCACATTCTGGGATTAAATAAAGATCACAGAACAAAAGATAATATGATTCACGCTGTATAATGCTAAGCAATATTACAAGATTTAAGCTACCAACTCAATGTTGCTAGGTTCCCAGATACTGTAGTTTTCCCCTATTACATCAGCGATTGATGACTATAACAAATATATTTAGTTATGTGTATTTACAGAAATATGTTATTCCTCACCAAAAAAAAAAAAAAAAAAAAAAAAAAAAAAAAAAAGATTGTGCTACGAAGGGCAATTTTTCTGAAGCTTTTGAGGGTATTATAATTTATGTTCTTTACGTAATAATCATCCACAAAACTGACAAGGATTTAAGTTGATTCAAATGAATAGATTTCAGGAACCAAAGTGGAATATTTTCCACCTGATGTAATAATTTTGTTTTAAATAACTTTTTAAAGATGAAAAGCACACCCTTACTGAAAAACTGCCAGTTTCCACTGATTTCAGTGGTCAGGATGGTCTCAATATGAGTCTTGTTGTGTGCTGTTGATTGAAGATAATAAGGATGGAAGAAAATGTTGACAATATTGTTCCTCAAAGCCTTTAAACAAAATTGTTTGTTTACTCTTAGTACCTCTAAGCCTACACGGAATCTTCTTACACAGTCAGTGCAGATAGGTGTTTTTTATGTAACTCACACAGTACCATAGCAAATTATACTGTGAAATAAACCCTGGTGAATAGAAGCAACCATGCATCTAGAAAGTAGGTGTTAAAGTCCTGTTCCACATTATTAGAAAACACTGCTTGGATTAGTGAGAGGCAGCCAGCTGAAGTCTGGCAGCAAAGAATCTTTATTAGTAAAGTCAGCCAGGAGTTCTTTAGAAATAATTAATTGTAGCAAAGTGAAAGCAGCAGATATCTGTGTATAGACAATCACTGAAAGCACAGAATTCTCAAAGTTCGAAGTAACCCTTCCCAGGGGTTACTGGCACAAACTTACTCATCACACACACAACCTTTGGATTTTCATTTCCTACTATTATTGGTATTTGAATTTTTACTAAAAGAAATTTAAACCCTTTCCCATAGAGATTTAATACATGCATTTTCTCGATTGATTTTCTTTTAGACCTCTGACTTTAAAAATCCCCCTTTTAGTATTTTATTCTTTTCCCTCTGTAGTGACATACTATGGAACAAAACTCATTTCACTTGTGCCAGAATTTAACAGCAGCGTAATAGCTTCCTTTTGTTATTTCTTCTATAGTTTGGCCAAAACTGACACACCTGCCTAAAGAAACCTGATCAAGAATGTCTTACAAAACGAAGTGACATCTCCTTTTTACACAAGGCTTAAGCAGACCTCCTGTTACAAAGACTCCACTTTTACCTGTCCTCTTAATACCATGGAAATTGAATGATGTAAAACTGCAGTCTGACATACCACATTGTACTGCAGACTAGTTGCTAAGTTTGGGTTAAATCAGAAAATGTGTAGCAATTTTTTTCTCATTTACCAAGTATTAGATAAAATCATAATAGTTTTGCAAAACTTAGGAAGGTCTTTTCTTTCTAACTTCCCATCGGTAACATGTTACAGATTTCCTTGCTCTGATCAAGCAACCAATAAATACATTGAAAACCTTTCTGCCCATAGGAGAAAAGTGGGTTGCAATTACAAAGGAAGTTTATAGGAAGCCAAATAGGGAGAGATGTGCTCACAATAAGGGCAAAGGTATGAGACTGTTTTTAAACTTTGATACCTTTGGTCACTGTTTGTTTTATCTGTAACTGACAATTCCCACCTACATGATCAATTCTGCTACCTGTGATTATCATTGATTTCAGTGGCTTTGAAGTCACAGAAAAAGGCTGTAGCACAGGTTAGGACAGAACCAAGTTTGTCTTCCTGAAGACTACATTCTAACTCTGACAACAAGTTATGTTTGTAATTCCTCGCTGTCTCAATCAATTTTAAGTCCTGAATGCTACTATTCCTTGCATTGAAAGAAGCAATGATCAGGCACTGAGACATATTTTATATGAGCAAGATAAAATATTTGCAACAATTTATTCAAAAGACAAAAGTAATGTGTCAAAAATATATTTGTATTTTTAACAAAGGAGTTGCTGTCTTTTCAACCGGGCTTTTTTTTTTTTTAATAGAAATTATATTCTATGTTTTATAAATAATGTTTGTTGGCATGTAACAGCATTCTTTAACAGTTCTCTAAATCATTTATCATGAATAGCATTCGGATGCTCACCCTGCTACCCTAACTTCTTTTCCTAAGAACTTTAGGCTAT
>VXAV01011624.1:277939-303441 GCA_013399715.1 Alectura lathami
AAAAAAATTCCAAAAAAAAAAAAAAAAAAAAAAAAAAAAAAAAAAAAAAGGCTTTATTCCCTAATTTAAGAAATATACAGAAACATCTGAAGCTAAGGCTAAGAATTTGCCTTTGTAAAATAGCATATATTGGAAGTGGTTCTACTGAAGAACAGTAATCGTGTACACTGAACACAGCAAAAAAGGTCTCCTAGAGGGATGTATTGTCCAAAAAGTACTTCTGAAGAAATCTGGGATTGAAAGTGAAAAACGACGAAGTGAAAGTCAGCAAGGGAGTGAGATTGTATTCCATGTCATGTGAATGGTTTCTCTTGAAGATACACGTAATGACGTTATCACATACTCCATTTTCCTATAGGCTATTTAAAACTAAAGGGTGCCTTGTTTAGAATAGAAAAATGAATGCTAATGGCTGGAAGGAGTCAACATTTTTTGTTGCTATTGTTTAGTACATGGCCCCATGCAAACATAATACTATATGCAGAGTTGTTTTTCCAGTGTTCAATCTCTTTGAAACAATTATTGTTTTCCCAATATTCCTTTCAGCCACTGAAATAAGGAGAGAAGTTAAAGGCAGAAGTTTTTCTCTTAGATGACCGGTTTGTGACATCCACTGCACGTTTCAAAGAATCAGTTTTTCACATGCTTAGAAAAGAGCTACTGTTGACTACTGTGAGAGCTATCTATTTCTGGAGCTCAGATCTCTTGTGTCAAGTTGGGTGTCAGGAAGATAACACACTTTCATTGACCAGCTGTACACCTTATGTTGTGTGATACACTCAGGATCAGACAGAGAAATGGTGGCCGAGGTAGATATAACACCTTGTTTTTCAGTGTACTCCTCAGCTAAATTCATTGTATTTTTTTTGTTCCTGTACATAACTAAGTTGTTCTTTGCTTGGAACATTTTGATCCTATTTTAAAAATTTATCAGAACTCAATTTGTCAAAATACTGAATACAGATGAAGTGAATTTGTACCAGAAATTAAAGATCTGAAACTTTCTTGCCATTTTGTGTACCTGGTATCTTAACAACCTTCTTGAAGGCAAGGCCTCAGCCCCACAGGAGAGGCCTTGTCCAGATGGCCCATGTTTGACCACCACAGTCTTAGGAACCAACTGTCTTTGATGTAGACTGTGATCTTCAGCAATTTCTTCAGTTCTGGCTTTTCCTAACTTTTAAATGTGGGACTTGCTAATCCCCTTAATGTAAAAATTAATTAATATGAATTTCCTTTCTGACCACAATTTTTACATTTCGACAAGATCTTTATTCTCTCCCTCTTCACAGATGATTCATATAGGATGTTGGTTTATTTAGACTGACTGAGTAATCCTCTATTAAATGATCTGAATTAAGGGAAAAAAGATTCCTTCTTACACGGCGTAGGCATTAGAGGGTCATGAAGGCATGCACCTTGCCAGCAGATTGTACTAAGCAGCAAAGGAATTCTGAATAAAAATAGGTTCGTTTACAGGTCACGCAACAGGGTTGTCCTCACTGGCTTGCATAAGAGCTCTAATTGTTATGACCTCTCATTCTTTAGCTCTTTATCACTTTTTCTTCTCTTTTTATCTTTCTTAACCTTATTCTTCTTCTGGATGGTTTCTGTCCCACAATTTCCTCTTATTTCGTTGTTCCATTCCTCATCTTGCTGCATTTGACCTGGGATGTTTGTCTTCCTCTCTCTGAGGTCTGTCAGGATGAGAATACAGCTGAAAGCTTGCTTCACTTGTTGACTGGGCAACCAGGAGATACAATGAGACAACCCTCTTGTGCACCCTTCCTGTCTTAGGTTAGAGTATGCTTGTTTGCTCTGTGGCAGGAGTATCAGCACAGCCAAACTGGTGTGTAGAATCTGTTAAGGGTGGAATGCGCTAAGGATAGATAAGCTTTGGCAGTGCCAAAATTTCAACTGACTGTAGTGAACAATTTCAGCTTGGGTAAATGTGAACTTAGCAAAGGACATCAGTGAATGCTATCAAAATGCTCCAAATGACAGAAATGCTACTGTTCATTAATTAAAGATGCAAAACATATTTTCCCTTGTCTTGCTCTTGGAAACGTTTGAGCAGTTTTATTTGAAATGTTTTTGCAGAAATCCATTTCAAACCTAGAATTTAACATGGAATATTTCAGAGTGAATAATTTAATTTGCAAAATGTTTTAAAGGGAAAAACCACGTTACAAGATGCTACTTAGGTAACCTGAGCCATAGCCATACTTAGAATGGAGGTCACATTTGTAGCTGGTTCTACACTTTTTTTTTTCTCCTTTCTCATGGCATATCAGTTTTTGACACAGTGCATCAGAAGTTCCAGTAATGTTTAGCCTATCCATTTTAATAATCATTTTCCTTCTTAATTTAGGAACAAGTAGCTTTCATATTAAGTAATATCCTGAAGCCCTGGCATTAGTGGGTTTCTATCATATTAGAGAAAATTAGGAAATAGTTTTTAATCGCTGTAGTCTGATAGACATACCTTATACTTGAGACATGTGCCTCAAGAAATAAAAGCTGATTGAAATTGGTGCCACAGATGGATATTTTGAAAACAGAAAAGAAAATCAATAATAGATTAGACTTGATTGGATGTTGACATTTAGAACTACACATAGAGAATGTTAAAATCTACTGACAAGCCTTCCTCCTGATTTGCATTTCTACCTCCATTCTTGTTTCAGGTGTACATATATTTTAAAGGTTAATGAAGAAATGATGGTAAAATTATCATATAGATCATCTGATTGTTCAGGCTCTAGCCTGGAGGGCTGAATGCTTTATAATCTAGTTTGTCTTATGTGAAACCTAATTATATGTATTTAATTATTTCTTACTTATTCTTATATGAAATTTTGAATTGCTTGAATGTTTGTTAGTCCAAAATCATTTATGAACACATTTTCCTTCCTACCTTGCTCCATACACTTGTTTGCAGGAACAAATTTCTTTGGTGTCTGCACTTAAAGAGTGTTTTGTTTTAAAACCCAGTTTTACAGTTTGAGAAAATGGCTTCCATGTCAGCAGAGTACATCCTCAGCAAATTTGCAGATGACGCAAAACCGCGAGGAGTGGCTGATGGGCCAGAGGGCTGTGCTGCCATCCAGAGAGCCCTTAACAGGCTGGAGAAATGGGCTGGTAGGAACCTCAGGAAGTCCAACAAGGAGAAGTGCAACCCAGGCACCAGCACATTCTGGGGGATGCCCAGCTGGAAAGCAATGCTGTAGAAAAGGGCCTGGCAGTCTTTGTGGACATCAAATTGAACTCGAGCCAGCAATGTGCCTTTGCTGCAAGAGCAACTGACGATGTCCCGGGCTGCATTATGCAAGCACTGACAGCAGGTGAAGGGAGGTGATCCTTCCCCCCTCCTCAGCCCTTGTGAGGTTGCACCTGGAGAGCTGGGTCCAGTTCTGGGTCCCCCAGTACAAGAGAGAAATAGACAGACTGGAGAGTCCAGGGAAAGACCACAAAGAGGATGGAGGGACAGGAAAACCTCTGCTATGAGGAGAGACTGAGAGCTGGAGAAGAGGAGGCTTAGCAGGGATCTTATCAATGTGTGTAAATACATGAAGGGAGGGTGCAAAGAGGACAGAGCCAGCTCCTTTCAGTGGTGCCCAGTGCCAGGACAAGAGGCAAAGGGCACAAACTGGAACACAGGAGGTGCCACCTGAATATCAGGAAGCACTTCTGTGATGTGCAGGTGATGGAGCACTGGCACAGGTTGCTCAGCATGGTTGTGGTGTCTCCTCCTTGAAGATCTTTAAATGCTGCCTGGACAGGGCCCTGGGCAAGTCCTAGGTGGCCCTGCTTGAGCAGGGTACTTCAGAGGTCCCTTCTAACTTCAGCCATTCTGCAATTCAGCAAAACACATCAAAACAGGAACATGAATTTTAGCTGTGAATGTGTCTGTTTCACTTAGAGTTGTCTCTTGCTAGACCCAGCAATAGCTGTAGTGAATTCTAAGCTTCCCATTGCATTTAATTAAAGGAGCCAGACAGGGAAAGATCATCTATGGAGGAAGGAAGGAAGTTGATTAGAAATTGGGAGTATGGGTTAAATCTTTTTATTTGAATTGTAACTGTTGAGAGAGGTGATCCTGCCCCTCTGCTCTGTGCTGGTGAGACCCCACCTGGAGTGCTGCGTCCAGATGGAGAGTCCTCAGCACAGGAGGGACATGGGCCTGTGGGAGCGTGTCCAGAGGAGGGACACAAAAATGATCCATGGAATGGAACACGTCCCCTGTGAGGACAGGCTGAGAGAGCTGGGGCTGTTCAGCCTGGAGAAGAGAAGGCTCCAGGAAGACGTGGTAGCAGCTTTTCAGTATCTAAAGGGGGGCTGCAAGAAAGAAGGGGACAGACTCTTTAGCAGGGTCTGTTGTGTTAGGACATGGGGAAATGGTTTTAAATTGAGAGAGGGGATATTCAGCCTGGTTATAAGGAAAAAGTTTTTTACGCTAAGGGTGGTGAAGCACTGGCACAGGTTGCCCAGAGAGGTGGTGGATGCCCCGTCCCTGGAGACCTTCAAGATCAGTCTGGACAGGGCTCTGGGCAACCTGATCCAGCTGTAGGTGTCCCTGTTCCCTGCAGGGCAGTTGGACTAGACGGCCTTTAAAGGTCCCTTCTACCTCAAATGATTCTATGATTCTGTGAGGTGTGTGGCCCAAGTATCTACTTTACTTGCATGCATTCATGGGAACAGGAATTGACAATATACTCTGTTAGCAGACAGTTTCCATTATTGTATGGCCTCCTTACCTGTTTTTTTTTATGATTTTGATAACCATCTATGTCAATGTTGGCAGAATCGGATTATTTCATTTATGTAAGTCTCACTATTAAGTTCCCATTAACTCACCTGAAAATGAAAGAAAAAATCCTTAAGTAGCAAAATATTTTCAAAGGAAAAAAAAAATACTCGTATCCATTTGCAAATGAGAGTGATTGAAGTAAGTTACCTGGAACTGCATTCAGTTAGTGTATCATAAATTTTATTTACATTTTAGTTTAAAAGTACAACGTTTGGTTTATATAAAAGGGATAAAGGAAAATGGTGCAGCCGCATTTGCTGCATCATAGAGTTCATGCCTAAGTTCCAGACATTTACCAGATATTAGAGGATGTGAATAGTACCAATATCAATGTGTATCAAAGCTATATCAAAGGCTAGGAATGGCAGAGAAAGATAGGAGAGCAAAATAGTTTCTACAGGTTTATTGCAATTATGTGGATGTATGTTGGTTTTTTTTCCTTCCCCTTTCCATTTTAAGGATTTTTGTTTGGCTTTGAAACCCTAAAAATTGGTTGAAATTAATACTGAAGTTTGGTGAAGTATTCTGATAGGGTCTATAATGACAAACCTCTTTGCAGGTGACAAGTTTGTGTGTCTTGCTCATATTCTTAGAGTAAGACCACCTGCCACCACCTGAACAGATGAGAGTTTTCTGCGTCTCCAGATCAGATGAGACTGCCAGAGCAGTTTGTGGTTGCAGATTTTTTACTTTACTGTGTGTAATATACTTCAAAGGACTTCATCTAAAAAGGAGTAAAAATGTCCCGCAATTGGCAGATTCTTCATAATAACCATCAGTTAAGGATCTGCTTAGTTAAGGGATGTATGATATATTTTTAATGATGTATTTAGGAATGGAAAAGGTTACTCCGTTATTCAAGCCGTGCAAAGAGTGATTGAAGAAACATTCAATTTTTTTTGCACTAATGTATTTTAGCTGTGATAGTGGATGCTTGACAGTTTGACCTAAGGAATTCTTTCTCTTCTGGTATCCAGTGATCTCATGTCCAAATGAGCTGCGATTACACCAAATTCATTAAATACGTTGTCCAAATGACGAGCTCAGGTTGACCTCACAGTTATTCAGCACCCAGAAAAAAATTTGCTTTCAATGTTTGAGTTTTAGGATCATTACCACATGGAATGTGCTGAAAGATTTTTGATTCGGTTTAAAGAAAGAGGAAGCACTGGAAAATGTTTAAGAAACCATCTTGAAATGAAATGTTTTATGAATAAAGTAAGATTCTTGTTGGTGAGCTTCATGGAGGTAGTGTTCTTTGAGCAAAGGTAAACGTATTTATGCATTTGTAAGGGTGATTTTCGTTTGCAGCCTGCTTTAGCAGAGGGTTTGACTAGATGATCTCCAGAGGTCCCTTCCAGCCCCTAGGGTTCTGTGATTCTGTGATTCGTTGCAGTAAAGTGATAAAACTTCTGACTAAAGCACTTAAAATAGCAGTGGGCTATTGTTTTTCACATTTTGAGATGGAACGGTACATTTCTGTAAAGGGAGAAGGGAAGAATATAGGAAGGAGGAAGAGGAGATTAGAAATTAAGGTCTTCTGACTCACTCTTACATGAATATTCCAATGTATAAAATTTTGGGTTTAGTTTTGGGGAGCAGGGGGAGGGGGAATCATATGTTCAATAATAAGTCATCTCCAGATGTAAGCATACAGGTTTGTAGGCTCCTAGCAAGTTCTAGATGTTTTTAAAAGTATGTTATTAGGGAGAAAAAAAAATACATACTCCAGTGCTGGGTGGATAAGAAATATAATGAACTTGAGTTCATTGATTCAATTTTTATTGTGCAAAACTGCTACAGTTCATAAAATTCAGTTTTACAGACTATTAGTCCATAATGTGGGTTATGTCCTTTGGAGACTTATGTTAAAGATAAATGCAGTAGTTCAGAAAGATCTATGTTGTAGCTCTATAAAGAGGGTTCAAGAATTATTTAAGCACTTGTGGCTGTGTTCCAAAAGGAAACAGGACAAGGGGAAGAAGTTGCCAACAGCCTTGAAGGCAGGAAAGGAACTCCGCAAAGGAAGAGTCCGTTTATCATTCAGCACCTGACTTAATTTCCTTGGAGGTGAGGATGAAAATTTGCTGTAGCGTTACTGGCATTGAAAGTTGTTCTTGTTTTTTACTTGTTGTTGACAGAGAAAATAGTATTTGCATTAGTGATATGTGCTAAGGCTGTTTACACTCAGCATGGAGAGGCTCTGTTGACCATAACTGGTACACAGCATTGGAAAGGAGGCCTGTTATCACAAGCACATGCCTCATATGATTCTGTGTGAGGAACTGATTAGTTTTCATCTTAAATCTAGTTAATTGGTATTCCCTCATTACCCCCATTTCGAACGTTTATAGAATGTATTTATAAACTGCACTTGCTAGTAGAGCTTATTTATTCCTGTGCTGGCATTGTTACAGTTACCGTTGCCTTTGCCTGTTCTTCTTCCCTTTTTAATTAATTTGTTGTTGAAAAAAGGTGGCCAGAAGTGTGTGTGGTTTTGTGGGTGAGATTTCACTGGTACTTTGTGCAATAGCAGTATTTTTATTGGAAATACCCAGCACTTTCTGTGATAGAATTTGTCTCCTTCATTTCCATGCCATTTGACTGGGCCTTGCTGGTCTTGTCACCAGCTAGTATGTGTGAGCTTTAATGTTCTCTGCTTGCTGCAAAGCTCCTGCTTTATTTATAGAAAGAGAGAGAGAAAGAGCTCCTTTTGGATTGTCTTACTATTTGTATTTAATGCCCTCCCTTTTTTATTATTCCAGATGCAAAGAATCATTCCTTCTTTCCCCATAGCTCCCTACAAAGTGTGCCGGCCTTCAGCTGTGTTGACTGTGCTCCTCTAATTTCCCATGAAAATGTCTCATTTGAACAAACCTCCTTTGGCCAAGGACATTGCTTAAACATTGTAAGATCTGTCTCAAGACTAATCTTTGAGGAATTGACTAGAAATTGCACAGTTAAATACTGTCTGTCTCAAATCATGCCTTTTATGTACCCTCTCACCTCTTCTGCTCTCTGTTTTAAGCACCTAAAATGAAACTTGTTTCAGTTTCCTAACTCAGATTTATTTCTGGCATTTAAACAGTAAAATGTACATGATAAGCTAGAATATTCACTGCTAATATGGTGTTGCCACACAAATAGTAATTTATTAATAACTTAGCTATAAAAACACAAATCATATTTCATGATTTTTGAAGTTTCAAAACACTTTTGAATCTATATAATTCTGAAATAAGCCTGAAAAACATACTGCATTCTCAAAGTCAAAGTGAATGAAATTATCCTCAAATTCAGCTGTTATTTTACCTTAATGCTTTATAATTCAGATGACAGCTTTTTCTTCCATAATTTGATTCCTCTTGGCTATTAGGATCACTCAGTACTTACTCTGTTTTATTGCTCTTAGATGAAATAAATTAAGGTGTATAGTAATATAAAATATAATATTCATTGTTATAAATTTGGCATTTACATGAATGAAACATCCTAAATTCCCCCTTCATCTGTTTTAAATTAAGTATTAGATTTAAATTACTTGTTCTGATTGAGAGCAAGCACAGGAAATGAAGGGGCTGTGGACAGTCAAAAAAGCATACCGAGATTCTCATCAAGGCATTCATTATTGTTGGTGGAAAACAACATTAAACAATAATTGATTGCATTCATGTAGAAGGTAGAGAAATCTGCCATGAGACAGTGTTAGATTCATAGTCTGAGAATGACTTTGAACAGGTAGATGAGTGAGAGCAACACATACAGTATTTTTGGATTGCTCAGATACCATTTTAGCTAGCTCTTGTAAGAAAAGAAAAGCCTTAGATAGATGTGGCTCTATGAACTATGTGTAGTAAGTCTGTATTCATTTGTAGGTATTATCTATTATCTACCTTTTTTTTTTTTTTTAACGAGGGTTGTGAATGTAAGTGTAATTTTCATCTGTCATAGTTTTGGCTAGGATATAGTGAGTTTTCTTCATAGAGGCTTGTATGATGCTGTATTGTGGGTATTTGATGAAAACAGTGGTGATAATACACTGATGGTTTAGTTGTTGCAGAACTGTGCTGCACAGACCCAAGGATTTTCCTGCTCCTCATGCTGCCCTGCCAGCGAGGAGCTGCGGGTGTACAAGGAGCTGCAGGGGGTACAGCAGGGACAGCTGACCCAGACTGGCCAAAGGGACGTCCCACACCATTTGGCATCGTGCTCAGCAATAAAAACTGGTGTAAAGAAGGAGGAAGGGGAAAACGTTCAGAGTGACGGTGTTTGTCTTCCCAAGAAGCCACCATGCGTGGTGAGCCCTGCTTTCCTGGAGTGGCTGAACACCTGCCTGACAATGAGAAGTGGCAAGTCAATTCCTTGCTTTGCTTTGCTTGTGTATGTGGCTTTTGCTTTACCTAGGAAACTGTCTGTATCTCACCCCATGAGTTCTCACACTTTTACCTTCTCAGTTCTCTCCCCCATCCCACCTGGGGACAGTGAGCGAGCACCTGTGTGGTGCTGAGCTGCTCCCAGATTAAACCACATCATCCTAACATATTTCCTTTGAACACTGACTCTCTCCATCTCATTCCTTATTTAACCCTTGTTATAATCTCACTCATCGTTCTTATAGGTAGAGAAAAAATATATGTAAGCAACATAAAAGGTTTGGCCAGAAACTGATCTTTGTTTCAACTGCCTTAAATTGATCTGTGTTAACTCTGCTGGGGATACTATGTTTACTCCAGAATTGCTCAATCATTACTGAAAATGAAACCTTGTTTCTTGCAGACAGGCATTTATCATACAGACTGAAATAGAAATGAAGACGGCTTCAGTTGTCTTAGTATTAATGTAATGTAAATTATAGTATTTGGTAAGGCTGTGATTTAGAATTTTAGACAAATCAGTAACTGATTATGTATTTTGGATTTTAGATACAATTCTAATGACAAGTTGCCTTAATGAAAGCAAATACATGGAAAACCTGTTAGCTGCCTCCCCTTTCCAATGTGTACATCATTCCTGATGTGCAGAGAATAATAAACGTTTCTTTTTAACAGTCAATGTTTGTCATCTTCCCACACAGCCCAGCTATCCATTATCACTTTTCAGTGCATTTCCCCACTGTATAACTGTCTCCAATGAACATTTTCCTATAACCCAGTTCTGCTGCAAATGATTTTTTTGCTGTTCAATGCAACTGATTTTTTGTTTTCCCTTTCCACCAAGTCCTCCCATGCAAACATTTGTCTTCAGGCTAGCCATTTCTCCCTCAGAATCTTCAATACATCTTTTGTCCCTCTTAAGCTCTACCACCAGCTCCGTAAGACTATATGTGCTTTTAGCCCCATCAGTTCACATTATGCTCCTCCAGAATTCCCTGACTGCTCGAGTCCCCTCACCCAATCCATTCTCTACTTTTAACCACCTTCCTGAAACTGCTCTTCCCACAGCATTCCCCTCTCGTCGAGGGGGATCACTCGAATCCACTCACTGGGCCTTTGGGGGAAAATGCCTATCCTTCACAAACACACAGTCGTTAGAGTTTGTTGTTCTAGGTGGCTCCTGGCCTTGCTACGGACAACTAATAATTGTTTGCCTTTGCCAGTACTTGTTCCTCCTAGCTAGTTTGCATCTTTTGCAGGTAACACCGTGATCCATTTTTGCAGCTTAACTTCCAAATCCGTTGGAGTCCCAGTTAGACTCTGACTATGCAGGTAGAGATGCCACCCTTTAAAATCAGGGATCTTTATGGGCATGGCAGAGCCATTGAATCAGCTGCTGTGTAAGACTTATATGACCTCAAAAGGTGGCAGAGTCAGACTGGCTGTTTCTTTACCTGTCTCTCTTTCTTGTGACTTTCAAGCAAGCATGTAACCGTAGTGTCGTGTGTTTCTTTTATAGAAAACTAGAAAAGTAAAACATGCAGTTTTGGAATGCTTCATTAGTAGAACTTAAAATGCGGTGTTGATGATCTTCCATGTAGGTCACTCTGCAGTCCAGTTTTCTCTGTGCCTTAATTACACCTGGTAAAATCTTCAATCAAAGGTGATAACAAAGGATATCTATGGAC
Organism: Alectura lathami; assembly: GCA_013399715.1. Lineage (NCBI taxonomy): Eukaryota > Metazoa > Chordata > Aves > Galliformes > Megapodiidae > Alectura > Alectura lathami. Next base: position 288,811 of record VXAV01011624.1, read on the forward strand.
CTGCATATGTTGGGATTTAAATGAGGAGTTTGTATGAGCTACAGAGTTTCCTAAAGGAATAGCACACAGTGCATTCATCATATGCTTTTCAAAGCATTTACGTATAAAGAACTTTCTGGGGAAGAAGTGCAGGGGCAGTGGTAATTTTTCAGGCTGGGTGTTTGTTGTGTTGGTAAAAACTGCTTCACGCTAGATCACAGAGAAGCATTCTGGATACACAGAAATACTGGATAGCCCTCCCAGATAAGCTGGGAGCATTTTCACTATGTTTTAGTCTTTAGTTTGGAGCAAAGAAGAATTTATAAATTATTCCCTATTTTTCCTCTATGAGTAATGCATCTCCCCAGTCATGGTGCTGTTTGTACCCTTCGCTCATTTTCTAGGCTCAAACATTGCAGACAGAATGGCAAAAGAAAAATTTCAAAGGAAAATGGTATAAAGCAAGTTTTAATTCAAACATTACCTTTGTGATAATCATTCAGCCATAAAGGTTCCCATATTCTGAAGTAACTGTGGATGTAGTATTATATAGTCTATATTTGGCATTGCCTCCCTTGGCAGTACTCCAGCCATCCTCAGTGAGCTTTCCCTTGCATCGCTGGGATATCTAACAGGCACTTAAGTCTCAAGCAGCCCTTTGAAGCAGTGCTCTGAATAAGTCAGCTGAAGAGCACTACTGCATTCCCAGCAGTAGGGATGCAGGGCTGTACCTGCCAAATCATCGTGCCCCAGATGTGTTCATTTCAGGTCAGTGAAAGCCTCACAAATTCTTTCCACGTTCATGTGTGTTACACATGACTACCCCTTGTTACAAAGCAGACTGTTTTCAGCCATAGCAGAAATGACTGTTCTTACTTTACACTGTTTTAGCAGTCAGCCTGCTTGCTTTAATTATTTTTGCAAAAGTACTGTGCTGTTAGGTTAACCACACTTCATTTCTGCTGCTGCTGAAGTTTAAAGGGCCCATGGACTAGGGAAAAGATATATTGAAAAATGTTCCCTGCATGATATTCAAATCACTTCTTGACTCAAAAGAATTCAAAAGGGTTCCTGAAGTATGGAAAAGCAAAGTCTTTTTACTTTTTATTCTTAATGTGAAACCAGAAAAAAAAAAAAAAACTTGAATTTCTCCAATTTGATCATCTAGTCACGAAAGAAAAAGAAGATTGTAACTTTACACTGATGTATATGAGACCACTTGTTCAACAGGTCAGGCGTAACAGCTTACTGCACGAATGATGGCATTCTCAGATCTATTTTATGCTTTTCAGCTATCTTTGAAATCTTAATGTGTATGTATGCGCATTAAAAGTATATCACTCAAAGCTTAAAGTCTGAATGTGGTAGAGATGAGCACTTCCATGCTGTCCAATCTTTTAAAGCAATTTGATTTTTGGTTAGATAGTCAAAACTTACTTCCTGTCAAGTAAATGACAGGATGTTGTATATTTATTTGTTGATAGCATTAGAAGCATTGCAAACCTGATTATTTTGTAAAAACAATTGATGTTCCACTGTAAATAAAGAGACCCAGACTTTCAAAGCTACCAATTATTAGCATGTACTTTAGATTGACAGCCTGACCTAGCACCTGTAAATGTTCATGCTGTGAAAGCTTGGTGCTTGACACCATAAATTATAAATGAAGAGCTAGTGGAAAAAGTGACAGACTGACTCAGTGAAAGAGAGAATTACAAAGCTGAAAAACATTAAACTGACTGGCTGTGTGGATATTTAGTCAAAAGAGATAGGCAACATTTTATCATCATGAACGTAAACCTAGGATATCTCTGGGAATATTTGTCATGAGTGGAACAACTCTTCTTTCTATTAAGTTTTATTTACTTTGGTATGTTTTTTAAGGCTCTGCATTAAAGTAGAAAATATTTAATACAGTTTTTGAGTTCCTTTCTGGAAGGTTTTTTTCATAGTTCTAGACTTCTAGACTCGTTTTGTGTCTGTCTTTTACAATACAGCCATAAGTCCAGTTGTAGTAAACCTTTCACTTCCCGAGTGGTTAACTACTAAGGAAATGAGATGCAGCTTCAGAAATCGAAGGAGGCAATTTGATCGTTTTGCTTGAGAACACTGATACCTTTGAAAGTCATGACTGCTTCTGCTTTGATATGTCCAGGGCTGGTGGCTCTGCTGATGGCCTGCCTTAACTGCTGACAGCTAAAACTATTACTAAGCACATCACTTCTACAAGCAGAGGAAGTGCAAATGTGGACTTGATAGCCTTCCTCTATCCTTTGCATGTCACTTGTTTTCTTAGGTCATTAGGGAGGTCAGGGAGCATGTGCTTATATTTGAGTGTGAAATAGTAACTTCATCGTGCTTGTGGCATTGCCATAGATCTGCAATGGATTATGGTAATATCCTGTCACTTCTGGAGGATTATTTATATGACGTGCATAAATTCAGGTGGGTAGTTCAAAATGTAACACTGCAACACATGGGGATTAAAGCCTATATGGGTGGATATGCTTTTTCACCCTCAGTGCCACTTCCGCAGACATTACCAGCTTGCAAAAGTAGGATAGTAAAGTACTGAAACAATGGAATCATAAAATCATTTAGGTTGTAAAAGATTCAGATCATCATTTACCACTAAACTGTCCTTAAGCTTCACATCTAGACACCTTTTAAACACCTCAGAGATAGATCTGTCATTGCTTTCTGTATTGTAACCTTTCTGCTTACAAAAGAGGAATGACCTCTATTTGTGACATAAAAATACTGACTGAATGTAGATAAACTCTTATTTAAAGGCCTACAGCTAAGAAGTTATGCTTAACTACAGCAGCAATAGTAGAAGACAGAGAGCAGTACAGAGCGTTGCTTCAATGGGCGGATCTGTGTCTCCCCTCTTTCTCCAGAGGCCAATTGTACATCTCATGGCCACAGAAATGCCTGCCTGTGTGTTTCACTGCTGCTCTTCCCACACCCGATATGCCCATAGGCCAGAGAGCTTCAGCCTCCTGGTTCCTGCTCTCAGCTGTGTTGGGAGCAGCATGCTCTGTGGCCTTGGCTGCATTCGTGGGAATGCACACCCCAAGGGGCCCTGCCAAATGCCTGACCAGGGCCTTTGTCTCAGTTCTTGAGCTAGAGATGCTCAGACAGCTCTTCATGGGGCTGTGCTGTGAGTCAGGCATGGGTTGCTTCAGCCTTTGTATGTCTCCTAACATCTGCCTGTGTTGTTCCTCAGAGGAGCAAACAGCTAATTTTTCATCATGGTTGTTAAGTAACTACTTGAGTAGCAGTGGCCATCTACCCAGTCCTCCTCTTTAACTTCATCAGTTGTTCTTCTCCAGGCATCCTTGGTTCAGGTTCTCACTGCTCTTGAAAAGAGACAGGTCACCTACTTGAAGGTTCCTCTGTATCAATCTCTTCAGTTTTGCATGGGGCAAAGGGAACAAGCCCTTGCAATACCATTTTATGCTTTACTGATGAAGGGGCTGGGTCTTTGGGTCAGTGCAGTAGGAGAAGGAACAGATGAATAAGGAGGTTTTGATTATCCCCATGAACTCCTGTGGGAAGTTTCTATACCACTTGAAGGGACAAAATCCCAAGAAGTATAGAGTGTAGAAACAATAGCTATGGAAGTATTAACTTCATAACTAGTCTGACTGACTGTTATGTGTTGCTATACTTTTCCCAAACCTTTTGTGTGTTTTTTTCACTCACAGATTGTTGCCGTGTGACTGGTTTGTTTATCATAACTCCAAAAACCTTGGTAGAGTAAAAGACATAAAAGAAAATGCTTGTAAGAATGCAGAACAAAAAAGGTAAACAGTAAAGTGGAGAACATTAACTCTAGCATCATGACTCCACAAACCAAGTCCCAGCCTAATAAGATTGACTCCAACACCCAAGTCATTTGTACTTTACCATTGTAAGGAGAGAGAAATCCATTTGTCTGAATTTCACTTGTTTCTAATTTCCCTAATGGAGATACACTCAGGTTAATAAACATAGCTGACAAAACTGTCAGGTGTTCATGTTCATTTAGAAAAATCTGCCCAGTAATCTACTGTTGACGCGAACATGATGGTGAATTGAATATCAACTAGCTTTTTCAAGTCAGAATGAAAATTACTACATAGGGCAGCTGGGCTCTTATAATTCTGCAACTCCTGTTTTTATCAGAGTTAGCTCTTGACCTCCTTGTATCTCACACATGAAATCAAAAGCTTAGGAAAATAATATAGGTATGTGACAGAAACCAGCTCTGATGTTATTTTCTGGACCTGTGAGTCACATTAAATTATCTCACTTCATTTTAGCAGGAATCCCTGCTGAAAAGGAATGTCTTAGAAATAAAAGCTGAGTCAATGGTTAAGATCACAGTGTTACCCTGGTAGCTGAAAAGTCTTTTTTCCCTATGGGAAGAGTCCATTTAAGTATAGCAGTCAGCTTTTACCAGCCAGGACTTATTCTTCAATTCTGTGTTTGCTGCCTGTCCTGCAGGGCTGACAATGCAGCGCTCAGCCCCTTCTGTTGCACTACACATGTAGGAATTAGTCCCTTCTGGCTGTCGGTGGATTTGAGAACCTCCTCCTGTCTGATTTCCCTGTTAGGCAGCGCAGCATTCAACTAAATCACTTTGAAATTACTTTGACGTGGTGCTGTTGGGAAAAATCTGTATTATAGGTTAGGTGAAGTAGGATATTACCTATTTGGTCTCTACAGTTACCTGAGGAAAAGTTGGGGGTTCATCTGTTTCTGGGGTAAACACTTTTTTTTCCTAAATGTGAATATGCTTTTTCTATACCTCAGTAGTTGTGCTTGTGGATATGACTCACGTTGGAGAAGAATGTATGTTAGACCTCAAAACAGATAATATCTACAGTTGTAGGGCAAACCAACTTGTGAAGCAGTAAAATACATAGTTAAGATCTAACTGTGTATAATTTGGGATTGTAACTATTATCCCAGAAAAATTTCAGTGCAGAAGTTGTGTATTTCAACACAACAGGTCCATGCTCTACTAGCTTGGTTCCTTTGGTGCCCATGAATGTGTCAGGATGGTGCCCAGCTGTATTCATGAAACTATGTGTGGAACCCACACATTTCCTACTGGGAAAGGCTGTGATCTTCTATGGCTGGTGTTATGTACTCAAACTGATAAATTGTTTAATTGCTCCTCCTTCTTTGGAATGTTTGTCTGTATTATTAGCAGGGATTGAAGTTGTGTGACAAGGCAGCAGATGCTCTGATACTGAAAAGAAAGTCGAGCCATTTTAGTAGAAGATCCATTTAGATACGTTTGTTCCCTGTAAGTTACTTTAGAGAGACTTTCACCATCAGAGGAGTCATACACGCATGTGCAGAAAAACCACTGATGCATGGACTGTTGCGTCGGTGTGGAGGTGAAACAATCTCTACTTACACTGCACAGCAAGGAGCTCCTACTGTAGGTCATTGTGCAGGGGGCTGCTCTGAGTTCTGTTGCAAAACAGGAGGAAAGGTAATTTCTCTTTCCTTCATTCTCCTCATTTTTCTTTTTTTTTTGTATGTCAGAGAAGTCTCGCAAGATGCTCTGCACAGAAAGCTGCTACAGAGATTTCATACCTTTCCTTGGCTCAAGTAACTGTAAAGGTTAACGGCTGGTCAAACCGTCTCCGTTTTAATTGGACTGAGACTACTTCAGCAATGAACTCCACCTGATATGTGATGTCTAAGCAGAAACAACCCTAATTTAAACAAAAGCAGTTAGGCATGGCTGACTACTATTCAGAATTAATCAGTTGTTTCTGGATTTGTGTTTTTTTTTTTGTTTGTTTTGCTTTTTAACTGAAGCATTTGAGCACTATTCTACATAATTTTAATGCTACTTAAAACAGACTGCAAAAATGATGGAAAAAATGATGGAAAAGGAGAACATAAAGTTTTACCAATATTTGGTTTGGGTGTAAGGATTCTCATTTCCTGAAAATAATTCCATCTATCACGGTTTTTAGTGTCTTACGCTCCAACTTTATAAAACAGCTTGTTAAATTCATCCTGTGTTTAAAATATTTCCTGATCCTAAAATAATAATAATAATAAAAGATAAAATGCAAGCGTCAATTATGTCATTTTAAGTAGAGGTGTGATGAAATATAGGTATGCTCAATGGACTGTGTACAGGTTATATATTATAAATGATAACTTCTTACCAGAGCATTCTGATAAGTATTACAACTCTTTATTTTACAACAAAGTGACATTAAGAAAGAAGTAAAATGCTATTGTTACATATGAAATGTTTGTGTTTGGATATTTCAGACCTTAATTTTAGCTTAAAGTTTGGCAGGCTGTAGCCACGGACTTGTGACTTTTTAAAAATCCACTGTATTGCTTTCAGAAAGGTAGGCATTGAAATACTAAAAATAGTCCACAGTAAATGTAGCAGACAGCAAGCTGACTATATCTTCTAATTATAGTCTTTTTATTCAAATAACACTTAAGGACAGTTGTCTATTGTTCCCCGAATATGAAAACCAAGGCCTTTCTCCAAAGGGTAGACTTTTCCAGCTATCCGTCAAAAGTTACAGTGACGGTTTCAACAGTCATTTCCAGGTAAAGAAAATATTGGCATGAAGTGGACCATTTACAAAGTCAAACAAGATGATGGTAAAAGATAAATATCTAAATGAGTTGGTGCTGTAGAATTCATAAAATGAATTAAGCATATTTGTAGAATTCCAAGTTTCAAGTGTTGCTGGTTTTAACTCAAATTTAACTTTTTAATTGAGACTTTGGAGGTGCTGAAACACATTTGTTCAGAATCAGAGTATTTTTTCTTCCCATTATGCCTGCATACCTTGTTATTTGGAAATATCTGTAAAATTGCATTTTTGGTCATGCAGGTGTTAGTTGTGTGGTTGTTCTCATAGCTCCCCCTTCCAAAGATATAATCATATATTATTTGGATGTTTTATTCTTGTAAAGTAATGCAATGATGCAATCAGAGATCAATTATGAATAGCATGAATAGCAAACAGAAAAATCCACATGGTTTGTGAAGGAAGTGGCTTACTTCTCTGAATGCTGAAAAGCATATGGAGTTAAAAAAATAAGTATTTGGCAAATGAGTTGCAAACAGAAAGGAACACATAGGCTTGCAAAAATTATACGCGACAAGTCTTAAATATGTCTTATCCATTTAATTGTTCGGATGAAATACCATGTCATTCCAAGGTTAGTGGCTGCTTCCGTTTCACTAGCTTCAGGGGTTTGACAGTATATAGAATAATGGTACCAAAGATACAGCTGAAATCAATTGCCCCTGCCTCCATCAGTTCTCTCAGTAGGTACAAGACACTTTTTCATTTTAAAAAAATTACATAAATTACATCTCTCAGCATCAAGAATGAAGTAAAGATTTTGGTTTATTTATCTTGCTTATTTATATGGCACTGTTATATAAAACTCTGCAATCCATAATCCTAATTCAACACTGTTTTCCACCAAGAAGGTACAGGAAGACTAAAGCAGAGCTTCACCTCACTTACTCTGCTTAGCACTTAATCCAGTGAAGTTACTCTGATGTAACTGTGAGGTCTGCAATGGTTGGCAGTGCTAATAATAATGCAATACTGGAAAAAAGGAATTCATGATGAATGGAAGAAAGGGAATGTGAAAAAGGATTAAGTAAAACTGAAGCTTTGGTATGAAAAATATTTGCTTACACTCTGGTGAGAGATGGAGCAGCTTTCTAGTCTCAGGAGTATGTACATGTTTGCGTGTAAGGTACAAAGAAGATAATTTTTTTTGGCTCTGAAGTAGCAGGAGCACTGTGAAAGTGTAGGAAAACATAACATGATGTAGCAAAGAGAATAAATTTTAATTTCATTAAAAAATGATCATGCTAGGAAATAGGTAATAAGGTTCTTTTGCAAAGAAGGTTGTATAAAAAAGGTGGGTAGCCGGATTTTATGCCAAAGAACTACTGTTTGTTTTAATGTTGTTAGCACAGAGCCACAGGATTTTAAATTACATGCATCTGGGTAATAGCAGGGAACAGTGACACTGAAACAGATAACTGAATCAATTAGAAAACAGAGTAAGCTATTCCTTAAACATCTGTATGGAATATATGGAAAGAAAAATGGTGCTGGGAGGGAATTTGTGAAGATGCTCAGGACCTCATGTAACTAGGAGTAAAATGCCACTAAGTTAAAGAACAATTGTCTGGCATAAGGAAATATTGCACCCAGTCTGATAGCTTACAGGGTTGGGAAGGTGATTTATCATTAATGAGATGTTGGGTTTTGTTCATGAAAAAGTATCCTGACTTGATGTCATTCATTAGAGGAGAATTCTGTGTGTTGTGTGCGTACGTGCAAATGTGAAAAGGAAAAATGTCAAAGTGGAAATTACTTTTTAAAAATTCTTGATTGTAAGATCATTGATAAATAAAAAAGGCCAATTTTTGCTGACAGCTCAGTCTAATTTAGAGGTAGCATAAAAGCAGGAATTAGAAATAAAAACACTTGTAATAATTAATAGAAAAAAGAGTATTCCTGTGGAAATCAATAGCCATCAGAAAGTAAGGGAAATAAAACTAAGTGTGTTAGGTAAAAGCTTCAGTCTCAAAACACTCAGGATAAAGGGAGTTTCTCTAATGTGAATTAAAAATATTGCTTGAATAGTATTGAACTATTAGAGAAAGATGCAGAAATAAGGTGCTCAGAACTGAGAAATTTGAAAATTAGTAATTTATTCACATAACATGAAAAAAATGTGAAGTACTCCCCATCTAGCATAGGAACTTCTCTTCCAAGAGTCCTGGAAGAATTGGCTGAGGGGACCTCTGGGCTACTAATGGTAAATTTAATGAGTTTGGGGACAAAGGGAATTTAAAAGTATTGGAAAAATGTAGGTGTTAGAGTACTAGTTTGAAAAGAAAAGGGAAGCACCATTAACCAGGAAACTAGATTTTTATAAAAATCAGTGCTGGAGAGGCTTTGAGAAGTCGTTTAGCTCCCTCCCTCTGCCCCACAGCAACGTGAGCTTATGTAGAAACCAGTGTTTAACCTGCCTTAAAAGCCTTCTGTCCTGGAGATTCCCCAGCTTCCCAATTAGTCTCAGCTACCCTCTACTTTACAACTGTAGGAGTAGAAGGAATTTTCCTGAAGTCTAACATAAAACTCTTTTTTACTGTAAGCTAAATCCCTTCTTCCTTATTGACCATTAGTATAGAGAACAGATCATTCTCTTTGGCGTAAAACTGGTTTTCATACACTTGAGGACTGTGATGGGGTAGCCCCTCTAATTCGACCTCCAAGGTGCATGACTCCAGCACAGTCAGGGCCTTCCAGTGCACAGCCTTGCTCAAGGTCTCATTGTTTCTGGTGCTCTCCTGTGCCCTCTTGGAAACTGGTCCCTATATTTCTTGAAGTAAGGCACTGAAAAGCAGATGGAGAACTCCCTTACAAAAGGCTTGCAGATGCTGAAGAGAGGGGATTACTTTATATATTTCAGTGGCTATAATCGTGTTTATTTATCTCAGTCACGCAACATTGCTGATACACAGTTGTTTACTGTGTGATTTGGTATGACCCCCGCTATTCTTTTTCTCAGAATTGCTGTCTAGATGGGGGCTCCCAGCCCTTTATTACTACAGCTCGTTCATCTTGCCTAAACCAGATAGCTGAGACGTGAAATAATGGAAATGCTGTAAAAAGACTCAATTGATATATACAGAATGAATGCCAGTTCATTTGTTTCATGGAAAACAGGCCTGGACAAAAAGAAAACAATTAACAATATTTTTCCAGCTGATTACATGTTAATTGCCAAAGATAACTTGCATATTGCTTATCTCTTCTTTCCTTCCTCCTCAAGCAGACAAACCACAGAGGTAAAACATTTAGATTTTGTAACATATCACAAAATCCCAGAAAATATTCTGACAGTAGAAACCTGGCCAAAGGTTTTAGTAAGTGGATTTAGTAAATGGGGGTCTAAGACACCTTAACGTAGTTTTCAGTGGCTGGTAAAGCACAGAATTTTAGATGTTCCTTATACACAGTTCAAAATTCTGACTGGTCAACGTCGTTCATTATTCACATGTGAATAAATATTAAGACAGCAGCTGATAAAGGGAGTAGTAGAGTAGTAAGTAAATATTAAAGAAAGAGGATGTGCAGACAGGAGACAGCCCATAACACTTAGGAAAGGTCAGCCCTTAAAAGCAAAACTATTTTTAATATAAACAAATGGATCTTTGTACATTCAAGAAGAAAAATGCAACCTAAACTGAAGAATAATGGTGAAAAGGAGTGATTCGGTTACAGGCAGTGACAGATTAAGAACTGCCTATCAGTGCTGTGCCGCAATAAAAAATGGGCTGATGTGACCTGGGGTGTATACACAGGCTATGAAAATTGGGAATGTTTGTCTTAATGAGTATTGTTAGAAGGAATGATTTCAGAATACTTCAAGTGATCCTTGTTTCAAGAGAATGAAAGAAAGGCCATAAAAACTGGAAAAAAAAAAAAAAAAGTCAGTTTGGAAGACAGCAGTGCAACTGTCTTGGGGGCTGGAAGTGAGAGACTGGAGAAGCTCAGAGTGTTCATGCTATAAATGTAAACTGATTACAGTTGATAAATAAGTTCTCAGAGAAAAAAAAAAAATTGCACCACTTTTGCCTGTCTCAGGATGTCATCAGTAATGACTGCCCTTCTAGAAGAGTGAAACTTTCCATCTGCTATTTGTGCATGTTGTACTCTGTCTGGCAGAGACATCCTACATCCGTGAGCCCGGCACTGGCTGGCTGGCCAACTCACCCAGCAGAGGACAGCAAGGGAGAGTGTGCTGCCAGGCCAAGCAAATTGTTACCACATACTTAGCCAAATAAATAAATGAATAAAGCTCCTGAGCCCTGTGGAGAAGTAACTGTGAGGTGTATTAGTCTACAATGGGTGGGAGGTCAGCCTAGGTGGTCGGCCGCCCTATCTGATGCCAGACTGAATCCATGAAGTAATTTGGCTGAAATCCTTTAAAACTGTTAGGTCAGACAATCTGGAGCTGTGTAAAGAAAGAAGAGGATAAAATAAATGGGTGAAGTGAGTGTTTGGAAGGCTTCTTCCTTGGCTGTGCAGACAAGATGCAGGGTTCATTTTCAGAGCAGTATTTTGGAATCAGAATTAAAATTCCACAGTGCCAGTCCTCAGAGCTCTGTTCATCATAATTTTAAATAAAGCAGTTCCCTCAGGACTTGGCAAAATCTCTAAAAAAATTAATTTGAATTCTAAACTCTAATAATAGCTGTGTAAGATACGTCCAAAAAAAAAAAATAAGAAGGAAAATGGAGCTTGATATGGCATAATGAGTTATAATAATGTAATATCTATTAAAGAATATACTGGAAAACAAAGCTGAACATTTTTACATTCTACATATGAAGTGTGCAGTTAACAATAGGTTTATAGCTATATGTTATATATAAGTGTGCATGTTATTGTTGTCCAAGTGACATCACTCCTGGCTTGGTTTCTTAAGGAATGACATGCAACTGCTAAATCTAAGTTCTTTTCATCCAAAGAGATTTTTAATGGTTCTTCATTTTGCATTGTGACGTGATTTCATAATGGCAGAACTATGCTCTTTCACTCGTGTTCACTCTGCAAGTTATACAGTCTGTGTCACCTCAGAGATCTGTCTCCTACAGGTGGAGTTTGGTGTCGCAAATATCAATAACATTGTTTAGATGCAGCCAATTTATTTATAGCTTTTCCATAAACATTAACTTCAGTAGCTCCAGATATCCACTTTGCTTATGCTGGCAGCTTATGGCTTGTCCAGAATGACCTCGTTGAGACATTTTATGGCAGAGGAAGGAGTACAAACATGTAAACATAAGGATCAGGGTCAGCAAAATTAGCCTTCTTGTTCCATTAACTTTCTAGGAGATTTTCTCATTTGAAACATCATGTGCGTAGTCTCCACCATCTCTTTTTAGTCTTTGTCTGCGAATTTTCAGTTCCTTAGAAATTGCTACTATTCTAAAGACAGAGAAGTGTTCATTCCTGTATGTAATTCAGATGTATATATGTGAGCATTCCTCTTGCTCTGGAACTTCTTTGGCAGAGTGAATTTCCAGCCAAGGAGCTGTGAGTTGGAAGTTTCTTGGCAGTGCAAATTTGCCTGCCATCAGGTCTGTGCTGCTGGGGATAGGCTGTTTCTTAATCACCTAATTTAAAGCCAGCTCGGGTACCTCCATCCCACACTGAAGTCTATTGCGTAGATATCTTTGAATCACTGAAGTGTGTGAGGATTTTATTAGTTTACACGTGTCCTCATTTGTATAGCAGCTTCTGTTGATTTCACTACTTTACAGGGGTTTGTATTTCTTTGCCATAAATTTACTGTTTACTAGATCAGTCATTATTTGCACATATTTTACTGGTGGTAATATTATGCCTTTTGATAGAACTACTATTGCTAAGACAGTCTTTTAATTTTTATGATTTTCATTTCTGACCTTGAAAATGCTGATGTTGTAGTTCTGGTTAGTAGTTGCTTGAATTCTCCAGTTGGAGGTGCTAGCAGATTTAGTGACTAGGTGATTATATGTGACCATAAAAGATGCTTAGTTGGTGAAATGTGTCAATAGTTGTATATGAACAAAGCTCAGTTATTTTGTGGGGATTGTTTTGTAAGTGTATCCAAGAAATATTATTAGATCATGCTTCATTTATATTTAAATGTAGCGTACTTTCAGTGATGAATTCGCTCTAGTTTTTAATTTTTTTAATGTATAGCTTTGAGCTTTCAGGTAGTACTTGATTAATTCAGGCAAGGAATTAATTAATTCAGCATCCACTGAAGAAATGAATTAGTTTCCTTCCTGTATTTAGATTCTTGTTCCTTCAAAGTATTAATATTGAATACCTTGATGATGTTTATTAAGACATGGCCCTGCTACCACAAAAATCGTAAGAGTGAATCAACATATTAAACCTTGACATTGATAAGAGCAAAAGTCAATTTCTGCCTGCAGGTCCATAGGTTTAGCAGTAAAATATAGAGATTTTTGTTTGCTTATTTATTACGGAATTAAAATATCATCATAGTAGTACTTGATAAGTAGCAGGAGACAATCTCAGCTGAGAAGGAAATACATTTATAAATAGCCCACATTGGCTGGGATTGCTCGAGAGGCAGGGAGGAAAGATGGGTAGGAGAAAACACACTGCTAGGATACACAGAAATATTCTCAGAAACCAGCTGAGCATTTGGTCTTCTGTTTGAAAATGTCTAAGCCTCCTGGCTTAGGTTTTCTGGAGGTGACAGATCCCCAGTGCATTGTTACTTGAAGGGTGACAGAGGAAACTGATGCTTTGCAGGCCAAATGGAAAGAGTCTTTTCTGGCTTTCGACCAAGAGTTTGGTGGCCTGCTGCAAACAGAAATACTAGAACAGCTGTAAATCACAGCTTTGCAAGTGATCAGAAGGAAGCAATGGTCTCAGCGGGGGCAGTGATTCCATTTTTGGAAATAAAATAGGGCGTGTAAAATGAAAGGTTGAATTTATCTTTGAATTATTCACAAAGCTTTGCAAACTGGTGAAGCGGTGAATAAGTGGGGTATAGAATCCTCCCCTTTGTGGAATATATATGTTTTAAATGCTGTTAGTTTCTTCAGAGAAATCATTAAACATTTATTTGGTTAATTCTGAGTTTGCTACCTGGCTGTAAATGTGCTGATAAGGCTATTTCAGTTTGAGGTTAAAAGTCAACACACAGCCAAATACAGAACAACTCTAATTGCCACTAACACAAAAGATGAAGGAAGATGTTAGGACAGGCTCTCTCTAATAAGCTGGTAAGTCCTAGCAGTCTGCATGCCATGTGTCTTTTCCATAAGGCAAAGAAACATGACCTAACATCCACAGTTGATGACGTAATGCTTTATAGATACACACTGTAGATAGCTGCAGAGTTTATTGTCCAAACAGTCAATGCACAGATAAGAGGTGGAAGGTAATGTGCAACAGCATAAAACCCCAAAATGTATGCAAAGTGGTATCATGTTCTAAAGTAATAGCCTAATTTTTCTCCATCATTTAGCTATCAGAAGGAGAATGGGAATTTGAGGGCTGGAGGAGGAACTGAGCCTTCAAAACGTAGTAACTTGACGATTAAAATCAACAGCACTATGCAATAATTTATTTTATGTTAAATTGTAATTTACATTTTTAAAATTAGAGGGTCAGATTAAACAATTCCATTAGAGGGCAGTAGTACATGTAGGTATGAAGCCTCATGTACTAAATGTTTAGTTTACAGGCAGCTTCTTTATTGCTATGAGCTGTGTTCTGTATAATTTTTGCATTACTAGTGAAAGAAAGAGAAAAAATGATGCTAATGTAATCTAACATATTAAAATAGTGCATAAATATTTTGCAATGTACAATAACACACATCCTGTCATCTATTAAAAAAAAAACAAATATGGCAGAAGCTGTACAAAATAATTGTAGCAGTTTTCTACCGTGTGACATTCCAGCTAAAATACCAGCTCTGAAACTGTTAGTCTTTCTGTGTTCTGAGTTATACAATTTGTGTATTGGATAACTTCCATTTATTTCTTGGAAGTTTATGTTTTTCTTTCAAACATTTTTTTTTTTTTTTTTTTTT
>VXAV01011624.1:315135-330433 GCA_013399715.1 Alectura lathami
AAAAAAAAAATCAATACAAAGACATATTCTGAAGATCTTCCACTTTTATTTCAAATAAATAGCTTTGAGTAGTCCATGAAGCAGAGAATTGCAGCCATTCAGTTAGATGTTGCAGAAGTAGCAAGAAGCAAAGGAATTTATCTAGGAATTGTGGACATTTCTGAGAATAAAAAAAAAAAAACAATGCATCCAAAAGTGTAAAATCTTCCCTCTATTACAGCAACTCAACTGCAATAAAAATATGGAGTTGCAGCTGTGAAAGCTCACCAGCCAGATTTCAGAGGTGTCACCAAAACTGTGGTTTTAATAACAAGTTTAATTGAAGGTAGGGATTTAGCTGTCGGAACATTTAACAGAGGTGAAGGAAAAGAAAGAAGCTAATCAGATTTTCACACAATCTGGGGAATCTGCAGAGATGACATTAAGAAAAATATTTATAATCACATAGTGGAGCAGTAATTTGGACATAATCAGATGCCGTGCTCCGCAATGCCATATTTAGAGCCCTTTTTGATGCTCGAGGCATGCTGTGTGAGGAAAAAAGTAAGCAGAAGGTCCTTTTTCTTAAGATTAATATCCATCTGCAGGGATTTGATGATTAGGGACATCCAAGCCTATTTAACTGTCTAAGAAATCTCTTCTAGAGGAATTACTGTTGCTAATCTGGGTTGATTTGACTTTGAGAGTCATCTTCCATGTTTCGTGTAAGAACACTTCTTAGAACATTAAAGGTTTTCTTGAAAAGTGTATGTCCCTGTGACCACTGATATCTGAGTAATTTGGCATATGCCTAAGTTTTTGTTTCTCCCTGTATTTCCTGTTAAAAGTGGCAAAAATCTTCATTTGTGTGCACATGTAACCTTAAAACCCTAGCTGTGACCGCTGAGAATTTGAGCGCCTACTGGATGGATGCAGGGTGACCATCTGCAGATGCAGACCATCTATAATCATGTCCTCCTTTTTTCTTCATTCATACATTTGGGCATTATTCTAATTATTGTTCTTCTGGTTTTGCATGAAACATCTAATTACATAGGGGATAGCTACTGGCAAAATATACAGTCATATTCTTATTTGGATGTTGCAGAGACATTGGGACCCATTTGTGCTTGCCTCTGTGCAGTCACAGATCTAAACAATGAGATATAATCAGCTGTAAATTAAAAANNNNAAAAAAGATGTAAAAAAAAAAAAAAAAAAAAAAAAAAAAAAAACCACTTTTAACAAAGCATATATAGTGGAGGAGGATAATAAGCATATTTGAATGGTTCAGCATAGACGACTATATGCTTAAATAGTTATCTGTAAAAGTGAAGCAATAGAAGTAGTCTCTAAACTGCTCAACCAAAAGCAATTTATCTTTAATCTACTGTGTAGTAAGTCTGAACTTTATGATAGTAATGTTGCTTATACCTTTTGAATTATTCTTTCATTCCTGTTTCATTGAGATGGTATTGTATAGAGACATATTTCTAGTAAAGGCAAAATTTCCTGTCCATAACTGGAATCATTACTATGGGATAGCTGCTAAGCNCTCTGCAACTATTCAAATATTTAACCTAAAACATACCAAGGAGAGTGAAATCCATGTTGAATGCACATAGCTGAAATTCAAGTCTATTAGCTTAAAAATGGAACAATATGACACTTAGTGAGGCTGTTTCTATTTCTTGCCTAAGCTCAAACTTCCCCTACTTACTTTGCACATCAAATACTCTTTACTTGCTCACTTGTCCATATGGTTTCATGATTATTAAGGACTTTGTGTGTTTTTACAATCCCCTTTTTATTATGATCATGAATATAATAAAGATAAAGGAGGCAAAGCGGGCAGTCTTGTAACTTTTAATGCAGAGAAAGTGCTTCTTTAAATGCCAGCCTTTTTTCCTTAAACATACTCGTTTGTACTTTGGTTAGAACCAGTTCATGCAGTCAGTGCCCAGAAACTGCCAAATAGCAAACATAAACATATGTCTTTTTCTGTTGTGCAACCCCATAAAATGTATGCTAAATCCAATACTGTTTTTTCTAAAATGCATTGGTTGGAAGTTAAATAATAATAGCATATATGGGTTGCACATCTATGTACTCAGCACATGGAAGACAGCTTTTAAGTCACTGTAGACTTCACCTTCATATGTTGGCTTAAGAAAAGGAGGAGTAAGAAAAAAAAAGAAAGTATAATTCAGTGAAAATTACCACATCCTTACCTTTTTTGGTAGGGAAAAAAATAATATTTTGAGAAGAAAAACATTCTTGATTGAGGAAGCAAGTATGATTCACTTAAAAATTGCATAGGCAGTGACAGTGTTGAATTACAGATTTTTTACTGTTTCTACCAGCATGAAAATACTGTGAAATTCAAAAAATTCACTCATATCCATCTCCAATTAAATCTAAATTTTTCTGACACAATTCAGCCTTCAATGTGCATGTAGATATAAAGAATATCAAACTGAATGTTGCCTTTGCTGCAAAATCGGGGAAAAGAAATGACAAAAAGAAAGTGGAAGAAAAGCAGTATTCAAGGAAATACTAGGTGCATACTGAACATCTCTTTATTGGAACCAGTATATTTTTAGAGACTAAGAACCACTATATTGAACTCATGGGAACTACCCCTTGGAATTCCTGTCTGCATGCACAATGCTCTCATAAATGCTTAAGTAGTTGATAAATATCCAGGTATTCTGAAAAGCATTCTCTCTGGATTGTTCAAAAGGCACAAAGTATCTGGATTTTTTTTTTCCCCAGAGAAAAAGATAAAAGTAGCAGCAGCAAAAGCTGCTTTACTGTCTCAGTTGTTGCTTTTTCTTATATGCTATGTTCAGTAACTGAGGAAACTCTTGAGAAACCACTGCCTTCTTTTTATAATTTTTAGTGACAGGAATAATTATATTCTAAAAGTGGATCTTCTATGTGTAATTAAAATAAAATAATTAATATATTCTTAAGGGTTTGCAGTAGACTGACATTGTATTAGAAGCCTTTACTTAGAATTAGAAGAAAAGGAATTAAAACAAAAAATTGAACTGTACTTTTGAACATTTTACTGATATTTTGATACATTGACTTAATTTTTGAAGTTAAAGAAAAGTGACTAATTTATCAAGAAATCTGCAAGTCTGAGACATTTTCCAAGTCTCTTTTAAATAACTAAGTGCACACATAGTCCCCTTTGCAAATCACAGTATATCATTTGCATTCTGATGGTGCTTTAAATTATAGGACATTATATGGGTTTTCACACTTGTAAAGATGACAGGATAGTAGATAATGTTTCTACTCTGCTGGAATTCTCACTAAGTGGATCTTCATCCAGCAATTCGGACGAGCTTCTTTGGGGCACAATTAAATAAAACTGTGGGGCTGTACTTCTTAGAGTCTTTTCCCTTGTGATGCTGACACATTTCTTTTTTTTTTTTTTTTTTTTTAAGAAAGGGTACACCAAGAAGGACTCTCACTACCATTTTGACATTTCTCCATGTTAGTTGCAGTCCTCAAGGGCTTAACACATTCGGTTTTCTTCCTTGTAATTACAATTCTCTCTCAGCCTTGCTTCGCTACATTTCTTTTCATTTGTCTGTATTTCATCTTCTGTAAAAAATTCATGTTTTACCAGCTTCCTCAGTGATATGTCGTTCCCTGTCCATGAAGTCATGCCAAAAACTCAAGTAAACGTATAGGCTATGACCACTTTGGTGGCTAAAGGCTACCAAGAAGCAGTAGCAGTGTTGTGCACACTTCTTGCCTGTTGACCACTTGCTGTCTCTAAGACAAATCTTATAAAAACTCAGGTTTGGGATGAGATCCTGGCCCTCTTATACATAGCAGCATAACATCAGAGTGGTAAACCATGGCCTGAGGCTACTGAAAACATTACTCCAGCTGGACTGAAGCCTGGTGCTGTAGAAATTCTTCTCAGCTTGACTCTCCTTGCCAGTAGATGTCTGTTTCTAAACCTCCAGTACAATGCTTGAGCCTGAAAACTGTTCTCTGAGGAACAGTTGACATTTAAAGTGTGCAACAATTGCTGTTCCCGAATGTAAAGAATTGAAAACTTCAGATTTAAGATACACTTTGTGTAGTAATTTGCACACACAACTTAATGAGCTTTTCCTGCAAAGGGATCCAAGCAAATATAGAGGCCTTATGTGGGTTATGTACTTATGTGAACAATCATAGCAGAGTTGGAAACTGTTCACATAATCCTAAGAAGTTACTTCATAAAGTGGAAAATAGGCAGTTTGTTGATATGCTTATTGACTGCTAATAAGGAAATTGAGTTCTTTTTAAGAATCAAATTCTATGGAGAATAAAAATAGAAAAAAAAAAAGTAGAAAATCCAGACATTTATGAATAATAATTATAACTATATTTCAGATTTAAGACGGTAATTTTCTATTGTATTTAATCAAAAGAATCCCCTCTGAAGAGTTTAAAATGTGCTATGTGACTTGCAGAAATAAACCGAAAGATCAGAAGTGCTGATGAGCTGTAGAACAACACTTAGAGAATGCAGATATTCTAGGTGACTTTTTGGGATGTTAAGACAAGCATGTGACCTTGAAGTGAACAGAAATGGATGGTCTCACTTGGCAAAATGGTCCATATTTCATTTTATATTTCTGAAGGCTTGACCATCCCATGTATTTTAGAAACAACTGGAATTTTTCCATTGGAACCACTCAGACAAAGATGAAGGGGTAAATGACCTGCCTCTGAGTATCTTCCTGTTGGGGAAGGATCTTAGTAACTGATCAGCTTAAAACAAACAAACAAAGAAAGATTACTAAACAAGACTCACCAAATGGAACAAATAGGTATGACTTCTAGTAACAGTTATTTTAAGAGTTTTTTTAATGTTTCTTTGGATTTTGATTAAAAAACTGGGCACATTGCATAGAAAGTAAAATGAAAAAGAGTGACAAAATGGATAATAGACACAACAGCTAAATAATGTCATGATCTGCTTAATGTCACCTTGTTCAATGATTTCCCATCATATCTTGTAGTACTTCATGTCTGCTTTCCATACTATGAAGAACACTCCTATTTTTTCATTTTAGTTAAAGAAGAGCTCAACTATTCTCTTTTGCCTCTCAGCTAATTACATATACATGTTCCTTGTATTATGCTTAGAACTATTAAGTCATAAAATGGTGAGTGTTAAATATGTAACTTACACCATAAAATTTGACTATTAGTGTTCAGCTTACTGTACCCATGTGTACTCACATTGGGTCTTGGTATGTTAGAAGCATGGTACTGATAATTTTATATAAAAATAGTTTTAAAGACTGATAGACTCCATTTATAATAGCAGCATAACTAAAGAGATTACTTTGGTTCCCAGTTTCATGTAGGATTGCTAAGGGGATTGACTTCAGCTCCCTGATTCTTGCCATGATGATTAAGGGAATTTGTTTAAATACCCTATTTCATGTGGTATAGCTACTATAAAGAGATTAGTTTTGGACTGCACTTTCACGTAGGAAGGCTAAGGGGATTAGCTTTAGCTTTTCATTCCATGACATAATAACTAAGGGTGGTTGCTTTCGCTGCTCATGTGGTTGCATCAAAATTTTTCTTGCCTTTTCTTGTTAATGTTTCAGTTTCATTTTATCATTACTACCCAATGTTATTTTAATTTCTTCATGCTTTCTGCCCTGATATCAGAAAGTACACGCCTATAATGAACTATAGAGTGAAGTTCATGAGAAGTAATGAAATTCCTTATGGTTTTGGTCTCTTCCTCATTAAAACTCCGCAGTTAAAGTTTTTCAGATAAAACCAAGTGTAAGACAAGGGCTAATGACCATAAACTGGAAGAGGGGGGATTTAGGCTAGATATTAGGAAGAAATTCTTCACTGTGAGGGTGGTGAGACACTGGCACAGGTTGCCCAGAGAGGCTGTGGGTGCCCCCTCCCTGAAAGAGTTCAAGGCCAGGCTGGATGGGCTCTGAGCAACCTGGTCTAGCGGGAGGTGTCCCTGCCCATGGCAGGGAGGTTGGAACTAGATGGCCTTTAAGGTCCCTTCCAACCCAAACCATTCTATGCTTCTATGAATTGCCGTAACTGATCACACTGACGGTTCGTCCAATGTACCATCTGATTTCTGACAATGAACATGACCATGAGTTTCATGGCATGAAGGAAGGATATAGAGGACTATTAACACTACCTGTTGGAGCACAACTGCAGCAGAGATTCTGGAGCAAATCCAGTGAAGGTACCAGTTGAGCCTCAAGTGGTATAGCCATGCCAGTGTGGCACCAAATCTAAGGCAGCTGGCACCCTGGAAGCTTAGGATTTGTTAGCTGGGGAGCAAAGCTGTAGGCTTTTATGAAGATACCAGTTCCAGCTGAACTAGCTCTGAGCTCTGTACTGTGCAGCTAGCACAAATTAATTCTTCCAAACTTAGAATCTAATGAGATGTCCATATGTAAATTCAAAATAGGTACTTCATGCTCAGATGAAGAATTTATGTCTATACAATTAAATAAACCAAGATCTGTGCCCTAGCCATGAAGGCAGTGGTGCAGCATGTCTCACATCTCCACAAAGCCATTTCAAATACTTGCTCTTACCTGACTCTATATCTACAGTATGAGCATTTTTTAGGCCATTAATCTGGCAACTAATGAGCTTCTTCCTTTGGCAATCTATTTTTATTTTTTTTATTATTATTTATTTGTGTAGTGGATGTTCTTGAAAATTTAGTGTTTTTTTTTACCAAACTGCTTTAACACATGCACATCTTTAAGGATATCATAGAATGATAGAATGATAGAATGGCTTGGGTTGGAAGGGACCTCAAAGATCATCCAGTTCCAACCCCCCTGCCATGGACAGGGTTGCTGATCACTAGATCAAACTGCCCAGGAACCCATTCAGCCTGGCCTTGAACACAGCCAGGGATGGGGCAGCCACAACTTCTCAGGGCAGCCTGTGCCAGCGCCTCACCACTCTCTCAGGGAAGAATTTCTTCCTGATGTCCAACCTAAACCTCCCCTCTTTCAGTTTTAGCCCATTCCCCCTTGTCCTACCATTATGTAAAAAGTCGGTCCCCCTCCCACGTGTAAGCTCCTTTTAAGTATTCGAAGGCCGCAATGAGGTCTCCCCGGAGCCTTCTCTTTACCAAGCTGAACAGTCCCAACGCCTTCAACCTTTCCCCATAGGAGAAGATATAGGTCTTTTGAAGTGATGTGCTTAAAGTTAAAAACATGTTTTAATTCTATAAAGATCTGTTCTGATATATATCTGTATTTTGTCAGAATTGGTATGTAAGTAAACAGAAGAAAACAGCACTGACTTTTAGTTTGGTACTCACTAGCTCACTACAAGCCTCATCAAAAGCACTTTCTGGAAGCATTCCCTGCCTGATGTGCCCTATTCAGATGTACCATGCTCAGAAAATGTCTAGGGGAGTGCTAGCTGCTGCAGACCAAAGCCACACCGGAAGATCTCGTAATAAATAAGTAGGATGGATGATAGTGCACCTGCTGCCCTAATGTAGGGCCTTGATGTACTAGTACAGACCTAGCCTTAGGGACAATATTCTTAAGAGGATACTTGCAAAAATAAATGTTTTGTATATCTAATTTCAGTCCTCACAATAGGGTATAGCAGAGGTTTCAGCATCTGCCTGCTTCAGTTAGCTGTCAGCTCAAAAGCTGATTATTTCTATTATGCGTGCAGCCACTTAAGTTTTATATATGCATGTATGTGGTTGTATATGAAGAGGAGAGATGTGCAAGCAGACATGCACTCATCTAGGATTGTGGTCCACTAGGACTGTGGTCCACAGTTGTCTGAATTTCTTTCACACTTCATGCAGATCAGTGCTTGAGTTTGTCCCTTCAGTGCCCTAACTCTGCTTTAAATTTTCAAGGCTTCTTTCCTGTGACATTTTGGCCTTGGACTCTAAAAATAAAATGCAACAAAAAATTAGAGAGCCAATTTTATGTGAAAGCTTGCATGTTTCTGAAGAGGATAAAGAATGATAGGAGTTGTTTCCAGAAACATTGACCTGACAAACACTGTACAGCTCCAGCCTTTTATGAAGCACTAGTATATTGACCAAACATGCCACAAACCACCTCAGTAAAAAATGGAATTCTCTCTAGTGTATTTGAGGTGTCACAGCTATGAAAATTTGGCTTTAACTGAAGCCCAGACATGTTACCCACAGTGCAGAATCACAGTCTGATGAAGATGAAATCAAGTTAGTGTTTTTTCCCCTTTTGTGTCAGTGTGGGAAATTTCCTGAAGGAAAATGATTTGTTCTTTGTAATTATTTTGAATTATATACTGACAACTGTTTCTGGGGTCGGAAGATTTTATTCTTTGACTACTATATGAGAGCCAGAATAACAGGATAAGAGTTACTGCAGTGGCTTTCATCTGAATATTCTTTCCTCTTGGGAATCATCGTGAATCTACTTGCTGGTTGCCTGAGCTAGAGATCAGTTATAATCTACGATTATGAAATGTTATATTTTGTGACTCCCTTGGAGCAATGTGACTTCCTGCATGCATTTCAAAGTTATGAATATACCATAAAATATGGTATTCCTGACAGCAACTTAATCACAACCAATGAGTTAATTTTATGTAAAAGTAAAGCTTGAATCTATGGAATCTAAATGGAGACAGGTTTTTCAATACTGTTGCATATAGTAGAACTTTTGGAAGTTTTCATCATGTATGTTTTGTGCCTCTAGAAGAGGGGTAGTCAGAAAAAATAACGTCGGTGAAGACAAATTTAGATGTAAAATTTAGTTAAAATAAATGATTGCATTTGAAATGACATTTCTAATTCCTTCTTTTAGCGTTTTAATTTTTAATACAACTATTGTAGGCACTGTGTAGTACAGAAATAGTCAAAGAAAGGCGTGGTAAGTGTTAAACTACATGTTAAGAAGCAATATATTTTGCTCGAGCCACTATTTCCTGCCTGTGCTGAAAATGAAATGGATTAGCTAATAAGCTTGTGATTTAATAGTAAGGTCAAGGATATTAAAAACAGATATCAAAAATGTTTCTGAATATTAGTGAAAAAATGATTCTGAGCAATTCTCTTGGTGATTTTATGCAATTTTTCTGTTCTTTTTAATAAAACCTTCCCTGATATTTTTTTCCTATGTTTCTGCTTCTTCAAATTTCACTTCATTGTGAGAGTTGAACATTAATTACTTACTTATGTTCTGCTTGCATTTGCACCATGTGTCAAAGCTGACCTGTCTGAATGTTGAGAATGGTGATATGTAATCCCTGTGGGCATAGGATATCTCAGTAGTGCTGAGCAGCATTGTAAAAGAAGTTCTGCATCAACTTCATCACACCTGGGTTCCCTGGAAGTGGAATTCAGCACTTCTTAGGTAGTGTGTGGTTGATATGGCAAAGGAAACCCAGCCTTGTAAAGTTCATGGCCTTGTGTGATACCATATGTAATTACTTCTAGTACCCTTGGGAATATGACATTATAAGAAAAATACTTCTATTTAGATTCTTAGTTTGTCTAAAATAATGCCACAGCTAATGCTGACTGACATGGTATTTGAGACGGCAACTTTCTTAATCCCCGGATTTTTAAAAAATCCTTCCAAATAGTGAAGTACATTTGGAGGCCTTGACTTAAAAGCTAGTGTAAAGTTCTTACTATTCATGGATTTCCCTGCTCTTTTACATTTATTAAAGAAAAAGGGGGACTAAATTCTACCACTTCTGGGTGAGTGCAAGAGAAACAGCCAGCTGCCTTGGCCGCTATCTGAAAGCAGAGCACTGTTATGTCTAGACCCCAGCATCAATGCAGCTGGCATCTGGCACACTTGATGGATCTCCTTGATCTTAAAATGTATGCAATGCACGTTAATGGCTGTGTTTTCTGTACCCGTTAGAGGTACAGACAAGGATGGTATGGATAGTGTATGCCTCCAAACTGTGTGAAACCCACAGAAACTGCAGTAACAAATCTCTCAGAACATTCTCATCCATTCTGCCAGGATCAGTGTGCTGGGTGTTTATCTCAAGCGGGGGCCATGGGGCTGCCCCTTGCCAGGAACAGCTGGTTCCAGCCACCTCCAGTGGCCCCCCTGCAGGGCACAGCCGGGCCCAGCAGCCAGGATGGTGGTGCCTCTGGCAAGGCATGTTTACTAAAGGAGAGAAAACGTCAAACAGAGAGCCAGGAGTGAGGAAAAAGAACTGAAAGAAATGGCCACTCCAGTTCCTGGAGGAACTTCTGCCCGTGGAGAGCCCGTAACAGCAGAGGGAAAGTGTGAGGAGAAAGGAGCCACAGAGGAAAACTGCTACGTGCTGACCATCACCACCACCACCTGCAACCCCTTCCTTCTTCCTCTCTCGGAGGTGGTGGAGGAGTTGGGAATGAAGGAGTGAAGTTAAAGAAAGGTGTTGCTTTCATGTTTGCTTTGTGTTTTTCCCTACCTGAATCTAGTTTTACTGATAACAAATTAATATTCCCCAAACTGCGTCTGTTTTGCCTCTGAGGGTAATGGGTAGGCAACCTCCCCGTCTTTTATCTTGAGCCAAAAACTGATTCCTATTCTTCTTGATTTCTTTCCCTTGTCCCACTGAGGGAGGGAAGGAGTGAGCGAGCAGCTGGATGGGAGTTTCGCTGTTGGCCACAGTGACTAACGGGAAAAAACTAAACTCATTCACAGAATGTCTCTGGCAATATATACATGTAGTTCTGGAGAGGTATTTCTAAAAATATACAATTTTATTGTGGAATACTTTTGACTTTTTTAAAACAAAGTTTGTATATAGCTTTCTGGGAGGTAAAGAAGAAAAAAAAAAAAAAAAGAATTTTTAAATCGTCGTACCTAGATCTTTACTCCTTTGAAATTTACTCTGAATTTCCTAAATACAAAGCATGTATTAGAATTTCTCTTCAAAAATTTGACTGAGTGCCTTCTAGAAATACAAATGGTATAGTAAACACTGCATTTGGTATATAGAACTGGCACAGATTAACTGTTTCTTAGCAAAGGTAATATCATTTACCTAAACTGAGAATCAATGACTATGAACAAAAGCAAAGAAAAGATTACAGTTTACGGCCACTGGAAGTAGAGCATCAATATTTGGCCCTGTGTTTATGGACAAAATATACACTCACCTGGGCCTCACTGGGTAGTTAAGGTTTACAGTAGGCATCTATGAATGCAGGTTTCCATTTGCCTTGGCTGCACAGGCAGAGGACATTTTGTCAGAAATCTCAAGTGATGTATGATTGTTAGACAAGTGTTGCTCAGAGTGCAGTTGAGAGACCAGCATTTCAAGGGAAAAGGAATTGAGGAAAAAAGTTGTGGTTGAAAATGGATTTTGATGTCCATAACAAAAATAATTAAATTAAATACTACAGATTTTTTTTTTCTTCTCAAGTGAATTGATAGATTAACATATCTTCTATAAAGGAAGCCCAATCTAATTTTAAAGACCCTATAGGCAAATGACATAATTAGATTTTCTTTCCTTGGGATCTGATTCTTGGCTGAGAATTCTGAAGGGCATCTTCTTGTCTTCTGAAAAAATATTGTGCATTATGTTCTATTTAAAATGCAAGGGAAATACTTCAAGGTATGTGACAATGTATTTTGTATTTCTGCTCTCTTACATTGTTAAAGAGTTGTAAAATTTTGACTTCAACTGCCTAAGGGAAAAAACACTACACAAAATTAGCAGAGGAATTTTACTGTATGAGTACTGGAATTAGTCAAGAATAAAGCAGCAATCAACTCATGCCACATTTTTCCTTTGATTTTCTATATAGACAGATAATTAAATGCATTTTCCAGCAGAAAATTCACAATGTTTAGGTAACCCTGATTATTTTCAGTTTTGTCACTTTCAGTTTAAATTAATTAGAATACTGTGTTAAGTACAGGGAGCATTTGTTTAATTAATTACTTGCTGACTTGTTCATAGCAGTAATAACACGAGAAGATACAAATATCTGTAGATAGTTCTCTGCAGTTTTGCATGTCTCGTGAAGTGCCACATTTTAGAAATTATATCCCAATTGTTTTAAGTCTAGCTTTTTTGTACCCTGCTGTCTCACAAGTTTTCTGGCTGCATTTGTCAGTTCATTTGGCTTACTTCTTTCCAATCTGTCAGCAGGCTTGCAACATTTTCATTTCTGCTAGCTACATCAGTTAGATTCCCCTCAGTGTTCAATCTGTTCTGCATTCATTTTGCCACGTTCTGTGCTGAATTTGTAATTGTGTCTAGAAATAGTAACTGACAGTTGGTCAGTTGGAAAATGGGACAGCTAAGAAATTATGATGACATTACTTGAGCGTACTTAAAACAAAAATGACAGATCATATATAGGATAATTTAATAATAGAGTACTTTGTTTATGACAGCAGTGTTATGATTGAGTTTTCCAAGTCAAGTGAGTTTTTGCCTTTTTAGAAAACATTAATACCTTCTAATTCAAGTATCTAGTCTCCATTTTTAACCTTTCGCCACTATCTGAAAAATATTCCCAGCTACAGCTGGCCTTCGAGATGTCATGATCCCAGTTACAACATCTCAGTTACACTGAGGGTTTGTGCCAGTCTCCCATGTCCATCTCGTCTAAATTAGCTTAACTGAAATTTTTTTTTTATTGCCTATGCATGTTTGTACTGCTGTATCAATTGATGGTTTGGAACTTGGGTGTCAGCTGTGTGTATCCTGTCATCAGTATGCCATCTTAGTGCAGCACTATAGTATCATACAGCTCTAAACACTGGAATTCTTCTTGATTATGTTCATTAGCATACACATAACCTTTAGATCTTGGACTTGTAAAATATATTTCAGTTCTTATCTTCAAAGCACTGTTCCTAATTTAAGAACCAATTATGTTTTTAAAAAAAAAAAAAAAAAACAACAAAACTGACCAAATGCTTTTAAATAAAACCCTTTGACCTTCCTATGTGTAAGTATGTATCAGAAAAAAATACACTGTTTTCCAACTTCAGAACAGTTTGGAAACAGAGACAGTTGTCTGTTTAGCATAGTGACACTGTATGCTAGCATCTCCTTTTACAATCATACATGCTTCTTTATTACAGCTATGCATTTCTGTTAAGATTCTGCCAGCAAATGAATACTAAAAAGCTGTCTAAGAAACTTTTGGTTAAAAGATGTTCTCAGATTGTTAGTTAGGAAGGCCTTTGACATGAAAGCTGCACTGGAAATGTGTATTACACTAACCGCTTCAAGAAATAGGAATTGATAAGAGAGTGTATCCCTTTTTAAATCATGTTAACCAGGTAATATTGCATGTGGTGCATTCAGTACTGCGTTGTTTTTAAGTTATGCATAATAGTGGGGTTTGGGCACATATTCAAGTACCAAGAAGAAAGAACAAGAGATTTTGATAACTAGGCTAGTCCTACTCTAGTTTGAGTGATAAAATCCACCTGAAAGCAAGAGCCAATAAGGGAGTGTGGAGATGCCACCATTAAAAAAAAAAAAAAAAAAGCTGTAAGAAATTTTTCCTAACAGATGATGCTTAAAGTTTGTGAATGATGAGGTCATTTCTTCTTGGTTCATGTTACTGTTACTTTTTTTTGTAGCACATACAACTTCATCACCAAATATAGACCTGCAATATAATTATTTTTTTCATTCAGGCTAATGGGTAAAATCAGATAAAACACGTCATGCCAAACGTTCACCAGATGCCCTAAGTGCTTTTGAACAATTGCATTCATAACATAACTAAATTGCCAGAAAAGCAAGTGAAGATAATCAGCGTAAGAAATGTGGAAGTGCAGGAAAGTGACATAGGACAATTGGTAAAATTGATGCAATATAGATTAGACATGAGTTTTATCAGCATTTCAAAATGTCATAGTATATTAGCTTGCAGTGGAATATATTAGTCTGAAAAGTCTACTATGATGTTTCAGTACGATATGATTTTCAATATAGCTTAGTAGCTCAGTGTGTTTTCAGTATAGACTTGATAGACCGATTGCTATGTGGGAGACTATTTGCATCAAAAATGAAATAAAGAATGATAGTAAGGTTTAGTGTAATGTAGTTCAGCTAGACTAGATAATATAGTACAGAGCAGAGATATTTCAGATCAGTAAACTAGATCATTTGACAAGTAACTCCAATTGATTTTGGCACAACAGAATTAGGTAAAATTTTGGAAGTTAGGTCCATTAATAAATTTAAGTGACAGTATGAAATTATTAGAGCAAATTTTAGAAATGCACATTTGTGCGTCTGTTCTATGATGAATGATGTGATGAAGATAAAGTCTATTAATTCAGCAAAAGATAGCTAGGCAATGTATATTTCTTGACAAATAGAAGAAATAATCTTGAAGGTTATAAGGGTTTAGGGGAAAAAAGGACAAAAATCGAAAAAAACACCCACAAGTAGATGAGATAAAATACCACGTACTTGCTATACAGCACACAGAAAATTTGGAAAACTTAAGCATCATTTAGGGTGCCTGAGTGTCAGGAATGTTTCAAGGCTAGCCCAGTTTAGCTGGTATGCTACAACCCAGACTTAAGAGACATTCAGAACTTCTATGTTACTCTAGTATGTACTTTAATTTAGTTACATATGTTTCCCACTGAAGATTACATATATTTTAAACTACTTCAGAATCTCAGAGAACTGTTTATATATTTGAATTGATAGCAGGGACAGGGAATTCTTCCAAACATGCATTTTGCAGAACTCAAACAAAAGCTCAGGATTTGCGAACAAGTTGCTGGACAATTGGCTGATGGTTTTACCTATGTAACTTTTGGGCAGGCGTATGTGGAGGGACATCCCCCTGGAATTTGGTGATATGCTATCTGAGTCACCATGGCTTCTGGCTTCAAGAGAACACTGCCGGAATCACTTCTGCTTCGGTAAAATAAACTCTGAATAAATAAACACTGTTGTGAAGAGTTTACATGACTCATTTAGATCTACGTTTGTAACAGATCACTAGAAAACTTCATTCTTTTTTTCTTTTTCTGTTGTAGTTTTCAGAGTTGTTTTTTTTTTTTTTTCTTCCACATGTGAAATGCTCTTCCAATCAAATACCAAAAGTAGAGATTCAAAAAGTGTCTTACAAGGATGTACTGAACTGCTTTGCCCCAGGAAAGTCAACACTGTTCTGTTGCTACATGGCTTTTCCAGCCTATAACTTCATGTATTACCAACAGGTGATTCAGGACATAGGCTCTCCACAATGTTTCTAAAGTGGAAAGAAAATAAATGCAAAGTTAGATTAAAAGTAAAATACTGTTTGCATTCTGGTGCATTT
>VXAV01011624.1:337151-350133 GCA_013399715.1 Alectura lathami
TTATGCAATTAAAAAAAAAAAAAAAAGGCCATTAAAGGTTGTTTCTGCAGCTTAACAAAGCCACTGTACCATCTCTGAGAAGTAAAGCCTTAGTGAAATTTGCAGCCTTGATCAAACAAAGATGCTTTTGCAATTTTGACTCTAAATAGCATTACAGAAAGGAATTCCTGAGAAGACTGTATTTTAGTTGAAATAAATTTCTCTCCGTGTTCTGTAACCCCACAAGACCTATAATTTTTTTCAACATCATCTCCAGTTTGAGGCTGTGATACATATCCTGTATCGTAGCACATGAGTTATGAAGAATTAGTGGTGTTCTAGTTTTATTATTTACTTCATTAACTTAGCAGTTTTCTCACAGTCAGTGCCCTGGATCAGCTTCTAGCAGGAACAGGGAGATAGATTCGGGTGCAGCTGGACCAGCAGTGCTCAGTGATCCAGGGGACACCATCCCCTCCTGCCTGCCATGGATTTCCACGCTGTCACTCCAAAGAGTTCAGCATATCTGATATTTCTGTAAAGCAAACAGTTTTTAACCTTTGGAGCTTACTGAAGTCAAGAAAGTGCTGATGAAATAATGCCGCATTCTTCCCCTAAAAGGATCAAATCATAGCTGGGAAATGCAGTAAAAAAGAAGTGGTTTATCTCACTCATGCTACCTCGGGGTCAGCCAGCAGTGGACCCACATTTGGAATTAAGAAGCTTTTAAAGCTTAAGAAAGCTTTTCTTTCTCTTCTCACAGCTTTACACACTGTATAACGATCTGCTTCTCTACAGTAAGTCATTTTTGCAGTTACTGACAGCATATGTAGGTTTTTAAATTGACATTTTAAAAACAGTATTTATTGTAGTGGGGAAGATTTCTTCAGAGAACATCAGTAGATAGTTCTACAGGAAAACTGTTTTTACTGAAAGTGTTTAGAAAATTTAATCAAAGCGTCTGATATAGCACAATAGAGCATCTCCGCAGTGTAACTTGATCCTTTTGATCAATGGCATATGAATAGTTCTCTGTTTTGAAGGCTCACAAATGTGATTTTTCCCTCTACTTAATTTGAAACACACTTTCAAGTACAAAGCTTGACATACTGTTTCAGACAGCTATCAACAACCATTTTGTTTCATCTGAGTCTCAGCGATGGCATGGGAAATGGAATGAAGAGCTGCAAATACATGCCAAGAGTGACCACTGGCAATTCAGTGAATGTTCCAAGGTGCACCTCAGTTGTACCTCAGAACTGCAGCGTTCAGCTGTAGGCTTTTAGAAATACGGTATCAGGAGCAAAACTGCCTATTGTAAGAGCTTTACATTACTATAGCTGCTGTCAGATTTTCCTCAACCATGGTAAACAGCAGTCACTTGTATACTGATGAAGAAGCAGACATTGCCAATGGAAGGTGCTGAATTAACTTGAATTCATTCAGGTAAAGATTGTCCCCTTTTATCTGATTTGAAATGTTCTTGCAAGTCCACATTTACTCAATAGAGGAACATGAGCAAAATGCGATTGTTTTCCAGTGGGCCTTTTCAAAACAAATGTTTCACATAAATATTTCTGACAGAAAGGAAATCTGAAAGCAGTTTGGCCTATTTAAAGAAATGTAGCTTTCAAATTGCTTCCAAGGATTCTAATAAAAATGTTAAAATTTGTGAGATATGGGGATTCAGCATGGCTAGGTAACACATTTTTTAGCTGATTTATTGCTTTTGGGTGGAATAGATGGATTAGAAATGTAATCTGTCTAGTAAAATTTTAATCTTTTGGTTTTATTTCTATTTCTAATTTATTTCCAGAAAGAATAAAAGAATAGGAAATGAGATACACATGTGAATGGAAACAGGCTTTATGTAAAATTTACTGTTCTACAAAGAGTAGACTATTAAAAAAATTTTTGATAGGTGGTAGGCCATGTCTTCTCAGTTTAGGGTTTCTAGTGAATTGTAGGAAATAAAGGTCGATAAAGGACAAAGTTCCCTAAGAGGTTGATGGTTACTAAAAACCTCTGACAACTTGAACTGTGCAACATGTCTTCTGTGCAACATTTGATCTTGCTGTTTACTGTCCCAGTGAAGTGAGGGATCCCACTGCATTTTTTCATTTGCAGAATGACTGTTTTCCATAATGAAAAAAACATTAACATTAACGTGTAGTAAAAATCGGAATGTCCTGTATGCAACTGGAGATAAAATAATGAATATTTCTTTCACTGTGAAGATTCAGTGTGTTGTGTCATTTCTCTGACAGTGTAATTTATTCAGTTGAGCAGAGAGCCAATTTTAAGAATTTGATCCCAGAAGGTATAATTTGCACAAATGCTAAGATAAGAAGTNCCCAGCTGTAACAAAACAGGCCACAGGACCAAGTGTGGCTGTTTCTGCCTTCAGGTGCCATCGCTGAGGGTGGAATTTTGCTGTCCAATTTTGAAGCTGGGCTATAGAATGGCGGTTGTGACAGTGATGTAGGTGAAGCAGCTGATAAGAGACACCATTATCACTCCATATAAATATTAGTAGTAATGTTATTAAGGTGATAGTAATCTGTGGACATAAATTAGAACAAGTTTGCAGGTGGAGGTGATTTCATTTGTTAGACTACATCAGCACGTGAGTTTTCCTGCACAGAAGTCTTTCTTCTGGTCTGCCTTAGAGCAGAAATTTTGACTGTTATTACCATGACTTCAATTAGTCTAGTAAGAGCCATAAACTCAAAAACTTTTGTTGTCCATGGAACAAAAATGTGTATTTCAACATGTAAAAGTGCAGGCACATTAACAATAACACAATAACACACTAAACAATAAAATAAACACTATGCAAATTTCAAAACTTTAAAATCTGAACACACAATTCTTGCAAATCTTTAAATTACTAAAGCTACTAAAATATTACTTGTCTAGAGGAATTAGTTAAGCATGGGAAAACTAAAAGTAAATCAGGAGCATTTGTTCCAACACACTTTTTGTTCAGAATTTAATTGAACTTTTTAAATTTGCATACTTTGGTCAGACTAAATAAAAATTCAAGTATCAACATGTGCAATGCAAAATAATTTCCATTAATTGCACATTTATAATAAAAGTTTAGAACTCTGCAGTGGTAACCAAGGCTATATTGTGGGTAATTAAATCTTCAGCCTAAGATCATTTGAATATATTGTGGATTTATAACTACACTTTAGAGATTCATGTAAACAAAGTTTAGTAAATGCTTAACCATTTGCATTACGAAGGCTTTGAAAAGCCTGTCCATTTGTAGAAAAACTGGGTTTGGCACAGCAGCAGAGAGATGAGCTAAGCAGAGTGTGGCTAGATGTACAGGCATGAGTAATTGCCCATTCACATTAAACAACTCAAACTACTCCACAGCCTTGCAGCCCGACGAGTTGTAACGCAGGGCAGAGTGGGACTGATGACTCCTTTACGTTTTCCACTCAGTGCTCAAAATTCATGACAGAATTTGGAGGAGAGGGGAACCTTGCATGACGTCCCCTCCTGCCCAGACCCTTTTCTTAACGCCCAGGCTTAAAGTTTAGATGACTGCAACTTCCCCTCAGAGCATTTGCTCATGTGTCATCTTTCCTAAAGCCATCATTCTGGCTTTGATATGTGCTTGCAAGTGGGTAACTTGGGAGGTGGCAACAGGCTGCAGAACTGAAGGTACTAGATACAAACTGACAAAATTAAATTCTGAATTAGTCTAAGAGTCCATATTCTGGCTCTACATGCTTCTTTTGAACTAAGGAAAAGTTGGGCCTGTATAACGGTGAGTGGGTGTGTGACTATGCGTATTTCCCCTAGGTCTAGTTTAAAAAGCACCTTTCCATTGGCCTGATGAGGTATCACACCTGCTCGTATGCAAATTTAGGAGCTTAGAATGGAGGTGAATGTGATGGAAAGTACATTTGCCAGGTTATAATCAAGCCCAGATTTTGGTGGCTGAGCATAGTAATATGGAGAACAGCATTATTACTATTTGATACCTGTGGTTTGGATGCCAAAGACTAGATAAAAAGAGTTTATTTAACCTACTGATAGAGAGGTTTGCTGGTAGAGAAGTTCCTTCTGAGAGCTCTGGTATGCGAGCAGGATGGCCTATGTGCTCGCTGCCTGATGGACACAGATATGGTTTTCTTCTAGCTACAGAACTTTAGTCTACAAGTCTGCCAAGGCAATAATGTCAGTGAAAAATGAGACCGTGAAATGTGCTGATTATGAGAACACATGAGGACCGGATGAAAGATCATTTTTGAACAACTATCCTGTTAATTTCCTGGTTTTAGTGTAGGAATGATAGGAGTTCAATAATTTTATTAAGACAGCTTGGAAGAAAATGAAATAGCTGGTTGGATGTAATTTAACAGATCTGTACATTGACTGATGAAATTATTTGTGTAATCCCTAAAGACACACAGATTAAAATGAATTGAGGAAGGAGCTGAGGAGATGAAAGCAGGCTATTTCTGAGAAATATATGGACATCCTACAGTAATGAGCAAAGTTTCATTCAAATTTATATACTTCTTACAGCAGTATTTCTGTTAGCTTTACTAGCACTGACCATGTCTCAATGCAGGGGATGGTCATTAAACATCTCAGTGGTCACAAATGAATGTTACGTATTTCTGGCACATAGGCTAAAAGCAATGCTTCAATCTATATAATAAAGTAAAACTAAACTATTTTAAACTAATTCTTCAAATATTTTAAACAGTAGTGTTATGAAAGTTCAGGAACTTTTAGCTTCTCCAGTATTATTGTTCCTATTTTCTAGACAGTAGTTTAGGAACTCTTGTAAATACAGACTTATGTGGCTCAATTTTATCTATGTAAATGCCTCTACCAGCCCTAACAAAGACAGCAGTCCAACTATGATTTCTGAGGTTATTCAAGAAGAAGATTAAGATTAAGAAAAATTTGCTGTCCCTCTGCCAAATCTGTTTCCACTGTGAGTGCTCTGTAGGATGACCTCAGTACCCAATTTCACAGAATCACAGAATTATCCAAGTTGGAAGGGACATGTAAAGGCCATCAGTCCCACTCCCCTGCAGTGCACAGGGACACCTGCAGCTGGATCAGGTTGCCCAGAGCCCTGTCCAGCCTGACCTTGAAGGTCTGCAGGGACGGGGCATCCACCACCTCTCTGGGCAACCTGTGCCAGTGCTTCACCACCCTTATTGTAAAAAAACTTTTTCCTTGTATCAAGTCTAAATCTCCCCTCTCTCAATTTGAAACAATTTGGTAGTTATTGGGAAAGAAATATATGTTCAGAATAGCACAAGTGAAAAGATGCACAGGTAAAGTATAGAATTACTGTTTAGTCTCTGTGTTCCTACGATTCATGACAGTTTGTGAAAAAGAATCTCTGCTAGAATAGTCAGCTTACTGCAAAGTATACCTGCCCATTACTTTGGAAAAAATGTTAATCTACTTACAGCTGCAGCATTTCTTCATCACTTGCTCCCAAAAGGAAATGACAGAATTTTTCTATCTAATGTCTAAATCTGGCTCAAGCAGCATACCAGATGAATGCTCAACTATGTAAGCCTGAGCTGGATTTCAGTCTTCTTCATGCCAGTACAACATTTGTGTCTTGGCATATGCTGAATCTGAAGTACGTGGCTTTAACAATATTGTCTTCTCTTCCAAGTAAGGAAAAATACCTTTCTTACTGGCCGTTGGAACACTTTGTGGCACAAATTACTTAATGCCATTCCAGTTTACTGATAAAATGAGGTTATGTAACCAACTATACTTTGGAAAAAAAAATGACACAGGTTGATGGAAACACATAAAGCATCCCAACAGACTTGTAACCTGTTCTACCTAACTGTGATGAAGAATATCTTTTGCCACTAGCGTATTGCTAATCTCACAAATCAATGTTTCCTTTGCAGTAAAGCTTTCATCAGAGAACTAGTCCTGCTTCTATTTAAGTCAGTGAGAAAAACAGGATAGGATTGAGGCCAGTATATGCAAAGAATGATGTAAGCTCTGTAAATAAACAGAAATTTTACTTATAATCAATCACAGGGCAAAGAGCAGCCAATATTAGGAAAAGAGATACAGATAATTTGCTCCTGTTACTGTACATAAAGCCTGTGATTTTACTGGCTTAAGACTTCTAGTGCATAATAGATAACACTGAAGTAAATGTTACACAAAAAAGTTTTCAGTGTTGCAATACTACTCATCCCATCTATTCTGAAGTGTAGAATATGAAAACTCAGCCAGCAGGTACAAACACTGTTTATTTCTCTGTGTGGTAGCTTTGGAACATCTTTTCTATTTTGACTTCTAAAGGAGATATTTTGAAGTGGTGGTGTTTTCTTTTTTTTCTTTTTTTTTCTTTTTTTTTTTTTTTCTGTTTTCCTATCACTAGCAGAGCAAACAAAGGCAGGAATGCTATCTTGCTTTGGTTCAAACTTTTTTTCTTATAGTTGGTGTACTTGTGCCATTAGGTAGAATACCAACCCTGGTTTTCGAAATGTTGATGCATTGAAAATGGTTAAATATGTTGACAGTGTCAAAAGGCTTAAGATCCATGGTATCTTTATTGACATATGTTACCATTTTGTGCCTTGGGAATATGCCATTACTCATGGCAGATGGACACTTTGTCAGTAGAGGGGCCTGCTTCTAAGACAGGTGGCTTGTAACTGATATTGATATTGTCTTTGTTCCTATCGAATAAATGTCACAAGAAATACAAAGTGGTGCTATTTACCTTTGTCATGAATGGAAATGACAGATTGCACGTTGACTCAGATATACCACTGTGTCATCAGCTGTTGACAAGGACTTAGGTTAGGGGAGACTGTTGTGACAAAGGTTCCTTAATTTTCCTGTTTTGGTACCTTGATTATGGAAAGTGATCCTTCCCCATCTCAAAAGTACACTTGTGTTTGTAAAGCACAAGGTGGTGGAAAAAGACCAACTAGGCATGATCCGTCAAAGCAGCCCAGCCCTACAGGAATACTGAGAACGTGTTTATGGAGCTAGAAGCACTTCTAACTCACTTGGGAACTAATGGTTGGTTGGTAGCTGGTGCTGAATGGGACAGCATAGCTGGAAGCTTTTGGAAAGAAGGTAATTTTTACCAGTCTGGATACATGGGATCACCTCACATAAGAGGTCTTAACAGAGGGAAATATTTCTTCTGAAGAGTTAATGAGTTAGACAGTTAAATGGGATTCTTCTCAGCAATTTCTCAT
The DNA here is from genome assembly GCA_013399715.1 of Alectura lathami. Taxonomy (NCBI): domain Eukaryota; kingdom Metazoa; phylum Chordata; class Aves; order Galliformes; family Megapodiidae; genus Alectura; species Alectura lathami. The sequence continues at coordinate 344,363 of VXAV01011624.1, forward strand.
CTTAAACATCAATACTTTTTTTTTTTTTTTTTTTTAAGTGTGAAAAGTAAAGAGATTGTATGTTGTTCTTGACTGCCGTCTGCACAGTTTCATTTTTAACAAGTTCAACTGGTCTATTTATAAACCTTAACAAAACTACCTAACACAGACTTTTTTTACAGAACTAGATTCCAGAGAAAATTGGAGTGGATGGTCATGAATATGCATTTATTTTGTAAACGAATAAAAGTGTGTTACTTTTGTGTACAGCAATAACCTCTTTGAATTTTTTGCTCTTAGATGCTAAGATTCTGGCTTAAACTTTTAGGGGAACAGTCCTCAGCATATGCTTGCCAGAATGCATGTTCTTACAAATTAAGAAATGTATAAAAGCAACATCTACATCACATTTTCCGGAAAATACAGGAAAAAAAAAAAAAGAAAGAAAGAAAGAAAGAAAGACAGAAAGAAAGAAAGACAGAAAGAAAGAAAAGGTTTGTATAAAAAGATAAACTAGCATTTAACAGAATAAGTAACTCAAGTTTTGGGTGCCTCTCAAAGCATCTTCAGCTTCTTGAGCTACATGATATGTTAGTGGACACCAAACTTACATTCTAATCTTTCTGTGTAGTGTAGTAAATGCAGTCACTTACTCTTGTCTTTTAATGAATTTGATGATCTTGAAAGTCTGCCCATTGAGATGATTCAATGATTATATGAAATACATTACATCCCGAAAAGAAAACAAGAACACACTAAGAGACAAATAAAGTACCTTCTCTAAAGCAAGTTGTTCTATGAGATACATTAACAGCAGAGCCAGATTCTCTGTAGGTATGTACCCTGAAGCTTTATTTCATCCCATTGCCTAGGCTCTGCAGTACATGCGTTTTGCGCTGTAGTTACACCCACAGCAAAGGCAAGAAGTAAGATGTGTTTATCGCTGGTTCCAGGCATGGTCTCTGGCCAGCCACTACACAGAAGAGACCGAACAGAACACAAGATGCATGCTGTTGGGCTTTCCTTAATTTGGGTCACGGTTTTCATGCTCTGACTTTCACAAAATGTTTGGAGTCTGCGTAGCATCGACGTTTTCTGTAAGTTAAGCTAAGAGGCTCAAAAGGTATTAATGAGAGAAAATATGGACAAGCAGGCAGCAATCAAAGAAACTTCATTTCTTTATCTTCTTGTCTATGTTAGTTGGCTTGAAATCTTTTTCCTTCTTTAAAATCTGCTGTTCTTTTCAGTAAAAGGTGGGTGAGACACTGCAGTTAAGCTTCTGGATTAAAATAATTTCAGTACCTGTGAAGTGGTATTGTGGGGTTGCAGAACTATCCGTAAAGTGAGTAGCACATAGTGTAATGGAACACAAATTGTGAGTGACAGTGTAGCACTAGTGGAAGAGGGTTTATGGTTAGGTCCTCGATATGTTTGCATGAAATCATATGGAATTTATTTTCATGTCTTTTCTATCAGTTGTAGAGAACGCATGAAAGTAAATAAAACAGTGAATGCAGATTTCAACAATTCCGTACATAATGGGCTTGCGTCTCTCTCTTCATAGCTAGGCGGTATTTTTTTTTTTTCCCTGCAGTAAGCCATATCCCATCCAGGAAATCTGCTCACTCCGCTCAGAATATGACCACTTAATCTGTGCCTTGGTACACTTCCATGTTGATGAGCCTTTGTATGCCAGACAAATCATTTTCAATTGTTCAACATTTTGAAATAGTTTATCCTCACACTGTTGTATTTCCTCTGCCCATACTTCTACAGGTCAGAGAAGCTACTGTTAGTTTCTTTTATTGTAGTGTTTCCAATAGCTAGCATTTCCATTACCTTCAAGAGACTCCATCTGCTTTCACGTTTAAATAGATTTGTTGTATACTGGCAATTTATCTTCAAATATATACTTAAAAGAAGGTTAGACAAATGGTAATCTGGTTGCAAATTCTGTAATTAGAAACAGCAATCACAACATCTTTTTTAAACAGCAGTTGCTTCAGTAGTTTGCCAAATGTAAATTACTCAGCATTTCTCATTTGTTAACTTGGAGGTTCCTTTTTCTGTACTTTCAACATCTGTGACAAGTCCAATGAAATTCAAAGTATAGCTTGATTTAAGAGAATGTTTAAGAGAATTTTTTCACTCTGTGGTGCCTCAGAGAGAGATCATCATAGATTCCTTCAGAAACTAATTGCTGATGAAGGAGTATTAGAAAAAAATCGATTAGATTGGTTTGATCCAGCTCAATTAATTAGATCAAGGAAACAGATTTGTTTAAAAGTTGTATTTGACATGTGCAAAGACATCTTCTGTCACATGAATCTTATGAGCGCTACATTTAACTTTGCATTTCAAGAAGGGATTTTTTGGCATGTTATCCTTACTATATTAAAAGAAAACCCTCCTACATGATATGCAGTGTAAGTTGTATACTGTACAGCATTCTAAATAAAATACTGGATTTCTACCAGCATTAAGACTGAAGGTCTGCACCAGAAAGAGAGGACTGAAAGTCATTATATTGGATGATGATCCAATAAATCCTACTGAGTAGGAAATAATTTTTTCAGGGAGTTTCTCAGTAAGTAGACATTGATATTACAGTGTGTGTAGTAGTAGGAAATGGCATGGTGCATACTATTAAGTCACTGGTCATGGAGATGAAATTGTATATGTCATACTTTAGCAATTACCAAATAGCAGGTTTTGCTAGTCAAAATTTACAGTTTTGTTTTAATTTTCTATTTTTATTGTACTGACCACATACTATTACCTAACAGAAAGACAAGAGACTTAAAGTGAATGTAGTAAAGAAGATACATTTGGAACTGATGGTTGTTTTGCAATAATTCTGTTGTTGCTGTTTGTGTGGAAGCACAGGGAATGCTAGTGCTCCCTCTTCTGCTTCAGCAGCCCCAAAGCAATTAGCATTCTTTGTGGCTTCATTTGAACGCCAAGAAAACCTTGAAAACTGTTCCAAAGCTTCAAGTAACCTGATTTGAATTGCCTTGCATGAAAAAAAAATAGTGTGGAGAAGTGAAAATTCAGACTTTGAAACAGAGGTTCATTCTTAATCCCATAAATTCATTTTAAGAGCAAAAAATGTAGAATCAAATACAACTTTCAAAATCTTTTATAAAGAACTGTTTTATTTAAGAACTTGAATTTGACACCAGATGTTCTGGTGGTAAATTTTGTGTGCAGTTATGAACTTAAAAGTTTCAATACAGATAGGTGAAAACTGCAAAAGAAAAGTGCTGTGCCACTGATTTAAGTGAATGGTGCAAAGACAGAATGCTGCAGAAACACAGAATATCTTAGAAATGTGCTTACAAAGAGAGCATGAAGTTCAATACTGCTAACTGGAAAACTGGAGATAAGTAGTTCCCAGTCCCTAAGTCCTTTTTACCTTTTGTAAAATTTCCCTCCTTTTCATTAATTATATCTACTTTTAGAAAAATATTTTTGTAATCTAATGTGAAAAGATAAAAGGCAACATATTTCTAGTCTAAATGAGAGTTTGGGAGTCCAAAGAACCCCCTGATAACATGTCCAGCATAATAATGTAGTAACATTTACTACAGGAATTTTTTTTCATATATTGCATTCTGAAAACACACTTTCAACTGTTCCCAAAACCCATCTAGTCTAGCTATGTGAACTGTAGCTTATTATCTGTGGTAACAATGAGAGCAGAAGAGAACATTTATAGTTATAGAATCATATAGAATCATAGAATGGTTTGGGTTGGAAGGGGCCTTAAAGACCATCTGGTTCCAACCCCCCTGCCGTGGGCAGGGACACCTCCCACTAGGCCAGGTTACTCAGAGCCCCATCCTGGCCTTGAACACTTCCAGGGAGAGAGAAGTTCTTCCCATGTAATTGGTTAGATGTGTTATTTGAGGGGACAGCATCAGAAAGGTGTTTCCTTTATGATTTGCTGATGTTTCATCAAAGTTTTTCTTGTTCTCCCTTTTCTGTGCTGAATTCCTGGGAAGAAATATATAAGTAGGATAAAAAATTCAGGACTCTGATAGAAAAATCACTTTAGTACCTTAAATCACACACATACGAGATTAGTCGAGTTTTTGTGATATTTAACAGTATAGATATGCCACAAAATCACAACTCAACAAGGGGGTCAATGAATTTTTTACTGTCAGTATCTCAATAAAGTTCATATGATTCTGAATGAAAGCCAGCTTTAAAGCAAAGAGTTTACAACAGACTCCTGCTACATGGCTGCTTTGCAGGGCTGTGTTTGTCATCACACAGGGGCAACCCTCTTCTTCACTGCTGCTATACCAGGTCTCAGTTCAAACCCAGGCATTTTCTGCCACCCTGCTCTGTGGATTTTAGGTAAGGAATAGCTTCCTTCTAGCCAGTTAGCCACTTATTCACCATTTATCCAAGTTTATGTTTGGAGAAAACAGCTTGAATAGTATTTATGTTCAATATCCAAAATGGATAGCACATTTACAACCGTTATATATATAATGCACATAAATGAAAAACTGGAAGAATACTTTTCTATTGATAAATGCTTGCTGTATTTACTCTGAATTAATCCTGAATAGTGTCTGAGATTAAACACCATGCTGACTTGCTGTTGACACTCTCCCAGTATACATCTTTATAGGGATTTTATCTTGCTGCATCAACTGTAAGCTCTGTCTTAGTGTAACATGCAAGCCTTTATAGCTTATTTTCTTTCCAGTATCATTTAGGAGATGTAGTGAGAAGCGGTCCTTCCGCTTGAAATGTATTCAATTGGAATTTATTCAGGACATAGAACTCTCCAGTCTTAGCACTACTCTACCTTGCATTAAGCAGCTTTTCCTTCCTTTGATGCTGCAAACGTCTTTTCATACAACTTTGGTGGTACCTGATGGTATACTAGGAATTCTTCACATGACAATAGCCAATTGCTTCCCTCTTCCTTCCCTATTTTGTTCTCTTCTGTCCATTAGGATGAAGTGGCCTCAACGACTGGGCTTTCTATTTTATATTAACCCATATGACATGAAATAGACTTGATGAAATCATCCAACCTAGGGTATGCATATGTCTTTTCATTGAGAACAGATATAGGGATCATCGGCTCTTCAAAACAACAATGCAGCTGGAGTTGCAAATCCCAGAAACTTTTGCAAAGAGTTACAATACAGCAGTTTTGTAAGACTGCTCGTTCATTTTATCTGTTGCTTTGGAAAAACTTTGGTGTTTTTGGTGGCAGAGGAAAAGCTTTTTCATACCCTTCTGTGGTGAATATGGGCAGAGTCCTAGTTACAGAAATTTCAGTGTTCCCTTAGACAAACAGACACACAGTGATATTTCCCACTCCCTAAGCTCTTTTCCTCTCCTACCTACATTTGCATGAGGTGCAAAGAAAACTAAGTACATTAAAGTGCATTACACTGTTTTAAGAAGCTAGTATTTGTGTAAACTTCCATACTGATAGGCTAAGCAAAATGGATGATTTTTTTTTTCTTCTAACAAATCTGTATCATACATGGAAGCTATTGTATGCATTTCAAATTGAGAAAGTGTCTTTTTGAATTCCTGACTGTATACCTTTTTAATCTTTTTTTTTTTATTATTATTATTATTATTATTTTTGTCTGTCTTTTCTATTGTACATTTTAACAGTGTGAGTCAAAGGGATGCAGTTTACATATTCTCTATTTTCACATGCTTCCAGCCCCATTCCTTTACAGCTGATTTTCCTGCTATGTTGGTGAAGATTTTTTTTTTTTTTTATTTAGTCTGCATTTCTACTTTTTTAA
>VXAV01011624.1:353219-382849 GCA_013399715.1 Alectura lathami
GTTCTTCTCCCAGTCTGTACACACACCTGGGATTGCCCCGACCCAAGTGCAACACCTTGCACTTGGCCTTGTTGAACCTCATCAGGTTCTTGTGGGCCCACTTTTCCAGCCTGTCCAGGTCCCTCTGGATGGCATCCCTTCCTTCAGGGGTATCAACTGCACCACTCAGCGTGGTGTCATCAGCAAACTTGCTGAGGGTGCACTCGATCCCACAGTCTAAGTCATCAATAAAGATGTTGAAGAGCACCGGTCCCAAGACGGACCCCTGGGGGACACCGCTCGTGACCGGCCTCCACCTGGACGTAGAGCCATTGCCTACAACCCTTTGGCTGCCACCCTCCAGCCAGTTCTTTATCCAGCAAACAGTCCACCCATCAAATCCACATCTCTCCAGTTTAGAGATAAGGATATGGTGCAGGACTCTGTCGTCAAAGGCCTTGCCCAAGTCCAGGTAGACGACATCCATCGCCCTCCCTTGGTCCACCGATGCGGTCACTCCATCATAGAAGGCCACGAGATTGGTCAGGCACGACCGGCCCTTGGTGAAGCTGTGCTGGCTGTCTCGGATCACCTCCTCATCTCACATGTGCATGTGCCTTAGCATCTCAAACATGATAAATGTGATTTTTTGTTAGTGAAGGGAGGTATGTGTGCGGAAGTGAATTACTTTCATGCAGAGAAGTGTTACTTAGTCTTAAAATAAGAGAATCTTTAATCTAAAATCATACTTTACTGTTCACAAGTACAAAGCTTGTTGCTGGTCACTAAGTTATATATTTAGAACTTCTATTTGATTTCAGTATTTTCTCAGGACTCGGAGATGTCATTTGTTCAACTTACTGGTCAATACTTCTGATAAAGGCAAATACGCAAAGTATATTAAAGTGCTTAAGGAGCTGGTATAGAAAGATAAGCCTGTGAATTTTCAACATTTTTAATTCTTCTCAAAATACTTTTGAGAATCTTTCTCGATTTTTCATTTTGAGAAATGAAATGCAAACTGTCTATATGTTTGAAAAGTTTGATAGCCTACTATAATGTTGTATCTAAAACCTGCATGTTATGCAGGCTCAGTGAATCTCTATGTACTAGATACAAACCTATTTTTTTTTTTTTTTTTTGTGGCGTGGATTAGCAGGTATGCAATCAGACTTACTAATGTATAATTAGGACCAGACTTACTAATGCATAATTAGGACCAAACAGCATACTGTGTCTATGAAATGACGAGTGGACTTTTCTTATACTGTGAATGATATACGTTTCTTTGGTACTCAACCTGTCACTAATTCCAAAATGTCATGTTAGAAAATGAATCATGGTGATATTATAACTCTAAGACAGTGATCATGTTACTAGTATTTTATGTTTCGCTTTCTATCTTGTCTTCCCAGTCACTCTCACTCTAAACAATTAAAGCATCAAGTAAGGGCAAATTATATAAGATACTAAAGCTTATATCAAAATTTGTGTGGTGTTTATGTGCAGCTTGCTACTTCATTTCTTTGCTTATTTATTCTATCTATTAATCTTACTAGTAAAAATTTAAATAATATGTCATGCTGTTCCACTTAGCCGACATGCCTGGCTTTGTTGTTTCAGTGTTGCTGCTACTGCTTTGTTTTTCAAATCATTATTTAAACTTTGTAACAAGGACAAACCTTGTCTTATGCTAGAGGCTGAATGGTATTTTTCAGGGCAAGATAAAAATATTAATCAAGCTTCTAATAATCTTAAGGATGCAAAATATCATAGCTTTGAGATTTCACTGGATCAATATGCTTCAGTTTTCCTTGTGAATGTGTAACTTAAGGGAGAGGGGGTCTGAGTGCTTTTATTCAACAAACAGGATGAATTCTGGTTCATGGCAACCCTGCACACTTCCATTCTAAGGATCACCCCTTTAAAGGCAAATTGCCGCTACAAGGTCTGCTAGAGATACCTTGAGCTGTCAGGCACATTGAGGCCTCAGTGGCTTGGTGACTTCTCTTTGTTGCATCAGAAGCTTTGCTTTCCTCATGCCTTTGCTAATGAAGTGTGTATTTTTGTTTTACTGCTCTCTCTCTTCTCTGCCTGTGTTTCTTCTTACTGTTTTAATTAGGGAGCAGGAGTTGCCTACCAGCATCAAGAACATCCCTCACGACTCGTTGCGATTGTCTAACCTGCGCTACGGATTCAGACTCTCTTGTAAAACCTTCTTCATTCCTGCCTGAAAATTTAGCACAAAATTGGCCAAAAGAACCCAAAGGATTAACAACCAAACAAATGAAATTCCATGTAGCTGTGATTTTTTTCAACAACTCAGAATCAGTCTGATTTATTCATATTATTACATCTTGATACAGTAATACCACCCATTAAGGCTTCCCAGAGCAGACAGGGAGGAACAGTCTTGGAACTGTCAACATGCACCAACAGTGGAATGAGCTGATGAGAGATTTGTTTGCAAAACTTGATTCTGTGTTTTCATGGTCACTAGCTTTTTTCATATTGCTTTCAGAAACCTGCTTGATGCAGCAATTTTCATTTGACTTAATTTGGACAAATATAATCTGGATACTACTGCCAGTGAGCCCTGAAAACTCCTGATTTTCTAATACTATGTGGCAGATAAAGTAGTTTTGACTAACTCCAGGCATGTAGATGAGCTTTGCTTTCTATCACAAGTCAAATGTGCCTGTTTCCTATCTGACTGGCTTGGTCACCTTGCTCATAAATTTCCAGACTTCTTTTCTCTCCTTTTATGTTTGAGTTTCATGGGCTGAAGAGTAGCTTGCTACAGCTAGCCTTTATTCTGTATCTTCTAATTGCATTTGAGGCAAGTTGTGGCAGAGATTCAGGTTTATGAACTTCTGGAATAACAATTGTTTCTCATTCTTACATTGCATATTTGTCCAATTCTGCAGCTCATGAGAGACCTATTATCCAGCATGGTCTTGCTGCAAATTAGTCTTTAAAGCTTGTTTGATGAAAAACTTGTACTGATTTTGTCAGGATTTCAGCAAACTCATATACATCATAATCTGTCATAAATATTGGTGACTGCCAAGCTGATTCTTGTTGTATTTCCCCAAAGAAAAGCATTTTACCTACTCCTTTATTTCTTGAGAAAATTGGTCAGACAGATAACTGGTAGCTCTTTCAAAGGGAACTTTGCCTTTGTCACCAATTTTGTTTGAAAATGAATCAGAAATGTCATTTACTCCGTCGAGCTGATGGAATCATAAGAATGCAGCTTTTTTGACTTTCAGTATTCATTGCAGACAACACATTTCTAAAAGTACTTACTCATTTCTACTTTTGGAGAGTGAATCAGATGGTAATTCAAATTATATATACTTTTCTGAACATTTTAATCTTTTTATAGACTGCTGCTTAGTATTCTCATAGTATTTCACCAATTTGTTAATTGTGTGGTTGTCAGCACCACCAGTTCTCCTTTGTGTGAGTGGATTCATCAAAGATGGCCACCACATATGTCTTGGCTAGGTTTCCTTCCACCCCAAATGCAATGTCAGCTCTGCTGTTGCAGATATCTAGCAAATAGTTTTACTGCAAGAAGCACAAGGAATTAGTGTTTTCACATTTGAAGGCATGAAGGCTGTAAGCATGTATTTTCTGCAGTGCAGCACCATCCAGCTGACAATCTGTGGCCAAATCAGAACTGGAGGGAAAGAGATTTGTCCTTCCATCTCTTTCTGCTTGTTTTAACATCAGCACCATGCTGATTTTACTTCTATGAGGAGACAAACAAAAGCACATAGAAAAGTGCAAGGCTACTTTCCCATGTCAAGGGAATAAGAATGTTAAGGAACTACAATTCTTATTTGTCTCCTGAAAACTGAGGGTGGCAGAGGGGAGAGAGGTGCAAATGATTGGCCATAGGAGTTCAGCTGCTGTGCGTCTTGCTGATTCTGATTAGCAGGGCTGATTTGCTTACCTGGTTACAGCTGGGGTCTGCTCAAGAAGGAGTGGTGCTTGCAGCTGGCTGTCCTGGAGGGAGAGAGATGAATAAGAAAATGGAAGCAAAGAAGAGAATGAGTTAGGAAAGAGGGGTTTAGTTATTTATTTATATAAATGTACTGAGGGTGTGGATTTAGAGTGTGATTTTATTTAAAAAAGAAAAAACAGCCAGGCTGAACTTCCATTTGTGGTGAAGTATTTCTTCAATCCAGGTAAGTTCAATATGTGTTGTAAGGAGTGTTGTGTTTGTAGGCTTTTTCTCTTCTAGTTATGGCTCTGTGTTATGCCTTTTCTAAGCAGTTTTTTTTTCCCCCACATTTTTTCAAGATACTCATGTGAATTTTAATCTCAATTTAGCTACATAATTCATTTATGAGTCACTTCGATATTTTGTTGTTAAAGTGTAGCTGAAGGTCAGCTTCCCTCAGAATTGATTTGCCAACTGTTTTTATGTCCTGTGAAGATATATCAGCACCTATTATAAATCCTTCCTGTCCTCCTGTTGTTTTTATTGAGATTGCAGCAGTGCCTACAGACTGCAGTTCAGTAGATAATACAGCCTGGACCTGTTGTGAATGAAATCCTAGTCAGGTTCAGTCCTTGCTTCAGGGAGTTCTTAGTTAAGTTCTGGTATGGTGCTAGCATCTTGCCTTCACAGAGGAAAAATTTTCTCAAGCACTTAATAACTATGAGCTAACCTTTTTTTTTTGATGTGAAAGGCTGAATTCCTGAAGCAATCACTTTGGCTAGTAGGCTTTGTGAAGTTCAGGTAGGAGCTGTTGATCTGTCTTGCGTGAATGCAAGCAAGCAACACTTGTGCTTGTGAAGTTCCTGAAACGATGGGAAATCTCTTTAATAGCTGCCCTCTGATAATTTTGCTTGCCTAACTTTCTTTTCCTAGCTAGGCACTTTGCCTTATTTATTGTTGAAAGGCTTTTAGCTGCAGTAAAAACCTTCAAAAAATCATTCTAGCTCTTCTTGCACCATTTATATTGGCTCTGCTGTCTGTGGCAGAGAGCAACATTTGGTCTCTGTTGTTCTCTACTGCACTTGATCCTACCCTTTGGTTTTATGAGTGTAGCAAGCTTTGTTGGTGCTGCTGATGCCATACTGCGCAATCTAGTCCCTCCTGTGTTTTGAAGTGTATGGCTCCAGGTTCTCATTCCTTTTTTTTTTCCTGCCCTGCAACACAAGTAGGCTTTAGATACCAAAAAAGTTCTGTAGAAGTGCCTGTGTACATCTCTCGCCCCTCAAAACGCCTCCCTCAGATGGCTGCTTCTGTGTGTTACAACAGTTCAGGGTTACAATATCTGTTTTGATGTGTTGGCAGAGTTAAGGGTTTAGTTTGCCTCTTGGGAGGGAAGGGGTGGCTGTGTTGACCTGCTGCAAGTGGAGCCCTTGGGATGGGGCACCTTGTCAGAGGCCTTGCAGGCCCTGCATCCCCAGGAAGGCCTCATGGGAGAAGCGTGTTCAGAGCAGGAGAGGCTTGTAGAGCTGGGGACCTTTCTTGAGAAGTTGTGCTGTGGCATGTAGATGAGAACAACTGGAGGCATTTCTTTTTTTTTTTTAAAACATGCTTGCAATAACCATGCTGCAAGTCTCTATGGATGCACAACTGTGTTTTGTTGATGTAATACTTGCAGGTTTATTTTTCATCTCTATACTTACGTAAGTATGTGCCACAGGAGGTGACGTGGTGGCCTGGCAGCCGGGGCAGAAGACCAGTCCTCTGCCTTCTCCAGTCTTTTGTTGCTCTGGGGTCTCACCAGCCCCATCCTTTCACCTGCAGCCCAAGTTTGCTCGCTGGTGGTAGGTGAAGAACTGCAGTCATGTTCCAGGAAAGCTGCCAAAATGAATCATTCATATAAGAATGAAAAAGAACATCTCATACTTCTAATTACCTATTTATGAAACCAAGCACTAATGAGATTGGATTTCTCAAAGCATTTAATTTGGGTTCTTTGTTTGTTGAAAAATTTCTCAACTTTAGAATAGTTAAGAGTTTTGAGACACCAGAAGAGCATACACTGTTTTCTAAAATCCCACAATGGGACATTGAACAGCCTCTCTTCCTTCCATCCTTAACAAGCCCAAATTGGAAAATTCAGGAAAATATAGTTCTGTTTTGTGAATAGGTTATTTCAACAAGCTGCTTCTCTGTGGAAAAGTGAGGAATTGCCAAAGTAATCCTAATTCCCTGTCTCCAAAAACATCTGAGATTTACTGATTTAAAAGTTCTGACAGAGGTGATGATACACTTATTTGTCATTGCAACAACAGAAAAACAGCGTGTAGGAATTCATGTAGAAGTTATTGATATATTGTAACTCTGAGATAGCTCAAGTGAATAAGTAATGTGGGGATAATTGACAGAAAGTGATGCAAGTAATCTAAATCTAATTCTTGTTTCAAAGTCTGTCAGAGATGTTTTAAGACATAGGATTTATGGCCTGTGGGAAATCCAAATAGTTAAACTACAAAGCATATTAAAATCCTATAGAGGATGAAAGGGCAAACAATGAATATTTTCATGTAACAAAGTGTTTCCAGAAGCTTGAAACAAAGCAGGATAAACTTTGTATTTAAAGTGTTTTAAATATTTAAGTGATTCTGAATATTAATGTAATTTTCCATATTGAAAATAGCAGTTCCCAATTAAGTGAGAATGTAAAGAATAATCTTGTCAGAATCAAGCAGGGTAAATAAGTTGTTTAAAAAGTACTTTCTGAAAGAATCTTTTCTGATTAAGGATTTTAATTCTTGTCCACTTTCTATCCTTGTTTTAACAACTGCAGTATCAGTAGTTCCTTCCAGTAATGTCCAAATGGCTATATATTCTTCTGTGTAAAATTTGTGAAGTTTTTTTTTTTTTTAAAGTGGAGAAGTAAGATGTTGTCAGCATTGTCTTGACTTCTTTTGAAGAAGTCTTATCTGTTGCCTTCTTATGAGGAGGGGTAAGAAGATGCATATAGCTTATGTTTATGATTTTATGTAGTTGTGTCTGCGTATCTGCAATATACACAAGATCAGGTTGCAACGTGTTGTGTGATACAAAAACAAGTAAAAGGATGATCATTATCCTGGGGTGTTTACAAGTTAAGGAGAAGACAAAGATAGAAGAGCATAGGAAAAATTAGCAGTAACTCAGCATAAGGTATTTGTAAACATGTTGTGCATCTGGATATGAAGATCTAGGGGTTAGAGATGAAATGATGTCCAAATCCATGTTCCTGAGTGATTTTTAAAATGCTGATGAGGAGGACTGGGTCAGGGGGGTGGAAAAGAGGTTTTGGATTTTGAAATTAATAGGAGTAAATTGATAGAATCTGAAAAGATATCTGAATCTCAATATGTTCATTCATATGGATGCTCCTAAGTAATGAGGCTGCATGTAAACCAGAAGAAAAGTCATTTTGATCTGTTCTTAATTAAATCATGAAATAAAAATATTCCCTGAGCACCAAGCATTTCATTCATGTTCGGAGAGCTTAAAGTGGAATAGAATAGCACTACTGTTTCAACAATATTAAATTATGTACCATGCCAGTGCTGTATCTTACACCATTGTTTATTTCTAGGTTCATTTTCATTAATGTCCTGCACATTTTCTAGGCTTGCAGTTCTTCTGATATCTTAGATAGGAAGGCTGTACTTTGGTAAGGGCCTGTCCGTATCCAGTCATGTTGAAATAAGTTTGTTTGTTCATCTTTTCTTTTTTAAATCTCACTTTCTTATGAAAGGAATAAAGAATACCAGGTTGGGAAATACGTTGTTCACCTGAAATGTAATTCTGTACCTTCTGGTGTAGCACAGTATTTTACAGGCTTCTTTGTTGATGGTATTTTTAGATAAAATTCAAAACAAATATAAATCTGAGTTTTTTTCTGTATGTTAGTGATGCTTGGCATTTCAATGAATTAATACTAGTTAAGTAATTATTCTCAGTATCATGATCATTTACTTGAATTGTGAATAACTATTTTTATGCATGCAAACTAAATAGGATTTGGCAAAATCTATTAAGACTTTTGAAAAGAAAGAAAAGTTTGGGAGGAGGATAACCTTCAAAATTCTGCACTAGTTACCTGGGAGAAGAGGCTGATCCCACCTCACTACCACCTCCTTTCAGGTAGTTGTAGAGAGCAAGAGGTCTCCAGTGAGCCTTCTCTTCTCCGGGTGGAACTGTCCCAATTTCTTCACGCTGGTCTAGAATTTCATAGTTGGACCACTTTAAGCATGCTTTTCTTAAGTCCAATCTGAATAGCACATCTTCAGGCATTTTTTAATGTAGTTGAAGTTATGACAAAATTTGTATGCACTTCATTGTGACTAGAATGTTACTTTGTCAAATTTGAGGGAACTGCATCCTATGAAAATGTAGATTTCGCATATCTATCTACAGATGGGTTTAGTATCAGACTAATAACAAATAATAGATGTCTGACTGTGAAACTCAGCTCAGCATTCAGTTGAAAACTGAGTCTTCCCAGTCAGTAGTTTAGTGGTATTTTTTGTTTTGCAGATAAATATAAACAGAGTACAGTGAATGTATCCCCATGCAGTGAACTTCTTGGTAATTTGTTTGACATTTAGCAAGTACCAGGATTTAAACCTGGTACATGCTACTGTGAAGTTGCTAGCACCACCAGATAAGCCCCATGAGGAATATTTGATACAGCTTTCATGTGCATTTCCAGAGACACTTGGAACACTGCTCAAAAGGGGACAAAACAATCTTGAGAAGAACATCCACATCAGGCCCTGTTTCTGCTCTGGATGTCCATGCTGCTGCTCCAATGGAGCTAGGCTGGATACATTTCCAAGAAGCAAAGTTTTTTTTCCAAACAATGCTGTACAGGATACTTCTCCATACAGTGTCTTGTACTGTTTTACTGCAGATTCACACCAAGCATGTTTCCAAGCATTATAACATTCCATGTTGAACATCCTGTGTATTAGGAGTTCAGAATAGGAGAACTAATTTAGGACTGGATGCCAATGGTAATTAGTTTTATAACTGGCATGTTTCTCTGTGTGTTTTTGGATGATTTGCAAGAGCTAAATCAAAGTCCAGGAGCTAAATAAAAATGGTGCTTGTTTGTCAGCTGCACCAATTCAGTGTGGGTTGTAAATGTCCCTGATGCGCATTTTATAGTCTCTTGTTTCTTAATATCTCTTGACCAGCTTCTGCATTGTCTACATCTGCTCTTGGATCCGCAGAGCATCACCCTGACTTACATGGACTTCACCCCTTTTTAGTTGATGGCTATGATGAGGATTCCTGCTGCAGCTGGTAGGCGTTAGGCACCAACCCTGGTTATGTTGCAGTGAGGCTTGCATGCTCTGGTTGTTGCAGCTTCCCTGGAAGTCCAGTCTCAGATGCTACAAGTACCAGAGACAGAGATTAAAAACAGCATCAGCAGAAGCAGCTGTGGTACATGTTGTTGGTCACTGCTACCTGTGAGAGTAGGTTTGGATGGAAGAAAGCAGCAGTTCTGCACACTTAATTGCTCTCTAAGCTGTTTCTCAAGTTAACCTGGCTTGACAAGCACCACTTGTATAAGCAATAATTTTAGGGGTGTGGCAGGGAAGGGGTTAAGGGTTGTACATTGGGTTGCAATACAGTTTATTCAGTGCTCTGCTTAGGTCACTTTTTGCTGTCTAACAGTGTCTGGGTCAGTGTTGTTTGGCTCTAAGTACCAATGTAGTGATCTGCAATCAGTTCCTATTGAGGAAGCAGTACATGACTTCATATTTACACCATATCCTAGGAGTCTTCATGCTGGAAGTACTTTGTTCTCTCTGGCATTGGCAACATCTTCTTTGGCTTTGAGAGCCCACTGACAAAACTGCATTCCTGTCTAACTGAGCCCAGCTTGGGCTGGCAGCAGTGGTTCAAGCTTTGTTTTTGGCCTCTGCAGTTGGGCATGCTGCTGCAAGACCACTGTGCTGATTTTGCGAAATCTTTTTATTGCATTAAAAACATGGAGAGGCTGAGCTGCCGTTTATGGAGGAGCCTTTTAAAGCTTATTGAATTTAAGTAATAAAGGATTCATAGCTTAATAAATTTCCATTTGCCTCACGCTTTATGATGTGACATAAAGACAGGCTTAGATGTACTGAACTACTCAAATCAATTGGGATTAAATGTAACAGAGTGATTCATTGATTCCGAATGTCAGTTTCCTACCACCTGGTAAACTTTAATTTGCTTTTTAGTTGTTTTGTGTGCGAATGATCAATATTTAGACTATCAGTGCAACTGTGCAGTTTCAAGTATATGTATTTTCTTAAGGGATTCAGACATTGTGTGATGTTGTCATATTGGCCATAAACATTAACCATTTGATTTGGTGTATATTTGATGCTTAAAATAAGCGGCTTTAAATATGTGTGGTGATTTCTGAAAGTACTTGAGGAAATGGTAAACCCCTCTGGGACACTGCTGCAGAAAAGAAATAAACAAGGGAAAAGGGGCTCAAAGTATCAATCCCTTGTTCCCAGCAAGCCTATATCCAAGTGTCCTTTGTGTTCTAGGGATGCTTACAGAATATTGTGCTGTTGTTTGAGAGGCCATCACAGAGCATTTTTTTAGAGTGGCTCATGCAGGGCTTTCCATCGATTAGGGCCATCTTCCACAGCTGAAAGCGCAAATGCTGTGTCAGGTGTGACAACTGGTGGCTGTTTATTTTGGTGATGGCTGAGCCATCAGAATAGCACTGAAAGGCAACCTTGTGTGTATAAACACAACATCAGAATGCTGCTTCAAAGGTTAGCAGGGGTGAGATCCATGGAGGGATCAACAGCTCCTTAAAAGTAAAATGTGAAAATAGAAATGAAAGATCAGATTCCTTCTGCATTATCAAAGAGTTCCTGTAGAGGAAAGGAAGCTCTGTGGCCAAAAGCTACTGTTGTTCTGTTACCAGAAATACCCATCTCTTGTAAGCAGAATTTTTCAGCTCATTTGTATTTCAGTTAAGAGCAGCTGTCAATTTTGTCTGGTTGGATGCCATGGCTGCATGCTGATTTTAATTTTTTTAAGATAACTGGAAAGCTATCTTTCTGACTTGTCAGGTTTTGTTACCATTTTCATTTTTCCAAATGAACTAGTACATGCTTCCATATTTTTTGTATTTTTATATTAAAGGAAAGTATTCTAGCAAATACCAAATATGACCATTAATGTTCAGAAGAGTTTTTTTTAAAAATCCAGTAGTAGGAAAATAGTAGATGGCATCATAAAAGAATGTTAATCTAAGAGTGAGATTGATTTTGCAGAACTTTAATTATTTAGTAGTAAAAATGTTTTTTAATTAGAAATAGCATTAGAAGACAAAACTTAAAGGTGTTTTGTTTCCAAATGTCCAGCTGTCAATAATAAAAATCCAACAGACAGAATTAGAATTTACTATAAAGAAACAAAGCTCTTTACAACCTTGTTCAGCACTCATTTATCAGTTGTTGTCACTTAAAACACTAATAGGCACTAGTTTGGTTTTCTTAAAAAACAAAACAAAAACTGGTTAATCAACTGTAAAGGAATGACAACTCTTATGTGAAATTTCATTTGAGATTATTCTCTTCCACTTAAATTTGGGGACTGTAAGGAAAGCTTTTCAATTTTAGACACCTTAACATAAGCATTTTAACTGTAGTTCCTTGGGAAAACATTATTAAAAGTCTGGCAGTTCTTTGGAAAAATTATAGTTCTGAACACAGTCTCAACTGGAGAGCTTATTTTTCCCAAAGAACCTGAAAATCGTTTCATTATGAAGAAAAGTCATAGGTATGCATTAAGGAGGAAAACATGCAATCTAAAAGTTTTCTCCATTTTACTTTCAATTGTACTTAGTTTGGTTTGCGGTATTGGCATTTTTATGTTTGTGATGCAACTTTGAAAAGAAAAGCAAACTTCTGCCACACATAATTTGGGAATGGGGTATTTAACTCATACCTTTTATTGTTTAACGGCATTTTGCTTGTATATTTACTGTCCAGGCTATGCATTTACTGTACATTGTAGTACAGTCTTATTTCCCCTGTAAAGCTTGCAAAATGCTAAATGTACAGAAATGGAGGAGTGCAGTAAAAGATAGGATTTTGTTAGTACTGTACAATGTGTTGAGGAGCAACCGTTGCATTTACAGAGGACATACATTCCCCAGTGAACATGGGAAAGGGCATGAGTGGCGCTGGGTGACTTGAATACGATTCTCCACTGTGGTGTAACCCAACTGGAAGCAGGTATGAGTTGATGTGACTGTTACACAACTGATGAAGAGGAGTATTCTTATTCTCGCATATCACAAAGCATTGTTTACAAATGCGTTTTTTAATGTTAACGAAAGATGAGCACGGACTCTGGTTGAGTGCTTGTGATAAGGTAATGGAAGCATAGGCAGCATCAGTAAATTAAAGATGCTTGGGGATGTGTGTTGCAGTAACTTGCAGCGATTTCAGTCTCTGAGTCTCCAGAAGAGGGTTGCTGTGTGCATGCTGCTTATTAAAAATACCCTGTGGAGGAGTCTGATTCTCACCATGGAAGCTGTGCCTGGTAGTGATCTGGGGGAGTGCAGACTTGCTAAAACAGGCACGATTATAGCAATTCCTTGGTACATTTTTAATAGTACAATTTAATACTGTGTAATAGAAATCATTAATAGAAAGCAACAGTTCTGTTGTGTGCCAGTGTCTGGCTGTTTTCCTGGACACTTGCTTACCAGTTCAGTAGCTTTCCTGGCCATTGAAATGATGTGCTTTTCAAATCCTCCTGAAGAAGCTGTGTTTTTTTTTTTTTTTTTTTAAGTGATACAGATAAATTGGAAGAGTTTCAGCTGAAAGGAACCAAGGAAAGGGGCTGCAGTGTATGACATGCAAAGGGGAGTAGGGAACAGAGCTTGTTTAGCTCACGAAAGGGCCTGGGAGATGGAACTGTATCATTTTCCCAGGTGAGGGGAGGTTTCAGGGAAGGAAAGGGACAATGGCTGCAGTAACAGAAATTCTAAGTGGCCGACAATTTTTCACTATCAAGTTCTAGAGCAGGTGTCCAGCAAGGTCACTTGATCCTCATCCCCACGGATGAACTGAATGAGGCCCCAAGCACCCCCATCACCTGTTACTGCTTATTCTGCTGGTTGGCCTCCAGATGCCACTTCCAATTTTTTTTCAGTGATTGTGTAAACCACCACTGCACAGCTTTGCGGTGTGGTAGACTTTCTATGGACAGTGTGGCAACTGTTCCTTGTCATAATACTGGTGGGTTGTAAAGACTAGGGTTAGCTGTCCATACTGAAAAGCACCACTCTGCAGTGTGTGCCTGCCTGAAACTCACTGAACTCATTTATTAAAGCCTCTCAAGCAAGTGAAGTAGAACCAGCCACATGGTTTGAATGATCTGTAAAACTAGATAGCATTGTATATACTTCAGGCTGGACTGAAGGCCCATGCATGTGCGCAGAGTTGGATTCTAGTGCTTTAAACTGAAATTTTAAGGAGCAATACATTGATCAAGCTTTTAGGTCTAGGACACTAATTATGGATTTTTAGTAACAGGATGGTACAACCAGAACCGCAGCATGAGGGAAAGATCATAGCTTTGACCACTGTGCGTTATCAGCTGTTGTTTCTGTTTGTGGCTGCTCTTACTTCTAAGCAGGAAAAAAATAAAAGTCAATAGTAACTTCTCTTTCTTTTAAATTTCATTACATTTTTATAGTGTATCTTGAAATGCCTTCTGTAAATAATATTAAAATTATTAAAACCAAATTCAGACTCATATCCAATCATACGTAAATCATAAAGCAGGTTGCTTTAGGGGGGAGTGTTTGTAGTCAAGTATTTGCTCGTTCAGTCTTTGGTGTCAAACAAGGGATTATTATCACTTATTTTTTTTAAACTTGTTGTGAGCAGGTATGCTTTTAAGATGTAACCTTACATGTTCTGATTATCACAGTATGTTGGCTTTTCAGGTGTTACTGCAATAAACCATCATTTAGTAGTGAGCAGTAATTGTCCTGCATGCTGAGAGATACACAAGACTCCTTTCCAAAGAACACATATTTCTAAAAAGCATAAATTTGTGTTTGTGATGGCCAGGCAAATAGAGTGGGCATGTGACATAGCAGGTCTTTTGGATTAAAAGCATCCATTTCAAGTTCATTCCCATTCCAGCTTGCTTCCAGTACTAACTCCTTGTGGCTTCCATAAAATATTTTTAATGCTTGCAGGATTTTTGCTTGATGTTACTCTTTCTATACAGAAAAATAACTGTTTACTTTTCATTATAGTTAAAAGTCTTGAAATAAGATGTAAATATCCAAAAGGAAATTATTCTGAATCTATTTCCTAAGGGCCTCCTTGTACTGTGGGTTTGCCTAGATTGAGAAATAAGAAGTGCAAATAATAGGCTGCTTTTACTATTTAACAATTTGAGTGTCATAACTTAAGAGTGCTTTTATTTTTCTTTCTTTACAATTTCTGTACTTGAAGGAAGATGTTCTGGAATAAGTAACATTGTCAGCGGCAGTATCAGATCATCGCTGGGAACTACAGACATGTGAAATGGTGCATTGAAATTTCAACTGCCATTAAGGAACCCAAGCTGTGGCTCATCTTATCTTAGGTTCTGTTTGGGAATGTTTTTTTTAAAATGAGTGGTACAGATATTTTATCATTCTCCAGGGCTGTGGCTTATGTTTTGCATTGTAATATGGTAAATTATGTGTGCCTTGGAAGTGCTACTTGCTACTTTTCCACTTGCTAGTGGAAAGCTCCTTTTGAATGAACTAAAAGTAAATGTGTAGTTAACATCTGACAGTATATTTCTCCTCATCATCCATGTCACTGATAAAGATCAATTGGAATTAAGTGCACCCTCAGCAAGTTTGCTAATGACACCACGCTGAGTGGTGCAGTTGGTACGCCACAGGGAAGGGATGCCATCCAGAGGGACCTGGACAGGCTGGAGCAGTGGGCCCACAGCAGCCTGATGAGGTTCAACAAGGCCAAGAGCTAGATGCTGCACTTGGGTCGGGGCAATCCCAGGTGTGTGTACACACTGGGAGAAGAACTCCTTGAGAGCAGTCCTGCAGAGAAGGACTTGGGGGTGCTGGTGGAAGAGAGGCTGGACATGACCCAGCAGTGTGCACCTGCAGCCTGGAAGGTTGCAATGGTATCCTGGGCTGTATCAAGAGAGGGGTGGTCAGCAGGGCAGGGAGGGGGTTGCCCCACTCTGCTCTGCCCTTGTGAGACCCCACCTGCAGTGCTGCATCAAGACCTGGGGCCCCAAGCAGAAGAAAGATGTGGAGCTGTTGGAGTGAGTCCAGAGGAGATGTGTGAAGATGTTCAGAGGCTGGAGCACCTCTCCTGTAAAGAAAGGCTGAGGGAGCTGGGCTTGAGCAGCCCAGAGAAGAGAAGGCTCTGGGGAAACCTCATTGCGGCCTTCCAGTACTTAGAGGGAGCTTTATAAGGAGGAGGGGTAGTGACTTTTTACATGGTCTGACAGTGATAGGACAAGGGGGAATGGTTTTCAACTAAGAGAGGGGAGATTTAGGTTAGATATTAGGAAATTTTTCAGTCAGAGGGTGGTGAGACGCACAGGTTGCCCGGAGAAGTTGTGGATGCCCCATTCCTGGAGGCATTCAAAGCCAGATTGGTGGAGCCATGGGTAGCCTGGTCTAGTGGTCGGCAACCCTGTCCACAGCAGGGGAGTTGAAACTAGATGATCTTTGAGGTCTTTTTCAACCCAGGCCATTCTATGGTTCTTTGATGTCTGGTAAAAATGAACAGTCCAGCACTCTGTACTGGAAAAATATTTGTAATACTGGGGATGTTCTACTTGCAGCAGTGTAGGAGGGAAGAGAAGCTCTGATCATTTTTGAACCAGCACAGTTTTTGAAGTGTAAGGCATGGTTTTTGCTTATACCTCTAGGAAGGATGGTGGGGGGGGGAGGGTCAATCCTCTTGATGACTGTATATAAGTACCAAGTCTTAAAATTGAACATGAGCTGATCATCTTTTTCCTTAAGAGAATGACAAAACAAATAGAAGAATAATTATCTAGGGCTCATGATGCATGAGCTGTGATTGAAATGAGCCTTTTGGGACAAGCATCACTTTACGAACACAAAGTAACCATCAGTCATAAGTAAGAAAAAGTGTGGGGTTTTTACTTTGTGTGTTTTTCCTCCTGCACTATACTAGTAGAAATAGATGGGCCTATAGATCTTTGTCTTTTCAGCACATCATGCCTATCTCTTGTTTGAATATGCATTTTCTTTTGTGCATGACAAAGTGAAGCTGCAGAATACTGAGAAGGAGAATTCTGTCCTTGGCTATAGAAGACACAAGGGTTTATTTAGTAGTGAAACTGAGACATCTTCACTTGAGGAAGTTTCTTGCAAGTTTAGAGCTGAACTTTGTGGCACTTTTGAGAACTTCCCTCAGATTCTTCTGGGTGCTCTTATATCAGCATGACTATTCCAGATTACTGTTCTACTCTAGTATACACTGATGTTATGGTGCTTAAAAACACATACTCTAACGAATACAAATGCATGCTTCTGAAAAATGGCATGTCCTCAAAAGTGTCTTTAAATAACATCCTGTATGTGTTGGTGTTAGCCACAGTCACAGCAGTTCCATCAGTAAAATCTTTTTTTTTTTTTTTTAACAAAACAGCCGCTTTTATCTGCAGGGCCAGAAATTACTGAACTTGATCTGCTTCTCTTGCCCAGTTCATTTAGGCTGTAGGTGTGTAGAATCTCATTAGAAAACCGTATTGCACTAGGGCTTGCCTATAAGACAAAAGTTTGATAATATTATCAATTTTTAGTAATAAAATTAAATTTACAATATCTTAATAAATATTTTATCTGTGTTGCTGAATGAAGGCAGTTGTTAGTGTCAGGATATGAATACAGATGAAACATCCAATTCTGTGAAAACACTCGTTAATCAGTAAGACGCATTCCAAATTAATTGAATTGTTAGATCCTGGGATGTTAGCTTGCTCTACAAAGCAGTCTTATCCTTACAAATGTGAGAAATTCAGAATATTCTTCACCAAGGGTAATAAAGCAGGATCAACAGTTTGAATCAGAAATAAATTAACATAATCTGTGTTTATCACTATCTGTAGGATTTTTTTCCATTAATAAAAAGCACAATTGGATCATTTCTCTCTTTAAAAAATAGAGGGAAGAGACTTCCAGAAGTGAAAATCAAACTGAAATGATGTTGTATTTGGGATTGTAGGGCCTTTGTTTTTAGGGGAGATGTGCACTCATGCTATAATGGGAAACGTGTAGAGAAAAACTAGGTACAGAAGCATGCATATATCTGTAGTGATTCTCCTTTTTGTTATTGTTTTTAGAATCTCTGTTTATGGAAAACATGAACTGTGTTGGATTATAGAATCACAGAATATCCTGAGTTGGAAGGGACCTACATGGATCATCCTGGAGATACTTCGTAATCTGGAATTCCTAGATTTTTCCAAGATTCCTTTTCAAAGTTCAAGTGAATGTATCGTTGCTTAAACTTCCCTTGCTGTCTTATTGCTACAGTACTTGTCATTATCTATCCGACTTGTCACTTCTCTCTGTAGATTTCTGGCCGCAATCATGCATCTGTATGCTCGATGACTGACCTGAAGCATTATTTTGTTTGTAGTAAATGGAGAACTAGAGCACAAAGAGGTTAAATATGTTGCCCTTATTTAGGTTGTACTAGAGAAAATTGGCAGCACAAGCAGCATTCTGTGTTTCCTAAATTGTGGTTGAGCTCTTTAATCCCAAATACTACTTCCAGCTTTCAACAGATTGCCACATCACAGCAGTGCAGAATGAGAGGATCCAACACAATCTGTCCTTAACAGAAATTTAGGAACATCACAGTAATTTCAAACCCTCATCACTGGTGCTCTCTTTTCTCTCCTAGTTCTACAGAACTTGAGCACTTAAGTTTTTGGGTTTTTTTTTGTTTTGTTTTAAAATATTGAAAAGGCTTATACTATAGAAATGCCATGAGACCTAAGACTCCTTGAGAGCAGCCCTGCGGAGAAGGACTTGGGCGTTGTGATCGATGAAAAGCTGGCCATGAGCCGGCAGTGTGCTCTTGCAGCCAGGAAGGCCAATGGCATCCTGGGCTGCAACAAGAGAGGGGTGGCCAGCAGGGAGAGGGAGGTGATCGTCCCCCTCTACTCTGCCCTTGGAAGGCCTCACCTGGAGTACTGTGTCCAGGCCTGGGGCCCCCAGTACAGAGGGGATGTGGAGCTGTTGGAGCGGGTCCAGAGGAGGGCCACCAAAATGATCAGAGGGCTGGAGCACCTCTCCTATGAGGAAAGGTTGAGGGAGTTGGGACTGTTCAGCTTGGAAAAGAGAAGGTTCCGGGGAGACCTCATTGCGGCCTTCCAATACTTGAAAGGAGCTTACAGGCAGGAGGGGGACCGACTTTTTACACGGGTGGATAATGGTAGGACAAGGGGGAACAGGCTAAAACTGAAAGAGGGGAGGTTTAGGTTGGGCATCAAGAAGAAATTCTTCCCTGAGAGAGTGGTGAGGCACTGGAACAGGCTTCCCAGAGAAGCTGTGGCTGCCCCCTCCCTGGCTGTGTTCAAGGCCAGGCTGGATGGGTTCCTGGGCAGTTTGATCTGGTGAGCTAGTGGCTGGCAGCCCTGTCCACGGCAGGGGGGCTGGAACTAGATGATCTCTGAGGTCCCTTCCAACACAAGACATTTTGTGATTCTAAGGTTAGTCTGCTTCGGATTTCAAACACTTTCTGCAACTGTTCATTGTGGTGCTTATATTATGGTGGTGTTAGATTGAGGTACCCATCCGTCCATCTACTTCCATTATTTAGAATATCAGCTGTGGTTTCCTTCCACTGTCAAAATTTAAATTAACTGAGGCCTGAAAGATGAGTCCTGTCTGGTATTCTGAAGTTAAGCATACTGTCTCTCAATGGCCTGTCCTAAATTTGCATTTTTATAGGCATGCTTCCATTACAGACAGGTTTGAGAATATTGTGTAAGTAATATTAATTTGTAAGGAAAAATAAATATTCTTGTAATAAAATTTGATTCAGCTTGCAAAGGTAAGGGTTGAATGATATGCAACATAGGGTGTACAAGATAGAGTTGCAATCTTCCCAGAGCTAACCTTCCTCTTAACCTTCACAGATGGAGCTCAGTGAGTTAAAAAAACAAAACTTTATTACCCGTGCCCAGCAGAGTAAAGGTTGTTTTTCTTCCTCTGCAATATTAATGAATTTTCAGCTGACTGCATTTTAATTAAAGCCACCAGCTAGCCTCTTGGCTCAGCACACTGGGATGCTGGTGTTAGCAGCTGTGGGTACTGCTACCTGTGTGTGTACAGAGCCAGCAAGGCCAGGCAGAGAACTGCTTCTTTGTGGAAGGAAGCACTTCACTATTTCTTATTTCAATTTTGCTAATACCAGCTACTGCAGGAAGGCTGGCAATGAGAGAAATTCCTGAGCTTTTCAGGACTAGAGGCCCAAAATGAGCAAGTACTCCTTGTTTAAACAAGCACTGTTACAATTTGTGCAAGTTGAAACTCTCATTCAAATGCTTCTGTGTCCAGTTTGTTTGAATAAATGTGTTAATTATTTGCATTGTTGTTAAAATCTGAATATCATAGATATTTCAGTTAAACTGCTGTGTTGATGTTTTCTGTACGTATGAGGAATTTAACTTTGCTTTCACTAAGAAAAGTTCTTTGCCATTAAGAAAAACATACTTTACAGAAGGGGAGGGCAAATGCAACAGTTACGACTCTGAAGATATTTACTAATCCTGCAAGCCTTATGCTTTTTAAGCCACCTCTAGGTAGAAACATTGCATATTATCATACACAATATGAATATACAAAAGAACATCAAATGAACAAGTAGAGTAGCATTTTTTTTTTTTTTGCCCAGAAGAATAAAGACAGCATAGACCAGACTTTCTTTTACTTCAAAGTATGCCTGAGAACTTGTTGAATTACAACATCCATTTTTATTTGTATTTAGTATTTTGTAAAAATTGTCTGCAAAAACTGAACCATGTGGATACACTGAATACTGACTGAATGTGAATTAAATGACACTTCCAGAAAAGAGGTATTAAGCACAGTTGGTCCTACAGTACGGTTTGTCCTTGCTGAGCAGTCAATAAGGGCAAACTCTGGAAACTGCAAGCTTCAATCATGCATTTAACCACCCCTCCCATCCAGCCAAATGAAGCTCTTGCATTCTGTTGTCCCTCACTTCTTTTGCTGTTGTTCTAGAGTCTGGATAGTAATTCTGATTTGAAAGGGGACTCCTGGAGACCCCAGCTCTCAGTGAGGCTGAGAGACTGCTCTGGAGCTGGAGCACAGAACCCTGTTCCTAATCCCTCTGTGCATCCATTACTTACCATCACTAGAGGTAGGACACAGCAGCAGTTAGTCTTTGTGCTCTAAATACAGCCACCCTTGCCTCTCTCTTACAAGACCAGGTATTTTACTGGTGTGTCTTCCCTCTGTGGTGTTTGAAATTGTGCTGGTTAGTGTTCTTCCTTTGTAATACTACTAACGATATTGGCTGGAAGCCAAGGCAGTGTTTTGAGGATTTTTTTCCCCCCTTCATTACAAAGCTATTATAATAGAAATATTAAGGTTAGCAGCTACTTAAATATATATATGCATGTGTATGTATATATTTAAAAACACCATTCGAGATAATGAATATTTTTTCTTATTACTATTTTGTTTACCAACTTCAGAGAAATTTATAGCAGTGATGGCAAGTATTGTTTGGAACTTAAATCTCAATGAAAGGCTTAATTGTATGGAAGCAAAATCTTAGCATGACTATAATTGAAGTAGTCATTGCTAAAACAGTCATATTGTAATATTTCTGGGAAAAGCTGTTACTCTGGAGCATTTACAAGAAATGCAAGTGTATACCTCTTCTTGCATAAAGCAGTACTAATTTGGTTTTGCTTATTGTATTTTTCAGATAAATATATAAAAACTAATATTTTCTTCAGAATTTATTTGCATTATTTACATTCGAATGTTGCACATTAGAACTTAGCTGTAAAAACCTGCTTAATAGAACTAAGGAAGCCCCAACCCTCAAGCAACCTATTTGAATCTGCAGCAGGGTGGCCTCACCCAGCAGCTCCTACCACCCAGCCATGTGCTCACTCTGACCGCACAGCAGGGCAGGGTAGGAATGGGAAAAGCAAAAGTACGGAAACTCCTGGGTCTGCATAAGGAGAGTTTAGCAAAGGGAAGGAAGGCAGGAGAACACAAAACTAGCGATGTATATCACTCACCAACTCCCAAAAGCTGACCTATGGCCATCCAGTCTGAAAGCCCCTCCCCTGAGGCTCGCTGCTGAGCGTGATGTTACGTGGCAGGGAACGTCCCTGTGGTCAGCCTGGCTCAGGTGTCACAGCTATATCCTGTTGCAGCTTCCTGGCCACGCTGGCCTACCCACTGTGATGGAAGAGTTGGACAGGGAGAGCCTCCCTGCTGTGCGAGCACTGCTCAGCAATAGCCAGAACACTGCTGCGCTGTCAGTGCTGCCTTCATCACAGATCCAAACTGCAGCACTGTATGAACTTTGTGGCAGTTCTGCTATGAAGAAAACTAACTTTATCCTATACACACCAGAACATAATCCTAAATAAATAGAGCTATGTCCATTTCTTCTTGGAACTTTTCTGAAGGATTGCAGCCAGAAATGTTCCTGGTATTTTAGTTGTTTTTTCCATAAGCTCCATCAGCTTCTGCAATATGCTTGGGTTATTCTGCATGTATTTAATGGAGAGAGAATTGTACTTCATGCATCTGTTCTGTTCTTTTTCAACATTAGATGAGTGCCTTCATTATGTATTTCCTATTTTTATTTTCTATTTCCTATTTTTCATAGTTTTTTTAACCCATATGGGCCTATTTGTATGCTATACGCTTATGAGTGAGGAAATAGTAGGTACAGGTTCAAATACTGTCCTTTTATAAGCTTCAGGATTAATCAATAGACATCTTTGGCAGAGGACATCTCTTTCTGTGCAATCAGGTGATCTAATGTAAAACCATTCTTTTATTTCTGAGACTTCAGGTCCATTTTTCCAGAGAATAAGATTAGACATGGCTGGGATTTGTAAGAAAGTCTCCAGTTTGGGAAATACCGAGCAACTCCTTTTACTCTTGCACTACTTATTTGGCAGCTAGGAGTTACCATCCTAATTCCTAGAGACTTTCTTGGGAATTAGTTGTGATGAAAATTTCACGTACATGAAGTAGCTAACCTTGGAATACTGGGATTCAACAGCATGAGTAGATTATGAATCACATGTTGTCTTTGGGAAAGAAACCCAAGAGAAAGCAAACAAAACAAGCCTTTTTCTGCTATCTGGGCTTGTAGCAAGACTGAACTCGAAGTAGTATCTCACTTCTGTGTGACTTAGGTTATTTTCACGTAAGTGATTTATTTATTTTTTTTAATTTAGTAAAACAAGTATGATGGATGATGGGAACAGACTATTTTTCTGTAAATGAGAAGTAAACTGTGTTAAAGGAATTTTGGCATTACAGATTTGTAAGTCTTAAACGCTTACAAAAGTTGAAGAAACTGGTTCAAGAGTACTTTGTGTTGATTTTGATGTCTTTGGCACATATATATATGTCCTTCACCGCAGCTGTCCTGTGCTTCTGAAGTGTCAATGAACTGGAGGGTCTGCAGTACTTGATCAGCAGCAATGAGTACAAGCAAGCAACTGCAATCACAGCATTGACACTTCTATTAGAGCCTTTCAGAAGGGTTACTCACCAGGTGATATGCTCACTGAAAGTACCTCTGGAGATCCAGACTGGAGGGAATGTGGTCTGCTCTCAGCTCTTCAAATGTTCAAAGGTATAGTGGGTCCAAATTAAGAAGCTCGGGAAAAGTTCAGCAGTTACATCAGGGGTAATTGTTATCATAAATGATAATATGCAAAATAAGTCTTGCCTAATTTTTAAAAACAAATAAAAAAAAAAAATCAAAAATAACCCCACTAAATAGTCTGACTTGGTGCAATGCAAACTGGAAAATAAATGGTTGAAATATAAGTAGTTGGAAAGTATTTCTAGATAACCGCTGTTATGCAGAAGTCATCTGGCACATCACTTTGTTTTCTTAAGAAATGAGTGAAATTTCAGAGTGTGCTCAGAAAATCAGCCCTGTACATTTTTCAAGCTTAGAATAATTATAATCTAGCATGCATATAATATATTGGTTCCTATGCTCACTGGATTTCTCCTTTAAAATGCTTTAGGATGCTTTTAATCTAGTGCAATATTTCCTAAACTATTTGTTTGCAAAAATTTTTGTATCTGTGACAGAATTCGTTAGACTTGTGACCTTATCTGTCACATCTTAAAATGCCTCAAACTGAGATAAAAATAGAGCTACACAATACCCTTTATATTGAAAGTAGGGAGGGGAAAAAAAGTGAATGGCATGAGCAGACTAAAAAGGTTCAGAATGGAGTGGCTATCTAGAATTGCCTTTTCATCCTGTGATTTCCCTAACAGACTTTGTTTGGGGGTTGGGGGGGGGGAGGAAAACCTGTGTTGTCAATATTACCAAAGATTACTGGAGCGCTTTGTTCCTTGTAAGCATAATAGCTATTTCAACAATCTAGTGTTGAAAGCAAGCAAAAACTGACTTCAAACTAGAATAGCTGGTTCATGGGGTTTAGCATACGTTAGGTATTGCATGCAGTGCTATTGATTCATGACATTTTATAGCATAATTCTTGGTGTTCTTGTAGAGCATTTCAGCAGAACAGTAATTTTACAGGCCAGAAATTCTTTGGGAAAATGTAAGTTAGGAAATTGCTGGGGGAAGAAAAAGCAGGAACCTATATAACTCATCTGTTTCCAGCAAAACCTTATTTGGCAGCAGTATTAAAAATAGTGTATCTTTTTAAGTAGCTTCATCATTCAGACTAAAGTACCTGCTCATTTCTGAACAGCAAGGCAGGTCCTGCAAACAGAACAAACCCAAAAGAGAGTTCTGCACATCAGAGCTTTTAATATTTCTTTGTATGTGGCTGCTAAGAACAAAAACATGTTTTGAGAACATTATAGGAGGAAAAAAAAAAAAAAAACCAAAGATGAAATGCAATGATTACAAAATAAAAACTTCAGTCCTTGATTTCAAAGATGCCATATATATAGCTCCAAAGCAGATCTCTTCTGTTAATTTTCCTAGCTCTGTATTTAAGCTTCCCAGCAGAGGCTCTGAATCACCTGAGCTGACTTGAACTGTTGTTTTGTGTACAAGAGATTGCTTCTATTTTCCTGTTATATTCCCTACAGTCATTCTGATCTTGCTTATCATCCTGCCCTTCTCTCATCTGTCAAAATCCCACAAAAAGGACAGGGGTTTAATTACAAGTGCCTAGTACCAATGTGGTGAGGTAGTAGCAGTTGGTACAGCATGGGAGTGTTCTTCCAAACCTCCTTTTAAGACAGACTGCAAGGGGTACTAGGCTAGTGGGGGTCACCATTGTCCCCTTGGATCCTCAAGGTGGAGGCTGACCATGGGCAGGAAGCAGCTGGAGCGGTGAGAGCTTGTGCCCTGAAGGGCTTGTGAAGCTGGATTCCTTTCAGATCTGCAGGTTGTTGGCAGGGGTCAGCTTATCATTCTGGTGGTATTAGCATCTACACGCGGAGTCTAGGCAGCTTTTGTGGGAGGCTTTGAGTTGTGCTCAGCAACCTCAACGCCAGTGGATGGAGCAAGCGATTTGCTCAGCAGGCAGATCAACTTGTTCCTGGGCTTGCTGTGCATGTTAATGGTGTCCCTTGTGAAGTTTCTGTGGAAAACAGGTAGGGAGGTAGCTGAATTTTCCTGGTAGGGGCAGGGAGCTAGAACACATGGTGCAAAAAAAAAAAAAAAATCACGCAAACAGATTCAGTGGTTTTATTAGAAAAACTATTGTTTCCATTACTTGATGTCCCTACCTTTATGGCATGGATACAGTATGTGTAAATAGCTATCTTCTATAATACTGGACTCATTCAATAGTCATGAAAATTCATTAAAAAGAAAGGGGGAGGGAGCTCTTAGCACTGACTGTGTGATTTCTTTATACTTTGGCAGCAATGACAGCCTGCCAAGCTGCTTTGCTGCACCACTAATGCATCATTCTCATTTGTGCTAGTACAGCTTACTGCAAATCATGTTGCTGAGACAAATAACTTTCTGCCATAAAAGTGCACTCAAAAAGGAGGAGCCAGTATTGTGAAGTTCTGTCCTGTGGACCAGTTCATGACACAGCTGTTTCAGCCCCAAACAATTGAACTGCTGTGAATTGCAGTGTATCAGCAGGAACAAGTATTGATACAGGTTGTTCTTATGGTATGGGTAGAAACGAAATCTGAAGATCTTGGGCACAAGCAATATGTCATCAAACAGTGGTCTGAAGCTGGCTCCAAGGACAGCCTTTCAAACTTGGAAGAAATGTAAGCAGCAGGAGGTGGAGCTGGCAGTCACTTCCAATAAGAGAACATTTGGGAAGTATGGAGTAGCCATGAACTCTCAGCCCCTGGCTCAGACACTTTGATCAGACTTGGGATCTCCTAGTAGGACTATCTTATACTTCCTGCTCACTATTGTTTTGTTCTCAACTCAAAAAGTGGCTTGGCTGTAAGTCTAGGTAAATAAATCTCTTTTGCATGACTGTGTAGGAAGCAAGAAAGAGGCAAGTGCAAGCCAGGAAAGACATACACTTAAGATCCCCCATATCTCTAGGGCTAGCAAATGACAGGGCTGTGTTTATAGGCACAGCTGACAGTGAAGCCTTCTGAAATGCATCTGGGGAAAGGGGAGGCAAAACAGATTCCTATCAAGTGTCAAACTTTATTGACATGCTATGTACTTACCACGGAATCACAGAATGGCTTGGGTTGGAAGGGACCTCAAAGCTCATCTAGTTCCAACCCCCCTGCCGTGGACAGGGCTGCCAGCCACTAGCTCACTAGGTCAAACTGCCCAGGAACCCATCCAGCCCCTCCTTACTTAGGAGCTCGAGTTGGCACAGAAATCACACATTTCCTAGTCCCAGTGGGAACTTCTGAAAGAGCAGCGTGTTTTTTTTTTCTTAGTGGAAAACGTAAGTGGTGATAAAAGCTATAATTCAGTCTTTGTAATAAGTAGCTTATTCTGCTGGATAGTGACTTTCATCTGAATTTTTTCAGTGTTCTTTCCTTTTCTAATCCTAGGTCCAAATGCCTCTTTTGCATATACAAAGCTTACATAAGAATAAGCTTGAAGAACAATGAATTATAAAATCTGTATAGATACTGGGTATCTGTTTCAGATTTTAAAGAAATGTGTTCTACATAAAGTCAGATATAGAAATTCCATTTCATGAGGAAAAAATAGAAGGTTTTGAGACTATGATTAGTGGAAGATATAGCAAAAAATGTATTGCAGACAAACTTTTGAAACTGCACTTCTTACACAAGCCACTTGAATCTTACAAAGGTGAAATTTAGAGACTGATTCTCATGAGAACTTCTAAGAGCCTTGCATTGAAGATAAGATACTGAATAAAAATGTTTTGCAATTTGAATGGCTATGTATAACAAACACTATGCAGTAAAAAATATATCCATGTTCATGTAAAGTTAACAGAAAGTCTATTTCAATCAATCATACACAGACATCGTCTATCTACTCTGTGTGGTTGTGATTGGCAGAGGAGAGAAGAATGTGCTGAAGGAATGACAAATTAATCTCTGGTGTCTGGGGTGATCTGCTTTTCTACCTCCTGTGGGTTGCATCTGCATTCTTGAAAAGTCTTGGTCCTGTTTTTCTCCCAAAATAATGAGGGTTTATAAGGAGAGGGTGTGTTCCCAGGTCTTGTCCCAAATACATAAAGCGGAGTGTAGAAGGTCATTTCAGTAAGAAGGGAGAATTACTGCTTTTGATTTCTTTTGCATCCTCACTATGAGGGAATTGCAGAACTCAGCTTTCCAGTTTGATCATTTACTAGTAAGTCATTTTGCTGGGAACTGGAAGCATTGTTTAGTTGTCATTCTGCAATCACAAAAAGTAAGCAGTAAAGTCTGAACATCAGAGAACTGGTGAGACAAAACAATTGTCATATTCAGCCATTTGGTGGCAAGAGTTCATATATTCAACAGTAAAATAGGTATTTTTATTTTTAATTATGAGTCAGACTTTCATTCTAAAATCCTCCATTTAACTTTGCTATCAGGAGCCTGAGTTGTGGAAACTTCCTGAAGACTCTCTTCAGGTAGATACTATGTTAGGAGAATGGCTGCATCATACAGTGCAGTAGGAGATAGCAATTGTTGTGGGCGGTAGGGCGCTTCTTGGAGTGAGAGAGAAACAGGACTTCAGTTTGTACCTTCCTGTTCTCCCTTTTTCTGTGTTTTCAGTTCTTGTGGAATCTCTCATTTCTACAGCATAGAATTTCTCAGCATGTATTTGTAATTTTGTAATTCCTAAAAGTGAGTTGAGCTGCTTTCTTCCCATGCCCCTCTGAATACTCCAACTTTTACATTTTAGAAAAATTGAAGCTCTGCTAGAAGCATAATTTAAGTAACAAAACAAATATGATTTATAGGAAAAAAATAGGTCAGTCCAATGAAAGGAAGACTTTTAGTGGTCTATAAAGATTATCTGCTTTTTGGTGTGCATGTGTTCAGTGGTATTAATCTTCTATGAAAGCTTCTTTCAGTGTTTCTTAATTAGATCAAATAGCCATTGAACTATTGTGAAGACGAGCACTGATGTAGATGTTCTAAATAAGTCTAAATCTTCATGCAAAACAAACAAAACCCCCATCAACTAAAAACAATTGGCATGTGAAGGCTTGTACCAAAAGTCTGTTCCTTCTTTTTGCTGCTCAGAAAGTGCATGCATAAATGGGTCTTATTTTCATGTTGAAAGGACATGCTGTTGGCAGGCAATACATTAAGTGGGTACGTCGGGCTAACATCTCTACAATTCTGTTCAGCTATAACATAATAAAATATAGTTCTTAGGAGAAAGATGGTTCTGACAACTTAGTGACAACATTGTTGAAGAACAGAATGCTAAGAAGCGTCATCTTTCTTTCAGTGAATGATTAAAAAGATCCTGGCACCTAACCTGACCTCCAGCTGGCAGTCCCTGAACACCAGGGCTGTTAGGAATTGCCCTTAGCTTGTGGCTGCTCAGCATGTCAGCAGATCAGCTGATTTACAGTGGGGTCCAAACAGGGCTCTAGAATTCTGTCCAGTGAGAGAAGCCTCCTTGTACTTAAGGAAGTCAGTTGTTGTTCTTGCTGTTGCAGGATCTGGAAAATGTAAAGATTATTATTGGTGGTGATAGATAGGAAAAGCTGGCATTAAGCTAAAAAAAAATATCAGTATACTTTTACAAATCTCCTAAGTTTAAAAGCAAATGAAAATGCCAAGTTTAAATATCTTTGCCATAAGTAATGTACTTTTAAAAAGAA
Source organism: Alectura lathami (assembly GCA_013399715.1). NCBI lineage: Eukaryota > Metazoa > Chordata > Aves > Galliformes > Megapodiidae > Alectura > Alectura lathami. The sequence goes on from VXAV01011624.1 coordinate 381,691, forward strand.
AACTATGTGGCTCAAGCTTGATATCCTTTATAAAATGTGGTGTTGCTCTGGAAGAACTTGAGTGATCAGATCTTCACCAATTTGTCTAACAGTTGTAGTTCATACTTTGTTGTTTTTGGGGGGGTGGGGTAGTTTACCATTGCTACACATTGTTGTTTCTTACTGTCTTCTGTCTTTGTGCATTTTCACTTCATAAATTCTTTTGAATTTTGTGCTGGATAGACACATGATATGCAACTCTGTGACCTGTGGTCACAAAAACATCTAGTTGGGGCAGGTTGTGATGTAGTCACATGATGCTTACTTCTGTCAACACTAATTTGTACTGGACAGCTAGAATTCTTTATTTTTAAAACCAAGTCCTAGTTTTATTTTGGTGTGTAACATAACTGCATAAAATACAGCTAAAGATTGTGAGTAAATATTGTTGCAGCTGGAAAGGAGTTGTTTTCATAGCACTGTAAGTCCGAAGAAGCTTTGAAGTCTTTTGCTATAAGAGGTGCAGAGAAGATACTTTCATTAGGCATTGCGTTCAGTGGCAGTGGTGCTTTTGATATGGTGTAACACTACTACATCTTATTTCTACTGCTCTGTTCAATCCATCCCTTTACAGGGATAAGAAACAGATGGTGTTTATGCCTCCATCCATCAGTGAGAAAAAGTTGCCTTAACTGCAGCTGACTTCCTCAGGTCATGCTCCTAACAGAGTGCCATGTGAGTGATGCCTCATCTGACAAACAAGGCCCTGTTGGACAACCAAAGTTTGATGCATCTTAGGGTGAATTATTTCTAGGTATTCTAGGTATATGCCCTGTATTCTAGGCATGCCAAATAATTAATACCAATGATCAAGCTTGATCATTCTCACAGTCAGCCTACTGTCGCCGGCAATCTTTGAACCTTATCCTGTCACATTCTATATAATAAAATAAAATTTGCTTTGAATGGTTACAAGTAAGGTTTTGGATTCAGTGGTGCTGTCCTGTGAGGGGCTCTGAGTATGTTAGGCGGATCACGCTCCGATACAGTGGGCTGTCAGAGTAGCAGGCTGATAGGGGTGTAAAGGGGTTGTCTGTCTCGAGCAACCAGACAGGCTAGTGAGAACTGAATGAGTTCCTTGATACCCTTATCCTACATGCAAGAGATTTATCTTTCTTGC
>VXAV01011624.1:390421-410365 GCA_013399715.1 Alectura lathami
TTTTTTCTTCATTTCTTTTAAAAAAAAAAAAAAAAAAAAAAACCTAGTCAGTGAACTTAGGCTTAGGTTTTTACCTAGGCACATGAAGATGGAAGAATTCACCTGAAGAGATGATATGATGGTTATCCATGCTTCTGTAAAACAGAGGGTTTTAATGCTTCCATGGGTAACATGTAATAGAAAATCTATAACTTGAGTTCAGTTAGAGAAGTTTTAATTCTTATCAGAATTACAGCAAAAAGTTTTTAAATATGATCAAAATTGTTTCATCGCGGTATGTCATGCTATATATCTAGTACTGGTGTTTTACAGTGACTTGTGTAAGAATACAGTAAGGCAAACTGTTTATGAAATGACAGTATGTCACAAATGATGTTTGTCACCTTCTTGCATCTTAAGAGCTGTCTTAGAATAACTGTACCTGGTGTCACATGAAGGAGTAAAAAGCATTCCTTCTGTAGAATCTAGATGTTCTTCATAACCTCATCTTTGCCACTCTTGAAAGACTGGTTGTGTTTGTCAAACTCATAACTGGTTTTAATGCACAAATTGGAAAATTCAGCTTATTTAGCCTTTGTGCAGTTTATAACATGAATTTCTAAAACTAAGTCCCATGCTGTACTTGAATAGCCCAAGTTTGTGAGCTTTCGTGGAGTCTGTTTGAGACTAAGACCTGTAGAGTGTACATGTTGACTTATTTTCCACCTGCCAGCCCTTCTAGACAGGTAGTGCTTACTTTTCATACAGTGGAGTTTCATGGTGGTTAACTGTTTTGTCAGCTTCAGAAACAGTGTACTAAAGAACACTTTCTTAAATTTTTCGGTTTCTTTTCTACCTTACGTAAGTTTCACGTGGTTTTCAGAATAGGTCTTGTAATGGCTTGTAGAGAATGCCTCAATAGCCTTGAGATACCTGTCTGTTTTGGTTCAATTTTGCTTTGTAGCAAAAAGGAAGAGAGAGAGTCCATGTCCATACATTTCATGGGTGAGACTGTTGACCAAATACTTTGCTCGAGCTATCTAGATTTGATGGTATTCAGTAAACTGTACACCAGCCTTGAGTGATAAAGGATATGAAAAGCATATTATACCTTGTAATTAGAAAATTAAATCTGTTTACTTTTTGTTGTCTGATCCTGCTGGCATTAATTATCAAAATACGCTCACTGCAAAAATATTTGTCAGTGCCATTACTGGAAGCAAATCCAATTTGCTGCATAAGGTCAGAATGTTTCTCTTTTAATGGGATAAGGATTTTCTTCAAGACATTAATACTCAATGGATTTCTGTCAATTATGTGAATCATACACTAGAATTTTACAGGAGCAATAAAACCAGCAACTAAAACCCACACACAATGTCAAGAAACAAAACCACTCTGATGTACATTGACTCAAATCATTTATTCAATTGACAGTCCAGTCTGCTACTGAATGGGTACCTCTTAAATTAAATGGATTATCTGAAGCCTTGAGTGTTCAGGCATTCTTACCTTTGTGCCCCAAGAGATAAGTATCTTAGATTGTAATCTAGAGCTTCCGTATGTGTTTGGAAATCACTTCCACGGGTGTCTGATATTCTCCTTTCAGTTATCTTCAGTGTATTTTAATTTTAGTACTACTTTTTCTGACAGTTTCTCAGAGTATGTTTGTCTTAGCTCTTGATGAATGTCATGCTAAAGGCAAGCTCAAATTTCAAAGTATGGCAAGACCTACTTTCAGAACAGACCAGCAACTGAATTTTACCAATGCCCACTCTATAGTGGTGTTTTTTTTGTTGTTGTTGATTGAACTGTTTAGGGCATTGTTTGGGAGAGTCTCTAGGGAGTTGGGTTGGGGCACAGTGGCTGGGAAGCTGTGCAGAGGAAAAGGACCTGGGGGTGCTAGTTGACAGCTGACTGAACATGAGTCAGTAGTGTGGCCAGGAAGGACAATGGCATCCTGGCTTATATCAGAGTGTGGCCAGCAGAAACAGGGAGGTGATCGTTCCCTTGTCCTTGGCACTGGTGAGGCCGCACCTCGAGTGCTGTGTTCAGTTTTGGGCCCCTCACCACAAGGACATCGAGGGCCTGGAGGGTGCCCAAAGAAGGGCAACAAAGCTGGTGAAGGGCCTGGAGCACAAGGCCCCGGGGGGAGTGGCTGAGGGAACTGGGGCTGTTCAGTCTGGAGAAGAGGAGGCTCAGGGAGACCTTATTGCTCTCTACAACTGCCTGAAAGGAGGCTGTAGTGGGGTGGGGGTCAGCCTCTTCTCCCAGATTACTGTGGTAAGACAAGAGGTAATGGCCTCAAGTTGCACCAGGAGAGGTTCAGGTTGGATATTTTGAAAAACTTCCTCTCTGAGACAGTAGTTAGGCATTGGAACAGGCTGCCCAGGGAGGTGGTGGAGTCTCCTTCCCTGGAGGTGTTCAAGAAACGTGTAGATGTGGCACTTAGGCACATGGCTTAGTGGGCAGAGTGGTGTTGGGTTATGGTTGGACTGGATGATCCTAGAGGTCTTTTTCAACCTTAGCGATTCTATGATTCTATGATGATTTTGGGTTGTAGGTTTTTTTGTTTGTTTGTTTGTTTGTTTTTGTTTTTTTTCCCCCAGTCACCCTTTCCTCAACCACGTTTTTCCATCCAGAAATGGACTGCCACAATTTTTAAAGGGTTTAAGATCTTTAGTAATCTTTTGGTATTTTTTTGTTGTTGTTTAGAGATCATTATTGTCACCCAGACACTGGAGGTTTTTCCAGTGATAGGACAGTGATAGTGGAGCCTCTGTCCCTAGAGGTGTTCAAGAAACATGTAGATACAGCACTTAAGGACATGGTTTAGTGTGCGCAGTGGTGTTGGGTTGATGGTTGGACCAGATGATCTTAAAGGTCTTTTCTAACCTTAGTGATTCTATAGAAGTGGATTTGACAGGCATCTACAATGCTAAATAAATAACTGGATGTTTTGGAAAACAAAGCAAGCATGTAATCCTTACATTTTAAAATAGTTTTAAAGGAATATGTTATTGTTCACAAAATGTAAATAATTTTAGTCTCTGAAGTTTGTGCTGCTAATGTGAGTCTTGCTTACATTACTCACATCATATAAACTTGACTACAACTGTTGAGTTCTCTTTGATATAATATGCTAGTAATTGGCTGACTGTTAACTGAAGTTTATTTTTTTTAATGATTTACCAAAAATTGTGTTAATCAATGTTAACAATTAACTACATAGAACAATTCAATTATATATAGCCAATACTAAATATTTTTGTAGTAATTTTAGACTCTGGACCAATCAAATGTAGTCCAGAACTGTATTTTAACTTCAGATGATTTTTCTTGAGGAGTATTCTCAGGAGCTATCCATCTGTCCCACCTGCCTCCCAAAAACTAGCATGACATGGCTGAAGGAATTTTTAAAATGTAAAGTAACAGATATTGACAAACTTATTTTGTTTGTTTTTAATTAACTATAATGAGAAACAAATGTAAAGTTCCAGTTCTTTGAACTTGAGTTGGCTGAACAACACTTCTGGGGGCACTAATGCATGAAAAAATTGAGCATTTGATTAATTGAACAAATACTTCTTCCTGTTATTCATTACTCAACTGTGGTAATGTTTCTGTGTTAGGATTTCTGTCTTGGCATCCCATCTTCAGTCTGTTCCTCTGATTCACCTAGAAATTATTTTCACTTTGCAATATGAACTAACCCTGTCCTCAGTATATGAACCTCTGGCATGGCATTGTTACTGGCAGGTATTGTACTAACCATGGAGTCCTTTTACAAACCCTAGTTTGTAAATTTTCTTATTTTTATTAAAACCACACAGGTTCATGATACGGTCCTGCTTTAGTCACCTGTCTAATGGTATGAGAGAAGCAAAATGCATGTACAGTGGAAGCTTCCTGGCAGTTAGGGTTCCTTTTTTTTTTCTTCCAACTTTTTTTTTTTGAGATTCACTTATCTTTGACAGTCCTTGGGCACTGAAGAAAAGTGGAATTGAAGGAAAAACACTGAAGATCTTAGACTACAAAAAAATCGNGTCCTGGGATTTCCTGTAGCTGGGTGACTGCATGGGCTCACGCAGTGTGTCTTCCAGGCTGCCACAGGGGGTTGTCTTGCAGACATATCTTCTTTCAAGTCTTCAGTACCCTTTTCCTTTTAAAATGTATGGTAATCAAGTGGGGATCTTGATAATACCAGCCTACAAGTTTAAATAAAAAATAAATTCTAATTGAAACCTCTTTTTTTCTCTGAAATAGAAGCCTTTCAAATGAAATCGCAGTGCAGTTTCCCAAGGTAAAAGATAAAAGTTGCTGCAGTCTGCATGTGCTGCACATGGTGCAGAAAGCCAGTGGCAGTTTGTGAAGGTGGAAGAGGGGAGGTAGATGGCAGCATGCTTGGAGGTAATAGCAGGGGTGATGTGTAAAAGGGTTAGAATGAGTGATCACAGGTCGTGATTTGTTTAGCAGATGTCCTTAGTGACATCCCAGAGAGCAGGGGGATGGGGAAGCTGCCAAATTCACTGACTTCTTCCCCTGTGCTTGGCTGACACATAAAGCAGTTCCATATCACAGTCTTTTCCACAGTGGTATCAGAGAATTAATATATTTTTGTTTGCTGCTGTTCTTGTTGTTTTAATGGCATCTGTGACTTTCTGTTCAATTCCAAATCTTACTATGCAGTTGCATTATTTTTTAAAGTAAACAGCCATATTGTTTGTTGGAATAATGGCAAGTTCCTAAATATGGAAGTGCTGTCAGAAAGGGTCATACTTTTAGTTCTGTTTTTTTTTTTTAACTGCTCTTAAGAACTAATGGGTTTCTTTACATAATTCATGTGAGTCTGAACAACTTTAGATTTCACTGTTTTGACGTAAAATACTTTAGACCTTGGTGATTATTAGTGATGTCTTTTCCACTGAAAAATGTTCTTTTGCCTGTGTTAGGCTGCATATCTTATCTTGAATTCTGAATGTAGATAAACATCATTGCTGTTTGAAATTTCAGAATACAGTTTTTTTGGCTGAACCACTAAATAGAGAGGTTTTTAGGATAATACAAGAGCATGCATGAAAAAAATTAGAATTGTGGGTAATAGCAACCCTGTAGGTAACAGTACAGAAAAGTGGTTGATAACAACCTGTTCAAAGCTTCTGGATATATTTAACCACAAATAACCTCTAGCATACTGGCAAAAATTGGACCTGATGTAAACTCAAGAGCTATATACATTAGGAAAAGTTGCATGTATTTATGGTAGTTTAAAGCTAAGTGATTATTTATTGGTGGGGACCTTGCAGAGAGTACTGGTAGCACTTCTGTGTTCATTACAGACTGTTTTTAATTAGTAAATGCCAGGTCGTGCTCAGCTATTTCATGCTGTGTATCTTTTTCATTTGCACTGTACTTATTCCACTTGAATATGGTATATCTCTTTGGTCCATAAGGCTTCCAGTCATTGTGGATTAATTTTAATGTTACTCCTTAGCTGAAGTAGGAGGAAAAAAATCTGTGGTGGACTGTGTGAAATACATGTGATATTATTTACTATGAGAGACTGATTTTCAGTAAGTTGGACAAGTCTGAGGAGATCTGTTACTGAAATATTTTATTTACTTCTACTGCAGCAAAATGCTGTGAAGGAAAACATGAGTCCTTAGGAGGTACTTATTTCTATGGCTGCCTGGGTTAGCAGCTGGAAAAATCTCAGTGATATACAAGTTGATGTTGTAGCTCAGACACAACTCTTTTTACTTAATCTGTGGCTACCTGCGGATTTGTTCAGTCAGATAAATTGTAACACAAAAAATATGATAAAACAGTTGGGGGGGGTGGAAGAAGAAAACTTTTTATTAGTTTTTATAAATGAAACTAAGCTGATTCTAAATGAACAGAAGTTGTTCGTGTGTTCCTGTCGCATCATACTGACTTAGCTTGTGTTATATCAGGTGTAAAGGAACCTTACAGTAGACATCATAACTTGACTTCCAGAATATTTCATTGTAAAAATACAAATTGGAGCCTTGATGTTCTAACCGCATCTGAACAAAGCGTGCATGTACAAGAAACTTATTATTTGCAAACTGAGTTAGACCCAGGAAACTACTGGTTTTCACTTTGATTCTGAAATGTGTATTGAAGTACAGTATTTGGTATGGAACCTACTGTGATGGCCAGCTTAGGTAAAATAGCAAGTTTCAAACTGAAAAATGGTCACCATTATATGTCTGCACACACAGACATGAAGTTTTAGCTGCAAAACCATGCTGACTATTCAGATTTGTCTCTGATTTTGTGTTAGTGTATATTTTGCTGGACTTTGATCTCCCCAGCTATCCTTGAAAACCAGTAGAGAAAAACTCTGAGAATACTGCAGGGATTGATTTTTGTTGTCATCGTTGCACGATTTGTCACAGCTGCATGTTTTGACACTTGCAGAAGCCCCTGGTATACTGGGTACACTTAGTATACTGTAGCACACTAAGATTACTTGTTCTTGCTGTGCTGAAAGTTGAGTACAGTAATGATTGCATGCAAAATTTTAATACTACTGGAAACGAAGGGGTTTTTTTCAGTTTTGTAAAATATACATATAAATACAAACCTAGTCATATATTTATACAACTGTGTGTAGAACAAACATGTTTTAAAGTTCTTATCTGATTTTTTTAAGGGCTTGCTGTGCATATTTCTTAGGTACTTTCTCAGGTGTTTTTCCCATGTTCATCAGACTTGTGTGCAGCATGCCACCCTACTGCACTGTAGGATGAATGTGGGACTGTGTCCTGGGAGACACAGGAGATGGCACCAGTTCAGGTCCCCAGGCTCTCCTGTTGTAGGTGTAAATGGGCTTCTTGTTCTGGGCAAAGTGCAAGCCGTCTAGGTGTCAAAGTGGGAAACAAGGGCATGTATGTGGCATTCACAAATCTTCTGTAAATCTGTGTGCAGATGAATTTCCCTGTGTATGACCATCTTCCAACGATAACTGTCCAGTCATTACTGAATTCTCAGTATAACCTTACATTGGCTTGCTTGTGCCAAAACAGCTATTCCATGAAATCTGGTATTAACAAATTCCAAAAGATTTGTCAGAAGTCAACAGATGTTTGCCAATGTGCAAGTTTTGTGTGTGTTGCTAAAATGGGAGTAATGGGAAGGCTTGGAAAGTGTTCGTTGTACTTTGAGACACTGGCACAGGTTGCCCAGAGAGGTTGTGAATGCCCCCTCCCTGGTGGTGTTCAAGGCCAGGCTTGCTGGGGCTCTGAGCAACTTGGTCTAGTGGGAGGTGTCCCTGCCCATGGCAGGTGGTAGGAACTAGATGGCCTTTAAGGTCCCTTCCAACCCAAACCATTCTATGATTCTACTTTACATGTAATCAACCTCAACTGTCTTGATAATCAAATGTATTGAACGTAAGTTAGTTTCGCTTCAGCGAAAACCACAGCGTGCCGTATTTAGTGACTGTGGATATTCAGTGTTCGTTGCTTGTACCCTGTTACATCTGTAGGAAGTTTTCCTCCAGGTGGAGAAGTGTGACGGGGTTTTATGGCTGAGTATGCTCTCCTTACTAAAGTTTCCTCAAGTTCTTATGCTCAAAAATGTACATCTGAATAAGCTCTGAAGAGGTCTTCTGTGACAAGCACATGGAATAAAGTAAAATCATAATTAGTCACTTTAAAAAAAAAAAGAAGGCAATATCAGCATTTTTTTTATTGTGTTAGTCGCTAGATTTCAGCACCCACAATGAAAGGTGCAAAAGAGAAATGCTTTTTGAGGAAGCAGCGATTCACAACGTTTGCCACTAAGTAGGCAAATGGAGACTTTGACAGTGTGCTGTGCCATTAGGTAATAACTGTTCAGGATTCCATAGAAACACGTTGTAGTGACATAGCAGTTAAGGCTTGATAAGGGTATCTTTTATTTCTCTGTTTGTCCTTGTGGAAATAGAGTTCCTGGAATGTTTACTCATCATTCACTTCTGTACTGGAGCCCTGAGTAGTGAAAACAAAGATATGCTGAGGAAAAAGTTGGAGGTAGAGTACTCAGTGGAAGCTTCCAAGCTTTTACACTACAGTAGACTATGGATATTTCTGTGTACCTATTAGAAATTTCACTTAAATCTATGTAAACTTAAGATTTATAGTATGTGCACAGAGAACTCTGCCTCAAATTCTCATCTTCTAGAAATTAATTAGGTTTTAACTAAAGGTACTTGATTTTTCTCATGCTTTTGCTGAGCACAAATACTTAAATTTATAATTTGTAGGGGGGGAAAAAAAGTTGTTTAGAATATTATTATTATGGTGTAGACGATGTCCTGGTGAGAGCTCGCAAAGTTGAGCTCTGCAATCTGAAGATAATCACCTGTACTTCCTCTGAAACAGGTTATTAATGAGTAACATACTTACAAATAAAACCATAAGACGCATCCTGTAATGGAACTGTTCCCTTAGAGGTTACCCATCTGACCTATTCAGTCAGTTATTAAAGCACTTATATTGAGAAATGTAATTTCAAAAGCAATCAATAAAGGGTTTCCTCTGGCATGATTTTAGCCAGGGAATCACAAGTCAGGAGTACAGTAACTGCAGAAAGAAATTTCTGATGGGACGTTGAGCTTGAATACAAAAAGTAAATAAATACAAAAACTAGAACTGTATTTGCTTTTTTTATAACTCAGGACATGCAAGTGAGATGTCTTGTTTAGCTGACTAATTCATCCTTTTCTTCCTAAGGCATAAGGTTGAAAATGGTATCGAACATGCTTGTTTCATGCAGCATGATTGATGGAAACTGTAAAGTCATTCTATATGAACAACTAATTTAGATTTCAAAGGTATTTAGTATTTAAAAGATGCTCAGAAATTACAGCTCCCAAGATTAGTCACGTTGAAAGCATCATTTGAGCTAAAGCAGTTAAGAGGCTACTTGCAAACTTAAGCTCTTGCCAAATTAAATATTAAACAACAACGATAGCCCTGCTTTACTGCTTTTTTTAATTGTTATTTTTATTCCCATTTTGTATTGTAGAATATTCTACTTGTTAGGCATACCACATCCCACTCTGTGTACTCTGAATAAGTATGGCCATGCTGTTACCAGCGCATCTCGTTTGCCCTATTGCTCTTACTGTCTACCAGCATCAATCTTGCTGGTGTTCATGTAAGTATTACTGATTTTATATATCTCTCAAATCCCTATGGCTATCCCAACTCTCAGCTCGCCTAATTTAAGTTGTCATTTAGATATTCAGAAGACATACAGAACGCATTTTATACGGTTCTATATGATGCCACAAGTCTTTTTTTTTTCTTATTTAAAAAATATAGAACAGGAGAGAACAGGAGGTAGGGATTGACCTGAAGACAGGAAATTCCTAAAGTGCACTCCTTGCAGTTTTATTGTGATATGGAAAAAAAGTGAAGTGTATCTAAGAAGCTGTTTTGCTGAGAAATCTTTTGAAGATTCTGGTGAGAAGTTTATACATCTTGAAGGTCTTCCATTCTTCTTACAGGCAAGTCACTGGCAAGAAGTCTTCTGTTCAGATTTCTAGGAAGTGTTTCTATGGAAGAACTGCTTCCAAAGATAAATGGAGCAAAATAAACAGTCTGCGTGTTGTCTAAGCCACTTTCAAGCAAAAAGACTGCATCTGATTTAGTGCTTTCCTCTGCAATTTTCCACTTCTTTGTGTTTTCCTCTTTACGATTTTGTTGTATTTGTTACTTTTTCTCCTACCTATGCTTTACTTTCCACTTTTATTGAAGTTTTAATTTTTTACACTATCAATAGTGTGCAAGAATGTCAGTTTGGAAATGGGAAATAATTCATTACCTATTGCCCAAGGAGTATGCATGTTTCTTTATCCTCCTACTTTTCTGACGACTAAATTTTTTCCTGAATTGTTTGACCTCTCAGAATGAGAGGGCTGATCTATTCTATTGGTAGTTTTTTAATGTGTGTTAAACTATTAATCCACGAGTTCTCATGTTTTGACACCCAGATGGTTTGCTCGTGTGCTGGATGGCAATTTCCAGTTGTGGAGGTGGGTCTGTGGAGTTTTAGGGGAACTTTGGTGTTTCAACTGCTAGCAGCAAGAGGGCGGAAGAAAGCATAGTCTGTGGAAACTTAATTCTTATTGGTTGCAAAGTACTACCTTCTTCCTACAGATTTATGCCAAGTTTATAATTGTTATAAAAATAGATTGTAGTCAGTGCTCAGGTCTGATCTCCAGGCTGCTAGCTGACATTCAGCTGTCATGTACAGCTGTCCTAATTTAAGTAGCAATACAGTAGCAATAGTTTTTGGTGATTAAAGGAGATCTAAAGGGTTAAGCTGAAGACTGACAAACCTCAACACTCTAATGCAGTCTGGTAGTGTTTGAGGTCTTGTGCTGAAAGGCTTTGTATTTCTTTTCTTAATTTTATTTTCAGCAGTCCCATCAAATCACAGGGGAATATCCTGCAGGGAAGAGTCTTGCATTGGCAGGCGGTGGTCGGCCTGGTGACAGCAGTCTTTTAAACACTAACGCCTATGAATAATCTCTCTAGCCTGCAAAGTAAACACCTCAAAGGGAGGTGGTCCTGAGGAGCCAACTTACTGAGGAAAGCTTGTGCTCTTCTAGGCAGATGTCTGCTAAAGGTAGAATAAATTATGCAAAGCAGGTCTGGTACCTACCAGCGAAACATCTAACACAGTCAAGGACTGCACTTGAAATGTCTCTCTTTAAAGAAGCATTGCTTCAAAGGGGTAATGATCAAAGCATGAATAAATTCCCACAGGACATGGAAATCTATGCATAGAGAGATCATACTCCAAATGCTAACAATGACTGTTTAGTTATTTGGTATCTGGTTATTATATAATGGTAGTTATGTATGTGAAATGTCTTAATTTTGCTGTGACAGCTTGACTGTATTCCCAGATGTTAAACGTTTCAAAGCTTATCTTACATATATTCATAAACAAGATGAAAGTGTTAATTCTAATTAAAATGATGCACAGTTCAGTAGCAGCCCTAATAAAGTCCCTGTGGAACAGTAAATTTAATAGCAATATTTCTTTTATGCAGAGTCAAAATATAGATTTCAATTTTAGGGTAAACTGATCATCATGGAAAAATGGAGTAGTCAAGATTGAACATGATTTTTCACATTTTTTTAACATACAGTATTTTAAATAGCAGTGTCTGTATGTGTTGGCAATTGGTGCAAGAAACGGGGGAGGAAAAACCCTCCCAAATGTAACGAGTGCAGACAGCAGTGTTTGAGAAACCACTTTTTTTTAACGCAGTTTCTCAGGGATGAAAGAATATTAGTGTTGAGTCATTGGGATATCAGAGGCTTATAGACTTGAATAATAGATACAGCTGTTGAAGTATTCTTGATTTTTCTAACTCAGGATTAGATGTTCCACCACATCTAAAAGAAAACAAAAAGTTGCAAAGTTGTACGAAGTCAGGAGGCAGTGAAACCCTGAGGAGAGACCTGGGGGAATGCCTAGAGGTGTGCTTGGCCAGCAGTGTTTGGGATGCTGGTAAAGGCAAATCGAGGAGTAGGAGAAATATGTGTTTTCTTTTTAAAATTAAATAGGGATAATAGGGATTCTTCTACTCACACTGAATGAGTAATATATTTGATTGTACTTCTTGCTTGTACTTCTCTCCATTTTGCATATTTACAATGCATAGTTTATCTTAGTTGCTTAAAATTGTTTGCACTGTTGCTGTAATTAACAGGTCACGACAAACCCCGCAATAAGGGAAGTTCTGTGTTGCGAAGGACTGAGTCTGAATTTTTTTTTTTTATTCTATTCTTCATAAATCTGGATTCTCTTCTAAGAAAACTCTGGGAAGAAATCTGGATTGACCAAAACATTTTTTCTTCTTTTGTACTATGCATTTTAGAATGCCATCCTTAAGAATCATTAATTATACTTATGAGGATGGTGCATTTTTTATTTTTATTTTTTAATACTGACTGCAATGGAAAAAATTCAAAACTCTCAAGTGGTTTGTGTGGAAGGGTGGAAGAATCCAACAGTTACTTTGTCTCAGCCATGCACAGTCTTCTACCTTTTTTGGTCAGAAAATCATTTTTGAATAGCGAGTGATTAATGTATGGTTGGGGGGGGGGTTCATTTTTTTTATCAATATTGTTTCGTAGTGATTTAGGTTGTGTGGGATATAGTATTTTTGTAACTTGGTGACTAAATTTTTAAAATCAAATTTCCTATGTGGAAGTTCTTTATTTTAATGAAGTGTCCTGAAATAATCTACTGTGTTTGTCGGGTGGGGGGAAAACAAAAATGAAAAACAGGGACAGCAGAGGACAAAGAAGCCTGTTTAAACTCCTGATAGTGATGTTACAGAATATGGTAAATAATGGTGGAATGGAATGCCTATTTGATCGTGACCGAAGGTTATCCAAGAAATACTATGAAAGGCAATCATGGACAATGAAAATGTTTTATCTATTCTGTATGGTGATGGCTGGTAACCATTGAATCCTTAAAGGTTTCTACAGTAAATAAATATAAAGCAAAAAATGATTAGTGGTGTGTTCATGGCTCTGGAGCCTAGGCTTTAATCTGATAGCAGGAGCAGGCAGAGTATTTCTTTAAGTAAGACTTGACCTAAGCCTGCAAATAGGTTGTTATATGTGCTTATTCTGAGCTATGGATTTTTTTTTTAGGGGTTGTTTAGAAATTTCATCAGTAAACTGAAAGCAATACCAATTTTATTTTCTGGAGTTTTTCTATAAATTCTTCTCTGGACAATCATTATAAGGTATAAGACAGTTCAGGGTGTGTTTTGGTCAATTAAACTAGCAAAATCCAATGTGACTCCATAGCTGAAATTAGTAAGCATTAGACGCTGTCAAATTGTAGGATTAGTTTGCTGCGGCAGCAGGAGCATACCAACATGCGTATATTCAAGAAAGAGGCCAGGTACTGATGTGCATGCCATCTTTAATAAAGCTTTAGAGCTTTTTGTTTGCACGGAATGAGAGCTCTGTGGCTGAATTCTTTTTGCTGATCAAGCTAGCTGACTTTTTGTTGTCTTCTGTTTTTGGATCCAGGGGTGGCCATAATGCAATTTAAGTATTGTGGAAGGATTTCTTATTTGTAGTTTCAAAAGGAGAATGGTGGATAATATTCATTAAGGCCATGCAAATCATAATGAAGTCAGTGGTTAACTAAGTGGTTGTTAACGTGTGCAAATAAAACCAGGAAAAAATTTAGTCATCAACTTTATCACTGTTAAAGTACTTGAATAGACTCAGATGAGAGGAGGGATGACACTTACAGGGTCAGTGGGCAGAGCCACTATCATAATTCACCATTAGTGTGATTTGTACTGGTGCAGTAGTTCATCATACAGTTGGTGTGGTGGTTTCTAGTTTGTTTTAAGTGAGCAATATAGGAAGGAAGATTGTAGGAAAAATGTATTGTAACAGCTCAGGCTGGTTTATACTAGTGATCTGACACTTACATGCAAATGTATAACCATGACACTTTTAGAAGTTTGTGATATGTTAAAATTCAAAAAAAAGCATCCATAACAGAAAATACTGTGAATGGAGAAACTTTGCATAAACTGAATTTTTCTGCAAAAGAAATAAATGGCTTCACTAAACAAGAAAAAGTTTTAAAACAGTCCACTCGTTCTAGGTAGTTGAAGAAAATAATCATAATAGAAATAAAAAAAAAATAAAATTGGCAAATACTGGTAAGATCACTCTGTATGGACATATTAACTCCAAAAGATAGGTCATGTTAATCACCATAGCCTACAATAGCCAACAGAAAACTATTTTTTTTTCAGTACATATAAAATGTTTGCAGGCTCTCTGGATAGCCTTCATAAAGTGTATGATCCAAATCTAATTTAATGATCCTAATGAATGAACCTAATCTAATGATCCAAAGCTAACCACATCATTTTAAAAGGCAGTGTTGAGATTGCTCTTACCCCATGAATGTAGGATTAGAATAAATTTCTTCTTGGCAATGTTACACGGGGAAAAGATCTGAAGATGAAGTATTCATTCATACCCTACTACTACTGTAGCCTTAATGGTGCTAGTTTGGGACTTATCTCCTGGTCATAAATACAAGAAGTCCGTACCCGCCCAGGAGCAGTGGGCACTTCTCCCTCCCTTCTTTGTGGAGCAGTGCTGGTAGGGGGAGGGACCAGTGCTGACTGGTGGAGGATGCTCCACAGCAGATGGTGTCTTGCTGTGGTCTTGTCCAGGTGTCAGTGCTAGCTGTTTAACAAGGCACCGTCTTGAGTTTTGGATGGGAATCAACGTATTTGTCTGAATTAATCCTCCTACTCGTTGCTGTAATGGTGACCGTAAGGAACTGGCTCCAAGGTCCTCAATGCCTATGCTCCCATTCCCAGAGCCTCCTGACAGCAGCATCGGCAAGAAACCGATGCCGGGGCACCCTGAGGCATCATCTCAGGAAGAAGGATAGACCAGGGGAACGAGACATGGAATGGATGGCCAGTGGGCCCAGAAGTGGGATGGGAATTTAAGGCAAAATTTATTTACCTGTCATCTCTCTTTACCAGTACTGCACTGTTTTAGCTAGTCCTGCAAATACCTTAGGGACCTGAACTCCCGGGTGTATTCTGTCACAGACATCATTGGTTAATGTAGCTGCTCCCCAGCAGCCAAGATGGCAGAAGAACTGTTGCTGTGATTAACATGCAGTTATTTTGGTGTAGGTACAAGCTACTCCATTGTAAACACTCTAACTCTAATCTCCTGGTCAGAAAGAAGTGATTTGTCCACAGTGTGGAAGCTGTCATTCAGAATGTGTTTAAAGTTGTTTTCAGTTTTTCATTTAAGTAATCCCTAACTTCATAAATTAAAAAAAAAAAAAATGTAGCAAATGATGGGAACTACTGGATTTTTGCAGTTAGAAAAGGAATTGTATAAAAAAAAAAAAAAAACAAAAAGGATTTTCTTTCAAGAGAAGCCTGTGAAACTGTTATTTTTGTTCCTGATCTATGGACTTTCCTACTCTTTAGAGGAATAAATTAAGTAAACCTGAAAGAAATGAAGGCACAGTAGCTCTAAAACAACCTATTGATTTTTGATCAAATCACTGTTTGTGGTAATTTTTACAGTTGCCTGTGTTCAAAAAAAAATAAAAGGAAAACAAAAACAAACAACAACAAAACAAACCCCAAACCTCGCAGTGTAGTTAAGCAATGTAGGCAATTGATATTCGATTGGGTCTTTACACCTGTACATTACTATGTTTGCCTGAATGTTAATAGCATCAGCAGAACAATTTAACCTGAAAGTCAGCTTGATTGAGGACGAAAGCACAAAGAAACTTCAGTTACTTTGGAAACAAGTAGTAATATGAAAGATATTCCCATAGTGTTTACTCTTGGCTTCACCTTTGAGAGCACCAGTTCAGCTTTTCCATACATAGTGTTCAAGATCTTCCTACAATTACTCTGCTTTCCCTGTCTGAAGGATGCCTTTTGGATTTTTGTTCTTTGTTTTGTATGATTTTAATTCAAGAAGAGTAGAACTTGGATGTAAAAGATCCATGTGAGGAACAAAGGAATGGTTACAATAGCTGTCATTACTGAGAAAACTCCATGATAAAGCTATCGAAGTAATCATAGCTCCCTTTCTCAAAAACAATTGCATCTGGGGGAAATCCATGAACTCAGTTCCTCTATGAACAATTAGATGTGGCAGATACCCTGAAAAAGGGATAACTTGAGAAAAATCTAAGTATCCTTCTGCATTACACTTCCATGCTGGTGACAGCTGGAGAATGTGAAGGATCTTAAGCAGCAGCAACAAAAAGTCAATACAATGTGCAGTTCAATATGTTAGACATAATGGAAGTTAGTGGCAGTGTTTTATCTTTACCATGTTTGTCATGTATCTTGCTTCATATCCTAAGTCCTCAACGGAAAAAACAAAGTTGTTTAATCATTGCTATATCTCTTTAAGTAATCTTTAGTTTCTGAAATGTTACCTTACAGTTGTATTCTGGATTTCATGCACATACCTTGTGCATCCAAATTCTGTGCTGCAAGCAGGGTGGAAGAGAGAGGAAATACTGTTTTGACATGTGCAGAAGAGGTTAAATGCATTTTTAAAACCATTCTTACTTCCCAGTAAGCGCTTTCATATTAGTGGGTATTTATGAGGCTTTGTTAGCCTTATTGGTTTTAAGTTCGCAAACTTTTAAAGCAGTTTGGATCTGGTTCTAAAGTATCATTAATATTTATAGCCTCATAGTCAGAAATGCACGGTACTGCAGTGTGGGACAGGCTGGCCTTTACTTCATGGGTACTGCAGTCTTTTTGGCTCTGCCAACCCATGGTTCAGAGCAGGAATCGAGCATAATGCTCTGCAATCTCCTGTGCATCAACTGACGTCTCTGCTTGACTCAGAAAGGTGATTCTCAAGGCAGACCTTCTGAGGCTGAGCTTAGATTTGTCTGGTTTAGGGGTTATGTAACAATTACCAGTAAGCTGAAATTAAAAAAAAAAAAAAAAATGGAGAAGTGGAGCGAATGTATTTTATTTATTAGCAGTGTCCCATAGATACTTCCCTCCTGGCTTTTAAATATTGTCAAGATGTTACATTTGAAAACATAATATTTCCCTCAGGAAAGTGTTGTGGCAGAACTTGCCGTAGTCAGTATTCATAATGCATCTGCCAAGGAGTGTTTATCTCTCTTCTCCCTCAGGTTGGGATGCTTCTCTTCTGCAGGGATGTCTGCTGGTCAGTGTATTTCTCATTCTTTCAGAACAAGCATTTGCATATCAAAGGCCTGATATGAGTAAACATACTTTATACTTCCATCTGTCATTCTCTTCCCATTGAGACAGAAAATAAGAACAGCATAGCAAGCAAGAGGTTTATTTTTTGTCCTTTAATTCTATACCATTTTGCTTTGAATTATGAAGCATAGCTTCCTCTAGCTGTTTCTTTGTATTAAGGTCTTTTGATTGAAGTTATCCTAAAAATAAAATCACTGCTGTTCAAAGAAGCTCTGGTTCCGAGAAAAACAGAGCACCTTCCTTTCTCATTTCTCATCTCCATTTTTTTGTAATATTTAAAAGAAAAAAAAATCACTTCAGAATGTCCTCAATCTTCTATATTAGTAAAACTCAGCTACTATATATCTCTACCTTCCTGCAAATTTAATAGTCCTTAATACCTTTTAAAAATTGGCATAACATTTTGGCATCTACTTAAATCAGTTTTTTTCTCATGTCTTACTGTTTTTTTTTTTTTTGCACTGATGCTCAGTACAATATTTTCTTTGTAATTTCAAGGAATTAGTTTGTCAGAAACTGACATGTATTTGAGATTGCCAGCAGAAACTGAGTTGCTCTTATTCTTGTTTTGTGCATCCACGTCTATTTTGAAAGCTAAACTCATTCATTTATGGAACAAAAATGATAACACGCATCTAACCCACCTCTGTGCCCACCATGAACAATCCTGGTCCCTAAATCTTACCTCCAGCAATGTGCTCATCTGACTTAAATTGACCCACAAGGTATTCCAAGCCATACACATCATGTCATGGCCCTCCCCCTCCTCTCTGGTGAGGGGGGGGAAGCTGCAGCTGCATGTCTTTATTTTGCCCGTCTGGGTTGGGCTTGTGCATGGATGAGAAAGCGCCTTTCTCTTAAGTCACTGTTTCCAATTATCAATATTATTACCTTTATATCCCCTTTGCATTTTTATTATCTTTTGTTCATTAGCTATTTTAGTAAAATATTTTATCTTCACTCCTGAGTTATACCTCTGTTTTTCCTTCCTCGCTTCCCTCCTCCATCCCACTGATACTGGCCACTGGCTGGTGGTATGCTGGCAGGCTCGGGCCTCTGTGGCTGCAACCTTGGAGGGGGGCGGTGAGCGAGCGACTGTTGAGAGCTGTCATGGGTTAAACCACCACAGATGCTTATGAGTAATTAATAGATCCTGTATTATTTACAGGACTTCCTCTTGGGTAATTTGGAGTAAGCTAATCAAAAAGCCCCTTGTTGGTGATTCATGGACAGAAATACCAAATACTATTTTCCTCATGAATTATATCTAATTTCATAGGTTTATATTGTTTGCACTTAATCAGATCGCTAGGGAGAAACCAGGAGAATAGTGCTGAGTTTGTGTTTAGCTTTTAGACAGACATTTTAGCCAGCAGGTAAGATAAGGGATCTGGGACTGCAGAAGACACCCCACCTGTACTCAGGAGAAGTTTCTCAGCATCCCAAGCCCCTGTTTCTTCTTGTTACACAATTTCAATAGGCAATGTCCTGGTGCTCTGAGCATCTCACTGGGCTGAACAGCAGCCACATGAGGACTGCAGTGAAACAACATTTCTTCTAGGTGTTAACAACTTCTGTGATGGTCTCTACAGGCTCAGCTGGAAAAAAAAAAAAAAAAAAAAAAAAGTATCAGCTGTCTGCCTTTCTTCTCTTGTTTCAGTGTGTGTTTCCATGAGAGCAACGCTTCCCCCCTTCAGCTTGTGTGGAACAGTTTCCAGGATGAAAAAGCAGGTTCAGTACTGTTCCCTTTTCCTTTTTCATTATTTCTGAAGCTTTGCTGTTCCTGAGTTGGCAGGAGCTATTTGTGTTGAGACCAAACAGAATAGCAGCTAAGGTTTCTTTTTATTCTGGTTTGAAACCAAATCTAGATTTGCTGCCAAAGAGTTGAATCATCTTTGATAGGGAGGATGAGCTCTCAAACTCTTTAGAACAGGTCCCTCATATTTATTCACTTGTGTTTGTACTGTACTGAACCCAGCAGGGTGACAACCTCAGCTAGGCTCCTTGAGCAGTACTTTAAAGCAATAAACTTCTGATATATGTGCTCAGCAGTTGGGAATGCTAGATGCAGTCAAGGACCTCACTCTGGTGTCCTTAAAGTCATTCCTTTGACAAAGGTTAGTGAGGAAGAAAAATAATCAACAAAACAACATCAGTCAGCTCTTATGTCCAGTCTACTATAACAGCAGCAAACCCACACTCAAAAAGAAAACAATACCCTCTGTGACAGATCTGTGAAGGAAGCTGGAGTTCTGCTTTTCCCCTTAATAAATATTTCATAGGCTAAATTAAGGCTGCAAGAACCACTGTGCAACTGTGTAGCTTCAGTCATTGGACAGATGTAGCTGAACTCAATTCTCTAGTGCCATATGGAAAAGAATGTCATCCAGCAAACTCTGTTATACCAGCTTCTTAGTTCTAGCACAGAAATGCCAAAAACAAGTCATTAATATGGCAGAATGCACACAAGGAGCATTTGCATACCTTAGGCCATTTTGCTGCTTTCCTTCATCATTTAGCTTAATGCTTCTCATACCCACATCGGTGCAATGCTAAAAATAAATAAATAAAAAAATGGTGAAATGTGTGCAATTCCTGGCACTACTTTTCTCAGTCAGGCTTTTCTTTTTGGAGCTGTCTTTCTCAGGGGCCTGTGGAGTTCGTGGTGAGAGTCTGAAATAGAGTAGGTTGTGAGGGGAAGGCCTCAAAGAGTAGCTTCCTGAAATTCTAGAGATTGAAACTTTTTCCCTAATTTAAAATTTGAATTCTGGATACCGTAACTTGTGCAAAGCTTTAAAGGCATGTAAGTGACCCAATATCAAGATTGCTTTATAGGACAGTAATATAAAGTAGCTCTTACTAGAACTTGATAGGAGTTTTGAAGTACAGACTGATGGTATCAGCATGATCTCAAGCATGAGAAGAATGTAGGCAGGTACATTCCCTACAAACCACAACTTGCACATTATAATATTGTATTAATATTCAGATACTGTGAATTCCAGTGACCTACACTGAAGGTGACTATGTATTGGGTGATTTATGACCCAAGTTTTGTCAGGAAGGAAAGTTTCCTAACAAGCAGGAGATTTTAAAAAAAAAAAAAAAAAAAAAAATGCGTTTGGGACAGGTAGGTC
>VXAV01011624.1:410821-443523 GCA_013399715.1 Alectura lathami
AAAAAAAAAAAAAAGTAGCATCATAAAGATTTTACCTGTACCTTCAGTATAAGAAGGCATATATGTATCATCAGTGTTTTTCAGATATACATATTTTAGCAACATTCAAATTAGTAATTCAACTGAGCATTTATTTTGAATTCTGTACAATATATTCAAAGATAACGATGGCAACTTTATTTTCTTTTTAAAAAAAAAAACTAGGAAGAATGGAAAGGAGTTTTGTCATTAACTAGTGCGATTTAAAGATTGTAAAGTGGAAATGCTTTGAAAAATCTAAATAAAAATGTATATACATTTCAGTTCCATACAATTTTAAATAACTTTTTTATTTAGTAAAGTAAAAACAGCATTTTAGACTGGATACATTTTTTCACAAAACAAATTAACATCTGGAAGAGTTCAGATTAGTTTAGAAAGTATCTTTTGCTATCTGTTTCTCTTAAATTTCAGAAATCATTATGATGAGGTAATTGAGGGACTGGAAAGGAATAATGCAAAGGACAGAGATGTCTAAACTGGGTTTTTATCCTCTATTTTGCTGCAGGTGGCAGCAAAGCCAAGAAACATTACGCAAGCAGAGAGACATTGTCTCCAGTACCAATATTCTTCATTTACTTCATTACTGCTGATGGAAAATTTGGTCTTCAATGCTCGGTCACTAGTATTTTTTTCAGTCTCTGCCATTAAATAATTTCAGAACCATGATAAATAAAACAGATTCCAGTAAAACCTAATGGCATATAAATAGGTTCTGACATAATTAACAAATCACATTTAACTGCTTCTGAGTTGGAATGATGGGTCATCTTTTGTGTATTTGTTAAACCTATTGAATCTTCTCAAATGCCCTGGTGGTCATGGGGAAATTAAAAATATTTTTTCTGTTTCATGTGGATTGGGTTAAAATATATACTTACTAGTGTTAAGATGCAAGGTAAGATTTTGCAAAAATATTTCTGTACGCACCTCTATGTCAGCAAGGTATCACACTGAGACTCTGGCAAGACTGGAATCTTAATTAAAAGAATTGCCAATATTTTTACATTAACAAGCCTTTAGCAGTCTTACCAGCTCCAAAGACATTGAAATAGTATTGTAACAATAAGTACAAAGGATCTGTCTGAATTATTTTAACATCTAAACAGTTCAAAGTTGTTTGAACGTAAATTGTTAGCCCAGAGGTTAATGGAGGAAGATCATAGAAGAGCTCGAGGAATCGAGGACTTTACAAGGTCAACAGTGTTGTGAAATTGGGCTTGACAAGAAGGAACCAAAGCTGTTTGAATTTGTTTCGCCAGTTGCAGTGTCAAAAATGAGAAGGTTTTCTGCTGAGAGTACGTCAGTTACAGCATTGATTTAGTCAGCAGCTGAAGGAAAAGAGGATTGAGATTTTCTAATTTAACAGGAGCTTTGTTTGAGTAGTGATGCACGTAATACAAACTGTTCACTATGGAGGAATTATTACTTGTGTAGCATGATGGAGGAATTAAAATAAAGGTTGAGAAGCCAGATGGTTTGTGTCTTCAGGGGTAAAATAGTGATATTCTTTAGAGATGTCCAAGAAAATAGATGGTAAAGAATTAAGTCGTACTCCTTACCATGTTTTGGTTTAGTGTTACTTATGTTACCCAAGTGCTCTAGTGATAGAACAGGAACCTGGTTTTCTTGGTGCTATGTGAAAGTTGCCAAAAATGTTGGCAACATACTAGACTAAGAATACAGTTAGTCAGCTGGGGTACAACCACACAAGCAAATGCAAGGAGTCAACAGTATGTTGCTGGGCAGCAGTGTCTATGGTCTTACCTGTGAGTAAGACATTTAAAAAAAAAAAAAAAAAAAAAAGCGGGCTTTAGAGAAGATGAATGTCAGGGAGCTTCTCATTGGGAACAATGAAATAGCTTCTTAGATCTTTATTGGAAAGAGGGAAGCACAGAAGCACCCAGCTGGGAAGGTGACAGGGTCATAAAGAGGGTTGGCATCTGAAAACAACTGGAGATGGCAGACTTGGCAGTAAGCTTGCCAAGATAAGTAAGCTTGGCTGGGCAGCTTGCATGGAGACAAAGTACTTCCCTTTAATGTTAGAAAGGGGTAAGCAAAGAGGGAAAGAGGAAAAAGGTGGGATGCAAAAATATGCAGAGAGAGTTACAGTAATTCAATTGATACATTTATGTGCAGATGTCTTGGGGAAGTAGTAGGAATGTAGAGGTAAGTTTGTTTGAAAGGGAATCCTTAGTGGCCTTATGGACTATCTATCGATATTCTTCCCCCAAACATCCTAAAAATGGCACTTGTTTACTACTTAATAAGATAAAGTAGCAAACAAAAAACTGAAGTGTATTGAATATGAACAGGAGTTTCCATAAAGAAGTGTGGCTTGCAGCCCTACAAACACTGTGTATAATTGAGTATATTTAAAATTTGTCTGAATATAACTCCAAAGTAGGATGAATTTTCATACTTTTCTTTGCTGGCCATTTCTGCTTTATGTCATTATTTATTTTAGTATATATCATTGTTTAGTATTTTCTCTTACCTAGAAACATATTTAGGGACAGGTCAGAAAAGTTGTTAAAAAGCATTCCCCATTCACAGGTAAATACACGTGTATGCTCTCCCATATACTGAGCCTAATATTTTTTTTTTCCAAAATTATTTTTCTGTGATGCAGTAATGAATATCTCCACAGGTGGACCATTCTTGTTCTTCTACTACCTGAGAATAATTATAATAGCAACTAGATAGAGATTGTTCTGTTTCCCATGAGATACTACGCAATTTAGATTAAGTAGGGACAAATATGATTTTGAGTCTAAGGCATGGAGTTTTGTGTGTTTGTGGGTTTGTTGTTGTTTTTAATATAACTTTCAAATATTTGTGAGTGTTCCAAGGTATCCATGTTGTTTAATATTCTCAGAACATATTCTTGTAGTCCTTAATACTTTCCAAATAACTCTACATTGCAGTTATGTCTTTAAGCCTGTTTGACATTTTGACAAATGTCTAATACATTTTAGAGGTATTTTAACCTTTAACATTTTTGTAGTGCCAGTTATTTAACTAATTCCAATTTAACTTATCACTTTTGTCTATATAAAGCTTCCATTTGCTTTCATACAGGTTTAAATTAAGGCTGAAAGGGAAATTTTTTCAATTAATCTAAGGAACTATTGTATTTTAGAATAATTTTTTATTATTTTGATTAAAATTTGACTTGTGTACCTGCGAGGATTACTTTTCTCCCCCAAATAATATTTTAAAGCTTTTTCCAGAGGGCTATGTGGAGCAGTTCTATGCAAATCTCATTTGGATTGGGATCACAATGCTCACAAAATGTTACTTAAATAAAGACCTAACAATGAGAAAATACTCTTTCCCATTTCAGTCTTACTGTGTAACACTTGACCTTTGATTTGGGGTGATATGTTCTTCCAGCAGTAAGTTGCATACTTTTAGGGATCTGATTATGACTTGTAGTTTGCTTCTATCTGCATCTACTAAGGAAGTCTTGCTCTTGTTTTTTATTGGCTGATTTTTAGATCTTGATATGAGAGTGTTTCCTGGAATGCTTGTACTGTGGTGGAGTTTCCTTTTATGACCTTGGGCATTAATTTATCATCTTTCCTCTGTGAAGCAGTGATCTGTACTGCCATGAAACTTATTCAATATGTTCTTACTGGATAACCCTGCTGCAATGCTTCTTGGGAGCCTAGTCTATGTACCACTGAAATCAGATAAGATCTTTGTTCTCACATCAGAAATAGCGATACTGGGACCTAAAAAAGAGCAGTCTTCTCTAATAGAGGGTTTCTCTATGCTGTCCTTCGTTTTTCTCAGGACAATCTGTAATGACAAAATTATTCACTAGAGGGAACACTGGTGAGCCATGTAAAATAGTTTGTACAATATTACCTACCTTACAGTGTTGCTATAACTGATGTCACTGAATGTAGGCTATCCTAGGCAAGAACATTTCCTTTACAAAAAGATAATTTAAATCTTGGCAAAAAATGCAAAGAAAACACTGTGTTTTTAAAATGATTGGTGTATAAAGACAGTGATACTGTGCATAGCTCAAAGCTACAAAGAGCCATCTAAGCATTTTATACTGTTACCCATCATTCAGTATCTGAGCACCTTCCATTTTTAAATCATTACATAGAGACATTCCTGATGATATTCATGAAAATTGAATAAGCCTGCTTAATACAGGAAGCTTTAATTTTATGCATGATATTCACCAAAATTACTTAGTGCCAGCAAAGATGTGAAGGGGAGAGCATATTACACAGCACCTTTCCTTGTTTTTATGATGATACCTGTGAAATTGCAACCTTTGGTCCTCCTGAGCTTACCTAACCTAGTGCTATCAGTAGCACTAACCTGAAACACGCAGGGCATAAATACTGCCACCAGGCTTCTGGCACTTCCTTTTTATTTTTTATTTTTATTTTTTTTTTCCTACTGGCTACCAAAGCTAATGCGGTGTATCATCCAAGAGAAGTGTTTTGCAGTATCCCAAAGGAGGACACAGCTGCTGCTCCACTTTGCATTTCTTCAGTAGAGCCAGTAAAAGGCTAACAGAGACTGCCAGAATTGTGCTTTAGTCTGTGCAGCAGTAAAGGCATCTCTGGTCACTTGCCCTTCTCTTGGGCCCATCTGTGCAGTCCATAATAGGGCTATAAAATACAAGCTCCCAAGGCAGTATCCAAGGCGTTTTGTCTTTCCTCTTTTTCCCCTTGTGGTCCTGTTTCTGTTCATTCATCTCTCCTATTTCTCCAGCTCAGGGCTCCCAGGCTAACCGAGGCCTGCTGCCCTGTCACCCTGTCCCTCTCCAGGGCGATGAGGCAGGCCTGGCTATGTGCCCTCACAGGGCTGCCTCAGCTGGACATGGATGCCTGTCTCGTGGCAGCACAGGTGAGGGGGGGGTTTCTGCTAGGGATTTGCAGAGCAGTTACCAAGCTTTTAATTTGTGCTCTGAATAACTACATGCTAGTGGCAGCGTCTGCATCAGATAGATGGGAAAGCAACTTGAGCAGCTTTTTGCTATCCAGTCAGATGGTACAAGCTGCAGGTCATAAGTGGATCCAAACTCTGCTTTGGTCACATACCATTAGAGTATGTGCTTGACTGTGCTTCTTTCAAATAATCTCACTGTCCTGCAGCTTTTCTGTAATCTGGAGATTTGTCTTCTGTCCCCCTGAGCAATAAGGGAAATGGGACTGCTGCCTCTTGCCTGACTTGTGAGTGAAATCAAAAGGCCTGTAGCTGTGCATGTGGGCCTCTAGTTTTGTTTTGGTTCTTACAAAATCAGTGTATGTGCAGAGTAGCTAGTGAGTTCTGCTGGTGAAGAGCCCTCGCTTCTATGCATATAAAATAAGACTAGTATTCATCATGGATTTATCACTGGACTACTTCAAGAGGTTTGATTGGTAGGTATGCCTAACCATGAGGCTGCACAATACAGAAAGATGTTCAGAGTCTGTATAAATCTATAAACTTACTCACCTTACCTTGTTTTTTTTTTCCATATTGTCTCTTCCTAACAAGCACTTGAGATCTAAAGCAAAAGAAAACAGACAACTGAAGTGGTGATGTCCTTAAGTTACATTGTGACTAAATTATTTAAAGAGCACTCTGTCCCAGAGAAGATATACACTTAGGTCTTGACTGCTCTCAAAACCCTGTACCTGCATCAAGTGCCTTGAGCACTCAGCAGCCTTGTGACGTGTTGTGCTGAACTCAGTCCCACCTTACATAAAACAGATCAGCTTTAGCAAAGGTTATGTTTGCTCATGTAGCCTGAAGTGAAGAAGGGAAGGTACAGAAGCTGGGTATAACTGACCCCAAGCACAAGCACGTTTGAATGTTGCTCTTTTGAAGTATTTTACAAGAGACATCACCTGAAAGGGTTTAGGGGATCACCAGGAACAGTGAAGAGAGAGGAAAGGAAGAAGACTCCAGGATGACAAACTTAATGTGGCTGATGGTCTCACAGGACAGCACGTTTGGAAACACTGTATTTTCATGTTCCCCACGTGATAATCTAAATCAGAATTGCTCCAGTACAGAATAAGATGGTAGGGATTCCTCTAGAGTTTTCTTCCAAAAAAAAATCAGATGTCTGATAAATGGAGCTTGTGGCAAAATACCAGCTGGAGTGCCAATATTTCAAGCTGAGCACAAAATCTGTAACAAGTTTGAACCTTGAGTAACACTTTTGAAAAGTACTCATCTAGGTAGGCATTGAGGCATCATATGGAACATCCTGACTAGTGCATAATTTGACATATATAAAGTGATATAGTGAAATCAAAGAGTAAAGTGAGGAGATAAGCTACTGGTTTGAATTCATAGGATCAGTAGGACTGGACAGAGTACTCTTGGTGTTGGAACCTTGTACGTACTTCAAACTTTTGATAATTGTGAAGATTATATTATCACTGATCAATTCTAATTATTTTAAGCTGGTTGTAGTGATCCAACTACATGCAGTATTCTCTCTTAAACTGTCTCTGGAGTGAGAAAATGTAATCCTAATTGTATTGGTTGTATCCTGCGGTGTGGCAGTATCATACTTTTTCACTTAATACTGAAAGAGTGGTGTAATTGTTTACCGTGAAGAACAAGAAAGTGTAATTGAATTAGCCGCTTTCGAACATCTTGCAAATGTTTTGTTTCTCACTAGTCATACACTTTCCAGCATTGCTATCTCTATTCTGTTAGACTAAATGAGAGATGATTAGGGTTAAAATAGGGGAATCAACAAATAAAACTTCCGCTAACCAGACAGATGCACTGAGATCTAAAATGTGGCAGGCTCTTTTGATTCTGTTTTGCCTCTGTTTTATACAGGGTTGAGAAGATGTATATTGTTTTGCTGTGATAACATCACCTCCATCTGGCTCCCTACTCTTTTGAGCTATTCATATACATTGTACCAACTTTTTAATTCATTAAGCAATTTTACTCGTTAAATAATTATCAGCTGGTTTGATTCCTAAACAGCCAGTGTGATATGAAGAAGCACAAAATGCAAGATATATGTTGTCTGTGTACTCTGTAGCTCTGACTGAAGTTGACCTGCTTTTACTTTTTTATCAGCAAAAAAGAGTATTGAGATTCAAGACTGCAGCTTGGTTGGCCTAGTTTCCACCCCTGCTCCAAAACAGCTGAATGATACAGACCAATTAGATGATTGCAAATGGAGTGCTGCATTTCCTCATTGTACTTAAGTTGCTTAGCATTTCTTTTAATGACAGAGAGCAGCTGTGAAACCAGCTTACTTGCTGTACTGTGGCTACTGTTAGTGGGTAGTGATGATGCCTCAAAATTCTTTCCTAATTTTTTTTTAAATTTGTATTTTTTTTCAGGGCTTTTTTTTTATTCCTATATAAATAAATCAGTTTTTAGAAATTGGTTAGAAAATGTGCACTAAAAAGTACATTAAAATGAAGGCAGAAAGTATAGACTAGTAATTTAATGGAGAAATGCAAAAATGCTATTATTAAAAACATGAGAATTGCTTAGAGAATACTTAGGTAAGGAAATACCTCAGTGTAAAGGACATGAAAATAAAATCACATCTAGTGTCTTGTACTGATCCCCAGGAGGGAGGAAGTACCCCAGTAACTCCAGCATTTCCTCTTTCACATAACTCCTGCAGAACAGAATCCATAAAAACCAGGGCACTGCGGTTTTAGGACTACAGAGAATCATCTTGACTCATGAAATCTGTGAACTTGCTGAGACAATAGCATGACCGTCACTGTGCTAAGAATACGCATATTGGACTACATAAAGATATGTTAAAGTTTTCATTACAGCTCATGCATTTATGATAATTTCATTTGTCATTTCTAATGTGGACATTCTAAATATGGATGCAAAGCATCTGCTTAATTAAGAACACTGGTGTGTATTTAAATGTCTGTCTATACATACCTGGGTCTATGTATATATGAACATCTCTTACATTTTGAACATGCATCACTCCCATCTTCTTGGGAAGAAATGCTTAATTCAAGATCTATTTTTCACTTGATAGTCATTAGCTCTATCCTAGGCTTGAAGTACTTTTATTGTACTGAAACCAAAAATTTAACATCAGTGGGGTTTTATCAGCTGTATTCCAGAGGCTTTATTCATTTCAAATTTTTTATTATTTTTTACTGATGTGGATTTTTTCTGACTGATAACTGTGCTGCATTTAAAATAAAGCATACTTTTGACAGTGTTGCTTATTTAGTTCATTTTTGAGACTTTTGTAAACTAAAGGACTCGTTTCATTGTAGCAAATCATCCCATTACCCTTCTGTAACATTGGGAGAATACTACTCTAGTCCATAAGACAGAGAGGCGTGGGACATCTGAGACCAAAATAAAATGTCAAAGCAAATTATTCTCATCTTTCTTCATTTTTTTGATATCATTAGACAATTGCAATTAACTGCTGTATAATATGTATGTTGCATAACATACATATATTTAGCTGCATAATACTCATTTATTTTTTTGTTTCATGTGGGTTCCTGATCAGGCTGCAGGATGCCCATCAGCTGGTCTTTATATCACTTGATTTCCCACTGAATTACAGAGAAGAGCTGTATAGAAGTGGTTTCATACTTAGAGCTCAAACTTGTGAGAAAATGCCCCCAGGAAATACTTCATATTAATATTTCATGTACTTGAGAAATCCAAATGCCAGCAATTTTTCTTGAGCCAGTGTGGGCCTCTTTCAGGCACACTGTCTTCATTTTTCATCTCACTGTGAGATCCATCCAACAGGCCAACCTCAGCTAAGAAATTAGGCCTGTGGAGGCAGAACAGGAGAATGTGTAGCAGTTTTCCAGGAGCCCATGACCCTTCTGCAGGGTCTGGCTGCAGTACTTCTTGCTTACTGCCCCTGCAAATCCCACTTTAGAGGTGATAAAGAGGACTGCGTACCCACGTGTGTCCATAACATAGAAATATATAAGCAATCAGGTTCAGAGCAAGTGTGGGAGCCAGAAGGGCTCCTGTAAAGCTTCCTTGTCTGGTACAGCAGGATCCTCCACCTACTCATTCCCCTCGCTGCTGGAGGGGGTAGTTTGGTTTGGCTGATGGAAGCAGACAAGAACAGGCAGCCTTCTCTGTCCCTATCTACAAAATCACCTGTAAAGGTTGACCAGCCAGCATCCCCAGCAAACTTTTAGCTGAATGCAATGTAGCTTTCATCTTCTGTTGGCGGAGCAACATCTAAAACACAGGTTGGCTGCCATATTCCTTTTATCTAGGTATTTTCAACAACGTCTTATGGTTATTGAAAACAAAATATTTCACAATAGCAGTTATGTTTTTGTTACACTTTATATAGTTGAATGTTTATCAGATTGTGCATACGGGTCCACCTGTGTGACCACTTCAGGGCTAAGCAAAAGTTAAAGCATGAGTTATTGAGGGCATTGTCCAAATGCCACCTGAACACTGATGGGCATATAGGGTACCAGCCACCTCTCTAGAAAGCCTGTTCCAGTGTTTGACCACCCCCATAGCATGGAAATGTTTGCTAGTGCCCAGCCTGACTCTCCCCTCTCTGTGCCGTTCCCCTCCTGCCATTGGCTCCCAGGAGTAGAACCTGGCACCTCCCTGTGTTTCCCCTCCTCAGGGAGCTGCAGGGAGCCGGGAGGTCACATCTCAGCCTCATCTGCTCCAGACTGGGCAGCCCAATGTCCTCAGCCTCTCCTTACAGGTCTTGTCCTCCAGCCCTGTTACCAGCTTTGTTGCCCTCCTCTGGACACTTTCAAGGACCTTAACATCCTTTTTAAATTGTGGAGCCCGGAGCTGCATGCAGTATTCAAGGTAAGGCTGCATCAGCACTAGGTGAAGCAGGAGAGTTGTGTATTTTACCAGCCACTGTACTGTGATTAATGCACCCCATTCAGGCTATTCCTTGGCTTTCCCCTGGAGCCCTCAGCAAATTCTCTCCAAAAACAAGTTCTGCATTGTACAACCAGCATTCAGCAGCATGATAAAGAGTCAGTGGGCCTCGGGGGCAGGTACCAGTCCTTTTGTTTAGCCATAGCCAGGATGAGTAGAGAAGTAGACTGCTCTCAGTTCAGATGCAGTTTTTGAAGTGTCCAGTTCCACGTTTTAGTCCCTGTAAGAATAAAGCAAAGGGGAGTTTGGGAAAAATAACACTTCTCATTTAGAGCAGAAAAGAACCAACTGTAACTGGGTAAATGGGAGCAAAAATTAGAGCATCGTCATTAAGAACACATGAACATTATTCTCACAAAATACTGAAGAGTTGTCAGTAATTCTGTTGGGGTGTCTTCCTAATGAAATAAATCTGAAATAAAGCAGATTAATTTTTCTGTTCTTTCCCAGCTTCTGAATTTCCAGATTACAAGAAATAGCAGAGAAAATACTTGTGAGGCAGAGAATTTGTTTACTCTTAATTGAGTTTTCCCTTTTAAAAAATCTCGTCTTTTTGAAATTTCAGTGCTCTGAAAGCTTTAATAAATTCTCAAACATAGTCTTTGATATGGGTTGCTCAAATGAGAGTACTTTTTTATCAAAATCTTGTTAAGAGGAGGATGCTTCACTGAACATTTTAGCACAAATCTGCTGCCTTAGATACTGAAAAATTACCATTAAGATTGCATTGCTTATTAACCACTTTAATTCAGTTCCAAAGTTCTATTTTTGAGTTAGACTACAGCAGGAGAGAGCATAGCATTTATTATCTCTTGTCTTCTGTTTAATTTTTCTATTGCCTAAGACAAATGGTATGATAATCCTTCTGAGGTACAACTTTTAAAATCTTATTACTTTATGACTTCAGGAAAAGTACACCAGTCTCTAGTGACATTGAGAGTTGTGTGTATTTTTTTTTAACACTTAGATGCTTATACCCAATTATTTTATAGATTTTTTTTATTAAATTCCCTTCCTGCGGCTGTATAATAATTAAAATGCAAAAAAAAAAAAAAAGTAAAATGCAAATAATGCTGGCTGCTTGTTCCTGTTATAGAGATGTTCCTTCTTTGCCAAGCATGAAACAGCTTGTGGAAGGTATAACAGTACAAATCCTGTCTCACAACAGGGAAAGGCAGGAAGGCAAACATGAGTGTTTGCTAAATCTCCCATCTATCTCATTTTGAACCAAAGGAAAACATCTTCTTGCTGACATCTCTCAATGAATTAATTTCAGTGTTACTAATCCTCCTGGACTGGTACCTAATAGCTATTTTTTTTTTTTTTTGATCTTTGCAGGTTTTTTAATCATTATTCTTCTTTTCAACTTCATCAACATCTCATCTTGAACTTTCCTCATTCTTTGCACATTTCTATCCTGCATTTTGAATAGAGATCTATAGGGCAAGTGTGTCTTTTTGTTCTCTTGGTGGCTGCTGCCTGGTGCTGAGTGTCCTGACCCATGACTGGGCAACTGACACTATTGCAGTGTAGCTGATATTAGTAACAATGGAAGCATTAGGCTTCAGATAAACAAACTACCTCGGCAAATTAAGCCCCATGAGGACAAGAATTGAAAAGGGAAAAAATATGTATTTGAAACAACATCTGCTGTGAGGTCCATGAATGCAGTGTTATCTGTCTGATTAGGTTATGCTGTGTTACTTAAAAGCAAAGATTAGTATTTTTTCCTTTGTATCACAAATAATTTGCAATCACTTTTAAAATTATAAAGATGAAAATCACTAAGCAGGATTTATAGTTCACAAAAATGCTATTTGGTCTGTACAGCTACTCAAAGAATCTACTGGAACTGCTTTGTAATCTGAAGCTGTTTGACACAGCAGGCTTGATCACTTTGTTCGTTTGTTACACTCTTGTAAAATTAGTACCTCACAACTTATTTTAGTGGTGAAAGAATGGATACTATTATTTATACATTGGACCTTACGGCCTTAGTTTCAATATGAACCTTTTTTTTTTTCATTCTCTGTCCAGCTATCAAATAATAAATGTCAGCTTTTATAACTAGTTCAACAACAATTAGACTTAGAAGCCTTTTCATGCCATTTTTACTAGAAATTCTCTGCTGCATGTCATGTGGAAGACCTTACAGACTAATTACTGATTTTGCAGTACATACAGATATGGTGCTTCTAGAAACAGCTAATGCATTTGAATTTGATAGTCTGCACCAATTAATATCCATGAGCTCAAGTATCTTGTTTATAGAAAGACTTTTTTGCTGGGGCATTAAGCTGTGGAGAAAAAAAAAAAAAAAAAAGTAATCTTCCAGGAATTTGATTCCTCTGTTAATCACCAGGGGACTCCTCACTCCTACTTGAATATACTTGAACGTGATGGGGGGAAGTGCAGATAAGATGATTGTATTATTGGCTCAAGTATCATATTGAGGCAGATACAGCCTTGGGGTTTATGCTCTCAGCAGCTGAAATGTCAGTGTGGAAACGGTGGTTGCTGATTCTGATCTCCTGCCCGTTTTCCTGTGTTTATTCTCTTAGTTCTGTGTCAGAATCACAGATACTAACTTGCCCCCCCAAGGTTTTCACAAGAAATCGATGATTTTGAAGCTGCTTTCTCCTTTGGGATTGTGGAGGTAATCCCTCCACAGTCACAGAAAGTAACTCCCAGTTATGCTTCACTTAACCCTATGTTTGATGCTGTTAATGAAGATAGGAATAAGGAGTAAACTCCCTGGAAATTAAACTGCATGAAGAGAGAGGCTAGGAATTTCCTCACTGAAGCCCTGCCCATTTTATGAGCTGTATAAGCACAGGAGGGTACACCAGGATTGCTTTGTTTTCCTCTCCTGTGATAGAGTGTTTCCCCAAAAAATATAAGGCTTAGGAAGCTATTAAAAATAATTACAATAATATTAATAATTCAACTTTTTTTGGTAACTATTAAAAAGTTCAGACAATAATATCCTTTGAATTCAATTAAATATCCTTACACCTATTTCTTTTGCCTCGTGTGCTTTGAAGAATAAAATAATAACGTTTTAAGGTGATGAGAGGTTTTCTCATTGTAGTAGTTGAGACATAAAATGTGGTATCCATTTAATCTTCTGTAACTTGGAATGCTAGTTCTATAAATGGCAATATGGATATCCTGCCAGTGTGGAACCAATTTCAAAATGAAATTTTAATGTCAGTTCAACACTTTAAAACAGTTTGTCTTTGGAGTAAAATATTTGATTGATCTGGAGAAATGAGGGGGATACTTTATTTTGATTTTTCATAGTAGTGTTTTTCAGAGCACTTGTTTATGAGAATGCATTTAATATTTTTCAAGTACCTCCTTTGGGATTAACCAAAACAGCAAATTCTGATTCAGGTGATCTATGCCTTTGGGGATCTTATAGTGTAGTGTGGGGCTGCTTCTTCCTAAAGCAGCTAAAAAAGACCATGCCTCCTCTGCCAAAAGATTTCAAAAGCAACCTGTTGGGTAAGCAAGGGCAGCTCGCCTATAGGCTGGTTAGCTGGGAGCAGAAAATTAGTACAGGCATTGTTTAAAAACAAACAAGTGACAGCTAGAAAACACATGCGAATTGGGGTTGGATTGCCCACGTGAATAGCTGGATTCTTTTATTTTTTATTGTTAAATCACGTTGCAAAAACTTTGTGGGAAGTTTCCTGACATGGTAGCAAAACTCAACATGTAACATTCTTCTAAATGAAGTGACAGAGAATGCTTGCTTAGTGTGTTTGATACTGCAAATAGATAAAATGATTTTTTTTTTAAAAAGTACAGTAGAGATAACTGCAGATGGATTGGAGTGGGATGATTTTCAGTGATCCCTGCAGAGAGAGCCCACTGCTCTCTGTGCTAAAAGGCATTGAAAATTCTTCCAGGGTCAAATGGAAAATCATCTATGTCTAACAAATGGCAGGATTTATGTTAGTAGGTATTACTGGTCTTGAGTTTGTCACATAGTGGCTGTTATCAGAGTACAAAATTTTCAAAACTGGTATACCAAACATCACCATGCAGTGTGCAGCACAGAGGATGCAAGGCTGTTCTTGTTATTTTTTATTTGTAAGTACATTTATTTTTGTGTTGTAAACATAATGTGCTCTTTAATATGGAGTTAATTCAATTTTTATGGTAATAGGGTACACAGATCAATATAGGAAATACATTAAAAAATGATATTTATTACATTTTTAGTTCAAATGGATTTGTAGATGTATTTTGTTTGTACTGTTTATGTTCCTCTGATGATAATATTGACACCATGAATGACAAATGGCCTTACAAGAAACATTTATTACAGTGCAGTACATGTCTGTAATGTCTCAGGAATTGAATGCATACAGTTGCTAACAAACCTTATGTTCAACAACATATCTGCATTTTAAAGATAGTGTTCTGGTGTTTAATTTAATCACAGATAATTGGGGGTCACTTGAAAATGTCCCTCTGGTAACGGTCATCTTTTGTCCAACAACTTATCACATTTTTGCTTGAGGCACAGATGAAGTTGAAAATACTGATCTAAGAATCGTGGAATGGTTTGGGTTGGAAGGGACCTTAAAGATCATCTAGTTCCAATCCCCCTGCCATGGGCAGGGACACCTCTTACTAGGTTGCTCTGACCCATAGCTGGATCCTATCAGGTCCCATGGACTTGTGAATTCAAGCTTGTGAATTCAAATAGTTTCTTTTGGAATGAAAACATGATGGCTTCTTGGATACTTTTTGTATTATTTTATTTTGAGGAAAGGTTGGTGTTTTTACAGAGTAGTGGTACATGATCTGTCTGACGAGTTTTTCAGGTTTATTTTTATATTTATTTTAGTCAAATCCTAAACTAGAAAGACACTGCTACTACTTCCTAGTCCTACTTAAAAGAATGATCATAGTGAAAATAATGTGTATTGTAAAAATAATAATAATAATAAGTATTAAAAAGCGGTGTGAGGAAGGTAACTGCTGTTTTTCATACCAACTCTTATGACTTGCTGTCCTCAGCGTGATCAGTGGAAAATTG
The DNA here is from genome assembly GCA_013399715.1 of Alectura lathami. NCBI lineage: Eukaryota > Metazoa > Chordata > Aves > Galliformes > Megapodiidae > Alectura > Alectura lathami. Next base: position 425,793 of record VXAV01011624.1, read on the forward strand.
CTACAAAGAGCCACTAAGGGAAATTGAGCAAGAAAAGAGAAAGATGACTTTTCTGTAGAGTGAATTGCCTTTTTCCAGACTTCTAGAGAAAAAACTGACTAGCTTTTATTAAATAGGCTTTGGGGGAAACAAACAAACAAACAAAAAGTGCAAAAAAGTAAAGAATTTCATGAATTTCTAAAAGTAAGAACAGACATAACATCCTGTTATTGGAAAGGAGATGAAAAGGCACAGCCAAGACAAAGATGTAGGTCTATATGTTCGTGCTAGTGGTATGTTGACCTGTGGCAGGAGCAGTCAGGTCCCAAAGGAGTGAAGGCAGAACTAGTGCGAAAGAGTTTTGAAATGACGACGAAACTGGTGCAGAGCAACTTGTTACGGGTTGGGAGGGCAGCGCCGTGTAATGAGAGTGTTCTCAAGATACTGAGGTTGTAGAAAAATTACAGTAATGGGTGTCTACAAATTATGTCTGTGTAACAGAGAATAAGTGCTAAGGAAGAGTTGATAATGTCCAAGCAGCTGATCACAGGTGGGTATCTCCCCATGTAGGAGTCAGATCCGTATTTCAGGTTGATTCATTTTAAAGCTTGAGGCCTTAATATGGATCTCAAGGACTATTTGTTTGGGATTTTGGTTCAGGGGCTTCGATTTAGATGATATTTAGCAATTTTTCTCACTGTTTCCAGTGAAGGGCTTCCAACTTATTAAAATATTTTGTATCTTTTTCTTTTTGTGATGCTGTAGGTTTGTGCAATCAGAGAGAACATAAGAATAAATAAATGCTGGTGTCACTTTGAGCCCTGAAACCACAAATGAGCCTAAAATGAGGGCAGCTTGAGAAGAACACATTTCATATCATTCTGAGAATTCCTTGTTCTGCCATGGGGAGAAGAAACATAGCAAGAAATGCTGAAAGTTTACAGTTTTACAGTGCTTTATCTATATTATAATATTTACTTGTAACTTTCAACTTAGGTAAAAGCTAGAATGGAAAAAATGGGTTTGTTAACAGAAAGTACAGCTACTGGTAGAATCTGTGAATTAACCCCAACGGAAATATATTTTTGTTACTGTACAAGTACTCTTTACGTCAGCTATGTCACAGTTTATTATCTTTCATAGTCAATGCCTGGCAAATTAAGTAATGCAAGAATTTCCAAAATTTTAAACTGAAAAGATCTCATAAGTTTTAGGGTGCCCGTACGTATGTCTTCTCACCATACAGAAAGTTTCTCTTTTGAACATGGATTTAAACTGAGTATGCTTGTGACCCGTTGGCAGAGGATTAGATCTGGAGTACCCGATGTAGTTCTTTTAGGAAAGCAATCAACTTAAGGCACTTAACAGATAAAAATAACACAATTCTCACTTTATTTTTTTAGTAATTGCTGTTTGCCAGTATTATATACATACATATATATATACATATATATTTATATGGAGGAATTCAAAAGAATTGCTATAAATAAACATAATTAATGCTGTATATGAGAAGATGTATGATGAGAATGTTCTGTTTTGGGTTGCAAAAGAAATTTGCTGACAGCTGCATGCATTTTGTACTTTCTCTGACACTTTTTTCTCACTTCGCTTTCATTCCTAAGTACGGAAAACCAACAGGAGGGCTTAAAAAATGCAACTATAGGAATATTCTATGTCAAAAACATCAAATCACCACAAAATTAGGACAGTGCAATAGGACACTGCTGGAAATTGTGTTCAGTAAGTGCCAGCTTATTCCCAAGTATTATTATGTGAAGACTGAAGATGCACAGCCAAATCAGCCCAGTCCTGGCCCCTAGAACTGGCGGCTAAGGTTCTTTCACCAGTTTACGCAAGGCTTCCTTTCATAGTGGAGCAATCTGTTGAAGCAGATTGTCAGAGCTGTGACTGAGCTATCAAACAATCAGGGGACTGGAGGAGTCATAAAGTTTAGCAGATGTTAGGAAGATGTTAGCAGATGTTTAGCAGGTTGGCAGATTATTGCAGAATAGGCTGTTTGCAAGGAAATAGTAGCTAAATCTTGTTCAGGAGTTGCATCAGAAGCCTTAGGAGGCAATCCTATCAGCCCAAAAGGCAGTATTAATTTTATATGAATTGTTTTGTTTCTTCATTTTCATGAACTGCTACTAAGTAGTTCTGTAAGGATTTGAAATACTTTTTGCAGAGCCTTAGCTTGATAATAATGAAGTCTTTAATTACCAAATTTAAGATCTTTTTCGGTAGGAAGAGAAGTTGCTTTGGCTGAGTGTGTGTATGCGTTTGTTGTTTTTTCCCCAGGTGTCAGATGTCATCTACACAGTGGTAGGTGTAACTGGAATATGACAGCATCTGAGTGTCCCTATTCAAAGCCATCATAATCCCTACCTCATCCATTTGCCTGAAATGTAGCAGGAAGGAAATTTTAGCTTAGACACTTCTGAAGAGCATAGCTACTAACTGAGCTTGTAAAAGAAACCTGAAATGGTGTTTGAGAAGCATACTCTCTGTCCTGAGTTCTAGACAGATTTCTGGAGGAAAGTTTGGCCGCCTGGAAGAGCGGTATTTGTGTCCGCTCCCATTCCTCCATCCCTGCAATTTGTGTTGCCTCATCCCTCCCAGCCCTTGCTGCCACTTCCAGGGAAGTGTTGGCATGCAACACTTCCCTGCCATGCCAACTGCATGGCAACGGCAAGCAAGACTCGGTTGATTCTTGCACACACATCAAGCTTACACATACTGCTAGAGCTTAACGTTTTCCGTATTCTTTGCTTATTAGTGATACCAGGAGGAATAGTTGGAGCCAAGTACATTTCTGACAGCTTTTCCAATGCTTGAATGATCCCATATTTTTATCACCAGTCCTGCTCTGAAGTCACTGAAGATGCACCACATTTCACAGCAGTTCAGTTAAGATCAAAACCGACTTTTTAAAAGGAAGAGGCTTTCAGCCTCAAGTGCCATAGAGATACTACATTGCTATAGCCTTATGTCACAGACTTGCAAGGTGTAAAATGGTAATGCTTTAAGACCTGAGAACAGTTTCAAATACTGCAAGGCATTTTCTGACAACAACAAAAAATTACAGAATGTTGAGGTATACAAAGCTCTGAGCTTCGATATTCCTCCTCCTAATGATTTCCTTCCACCAGTCTTGATAGGAAAGATGTAGGGAGGTGAGGAGAGATTACACAAATGGTACATGACTCCGATTATGTTAGACTTTCCCTACAAATCCGGCTGCATGGTTTCTGATTTCTAGAAATAAGTCTTCAGAACCATCTATTGGGTGTTTTGTGTCGTCTGCTGTACGGTCCCTCCATATTGTGCTCTTCAGATTCCCTTATCCATCCTACTGCTTCCTTCATCGTATTTATTCACCAGTGACAAACATTCCAATGATTGATGACATTGAAAGAGTAGCGAAGTTGGAGTACTGGTTGTGTTCTGCTGTGCAGTGCTGTGCCAGCTTTGTAGACTGCTGAATGTACAAAACAGATCACTGGCAAGTCTGTAATGAACTGTACGTCTTGTTAATCATTCATAATCGTGCTCAGAAAGGAAAAGGGCAATGGTTAATACTGATACTGCAGAAGACAGAGTCCTGATTAAATATGGATATGCACGGAAATGAATCTGCTGAGCACTATCAGGCAAAAGATATTTTAAGTCTGCTGCTGCTTTTCTTGCTCATGAAGTGGAAGGATAATAGCTCAAAAAGAATAGGCATCTTTGAAAAGAGAAGGATGGGCGGGATAGATTAACAGAATCTTGCAAAATTGCTTATATCTATTTTCACATAAAGGTCCACATGAAACTTTCGTAATATGGAGCAGAATATCTGTGTCATGGAAATAAACACAATGTAGTAAATGTGATTCTGTGATGATGATGTTTCTCTGGTGAGAAATAACTTGAACCACCTGAAACCTGGACACTGTCAAGGGTGAGAGAATTAAGATTTTTTTTTTTCTGGGTTTTTTCTTTTGTTGCTTAAAAATAGCTATGTTTAGGTACCTGTGGATTTGTGAGTGTATCCAGAATTTCAACTGATACACAGGAGTCAGACCTTTTTCAGATTTTCTCATCTTAAAATGGATGGAGCTCACCTCATCTCTAGCATTCGTATGGTTCTGCTGTGCTGAGGCGTACATTTTTATAGTGCTGGGAAGGCATGTTTGTATGCATGCAAGTGTTCTTTCCAGTAGGTTTCCTGTGTGAAGTAACTTCTGTTTCTTTTTGCTCAATTTTGCTTTATTTGGGCTCAGAATGGGTTAGAATGGCTTATCGCTTGCACAGGACCACCAAAACCTGCTTCACAGGGCAAATCTCTTACTTCACAGAATTTATTGTTGCATCAGTACAGCATTTATAGCTTTTTACTTTGATTCTCTCTTCTCTAGCTATTTTGTTTAGAAGCAATTAGATTTTAGGACAAGTGGTCGTGCATTCAGTATCTGTAAAGTGAATCCTTTACCCAGAGATACTGTCTTTTATCTCTGTTCTGTGCTGTTTAGTACATCATCAGTACCATTTGAGGTCCTTCATGCTCTGTCAAAAGCTCTGCCACATACTATTAATTTTATTTAGCATGTGCTAGCGAGCTCTTCAGGGTAGTTGGTCATGCGGGCCTGAAAATATATCAGAAGTTCACCTGGAAGGAAAGGCTCTGTGACTGCTCTGTGTGTGTATGCCTGAAGTGCTTCAAACCCTTCATCTTACAAATGTCCAGAGAGTTTTGCAGTGTAGCAGATTTCTACCAAAATGAGAAACTCTTTGTTTTTCACTGCTCTTACATACAGATAGCTCCCTTCTGCACATGGTGTTGGTTTTGTTGGTGTGCTCAGGATGGAGGTTAATGGAAATGGGGTTCCCTGAGTTAGACCTAAATATCCTTTGGCTGTCGGTGAATGGATTAGGAGTGATGAGGGATTATTGTCTAATGACAAAAAGATAGAAACACAAGATGAGGCAAAAGGCACAAGAAAATGCTTTCACAGAACACTAATGTTCTTTTAGATCAATTGTTTGTTATAAGCTGTAGGATAATTTTTCTTTCCAATTCTGTATTGAATTTATCTTGATATCTGACTATTTACCGATTTTGGCAGTAGTACACTGGGAAAAGCTGCCTGGCTACGTAGGTATGTGTTTATTTTCTCCCTTCCTTTGGCAGGGAGCACTAGAAAGGCAGCACTTCTGGCTGTGTCCCAGTGAGACAGAAATGATTCATGTTTCTCCAGCAGCTGACTTGTGCAATGATGCGGCAGAAAGGACGCACACTTGTCATTTAACGTTATTTTAGACTGTAGCTACTACGATTCACTGCTTTCAAATGTGGTTTAACCTTGGGAAGAGGTTGCTAAATAGAAGGTCACCAAGTGCTCCAGCACGCATTTGACTCAGCCAGCCAGAATGCCGCAGCCTTTGGGGGCAAACCCCACCAAAGCAACAGCAAAGACCCTTCAGTCTTCCTCCTGCGCGCAGGCTTTGCTACTGTCTGTCAGAAGGTAGCCTAACTGATGTGGCTGAATATATCTGACAGAGTGCCTAAATGATACAACATTTGGGGTCATAAAATTTGCATGGGACTTGGAGTAATGCTGCTATAAACATGAGGTGACACACCACATAGCTGGCATGTTCATGCAGGAACGTTCTGCTATATAAGGGCTGAATACGATCTTGCTTTAGGCAAGCTGCTCTGTGAGTGAGCACTGAAAGATACTGCGTGGTTCTTATGATGTATGCCTTGCATCAGAGGAACTCTGCGTTGGCTTGCCAGCAGTTCTTGTAAGAACCCAGAGATGAGAGGTTTGCTTTGTATGATGATGACAATTAAAAGTGGAGAAAGTAATTTCAGAACAAACATAGCAATAGCAATGTAATAATATTATAAATATGCCATATAAATACATAGCATATAATATATAAATATAGGCATGTTGTTTATACACTATTTTATAATTCGAATATGGTGCAGTAATAACTCCAGGATAGCAACAGGATAGTATTAACCCATGGTGCATGTGTTTGGTGTGTTACGCTTGTTCTGTCTTGTATGTCAAGATGTATACTTGATTTTATACTAGTTCACAAATGTTTGTACTGATCTTTAAAATGTGAATTGGCCCATGAAGACCATTTGGATCTCTGCTGTATGGCTGTATGTGCTGTATGGATGCAATATTTGTATGCAGTTAGATGGCAGCTCTGCTTCACCTTCTCATTCACTCACAGAGGCACAATGTGAGAAGGGCAAAGTGATGGATATCTGAGTCGGAAGATGCTGCTGTACTTGTGATAATGTTCATTTCTTTCTACATAAAATAATTAGTGACGTGCTTGTCTGTATTCTGGTTGTCTTAAAGATAGTCTATTAATCTATTATGTATTTAAAAAGAAAGAAGCATGCGGATTCGCTTAACGGAAAAAATGCAGGTGAAACTTTACCACTCAGATCACTTCTACTTGTCTTACAGTAGATGCTGTTCTCAAGTGAATGGAAATTTCACATGCCAAGAGGATCCAGAATTTGTACTTTATAATACACGGTTAATTTTAATGACTCAGAGAACCATTGCAAAAATGACTTCAAGTTTTGAAATGATGCTGTGTCCAAATTTGAGAAAGAAGGATTTTCTTTTGGTGTTTTTCTTTCCTTCTTTTTCTTTTCTTTTTTTTTTTTTTTTTTTTTTTTGGTCAAATAAAGATTAACTGCTGCAATGTACTTTTCTTAGCTTTTACTCCCTTAGAATTTCATTTCAGATTTTGCTCCTTTATAATAAGTAAATTAATGCCATAATACAAACTATGTCCAAAGTAATAGATGATAAATTAATACATCGGATAGTGGAATATTGCCCAATAATTGATAATGGTCACATATTTACTGAAATATAGTGAATTCTTTAATGCTAGCCTGAAATACTTCACAGCTTCCATTTTTCATTGTTATATTTATTTAGATACAAAATGTTTGGCTACTCTTTACAGATGACTGAATATTATGGCGTGAATTTGCAACTACAGTAACTTTGACATTAAAGAAAAGATGTGTATGAAAAGAACACAAAACATTTTACTTTTTTTTTTTCCAATTCAGTGCAATTGTAGAAAAATAAGTCTTTGCTATGAGGGAAAAGTGAAGGTTAGGAATGAAATCCATTCATTCCAGTTGAATCAATTCAACCTTTAAAGACAACTTAAAATGATTTAGTGAGTTTAACTTAACAGCTTTTTCTCACTCTTCGTTTTTTTTGTTTGTTTGTTTGTTTTTTGTTTTTTTTAGAATACAGCTCTCTGAGTAACTCACCTACATCGCCAGTGATGCAGCTTCAGTCCACTTCTGCTTCTGTCCTAAAAAAGCTAATGCTCTCTGCCAAATGCCTTTTAGATATTTGCAGGTGTTTAACTGGTTGTGCTCTTTCTCTTCTCTTGCTTAATTTTTAATCACTATAGTTCCTGTAACTCAACTCTTATTTAGAGTTATCTCTATTATTATTTTATTTTAAAAAATCCACACCATATAATAAATACCAAAAATCTTTTTTTTTACAGTTATGCCTGTTCAGTTTGCTAAACAGACATAATTATAAGTAGCGAAGCATCTCATTTTTTTTATTTTGTGACCTTCATGGCAATTTTTCAGTAGAGACTACTCAAACTGTATATTCTCAGCTATGCAAGCTGTCTACCTTAATTTCAGCAATATTTGTTTTGGTAATTCTATCTGGAAAAGGATTTCAGGATTATAATGTAAAACATTGAAAGGCTTAGCTTACAGCTTTATCTTTTGTAAAAACTACATGGGAAGAATAGGAATACATTTGAACTTTTTCAAATTACTTTTCCTTTTCTTTTAAACATTGTCTATGCTTTCTTATCTTGACACAGCTCTCTTAAGATGATTGCTCTGTCCGAGAAACACGAAGTGTGTTTAAAGAACAAAACTAGTTTTATATACATGCCTCTGTGGAGACAGATGTATGTGCTTGCTAGTATGTAGAAGAAAACCACTGTTAGATTACCACTGTAGATTTGTAACACTGCAGTGAACTCTGGAAGTCATTTATAGCAAGTCCCTGGCACAACTAGATCTGTAATATCCATTAGCATTCCTAACAGGTGTTTATATAGATGGTCCATTGATGGACAGAAAACACAATTCCTCATGCTTCACTCTCCTTATTGTTAGGTGTCCTTCCAACCTAAATTTATTTCTTGCTCCATTCACTATAGATATGAAGCACAGCTGAAAACTTTCCATGATCTCAGTCTTCATTTCGTGCAGTTAAACAAGTCTGGGATATTTCAGCTTTCTTTAAAATTGTGTTTTCTAGATGCTGAAAAAACTCACTGCTTGTTTCTTGGTTTCACGATCTGGTTTGTATCCTTCCTGAAACATGACATCTTAGAGTGTACAAAGTAAAGCAGACAAAATCTGATGCCTTTCCAAAGCTGAATGGAAGGATAGCTTTTTTTTTTTTTTTTTTTTTTTTTTTNTTTTTTTTTTTTTTTTTTTTTTTTTTTTTTTTTTTGCCTCTGGTTTACCAATTCTGTGTTTCGGCAATTATTGGTTCCGCATGAATGTTGGGCATTCTTTCTCATACTGAAAGATTTTTTTTATTTGCCTTTTTGCAGGTGTTTTTAATCAAATTTGAAATTTAGTCTTGTCCTAATACATTCATGAATTCTTTCCCCTTTTGCTGTCATTTGGAAATTTAATAATAGTTTATTCTAAGCATAGATTTTTTGCTTTGGTGTTTGCACTGACCTATGTTCTTGCAAATAATCAATATCAGAAAAATTTAGTGTTTTTTTCATAGATATATAGTCAGCATAACTGAAATGCCATATTTAAGTATGCTCATTTGCACTTTCAGATTGCAGGGATGGCTATAATATGCAGTTCTTTAGCATGAAATAGCTATCTGAATAATACCTTCTATTATCAAGACAACAGTTGGAAAGAAGTTGGAACATCCTTTCTAGTTTATTGCTTGGATTGTTAATAATTATGGTGCAAGAAAGGCTTCCTGTTGTGTAGGATTTAATAAAATGAGAAATGCAGAAGTCCTAGGCCATGAAACTTATGTTCTTCTTTCATTTCAGAATAAGTGGTATGATTTAATTTTAATTTTAGAGAACACTTAAAAGGCTGAGTGAATAATGTCATCTCTACAGTAGGCTGAGAATTTTTTAAGTCCATTACTTGCTTTTATTTATTCTGTACCTTTTTCTTAATATATTTCAGAAGCAAATAAGCTTCTGTTCAATTATATTAATCTGCATAAACAGTCCAGCCATATAAGATGGAGCTTCATACGCCTTCTCTCCCCTTTGGAGAACTGTTTCTTACAGGCTTTCTGGCCTCAGCTATTACCATAAGCTTTTCAATCTCCTTTATCTACAGGAAACGGTTCTTTTGCATTGATTTTTTTTTTTTTTGATTGAAAAATGGGCATTATAATCACTCCTTGTAACAAATACATGACAAAACTATTGATTCTGAACCAGTGGCTATTACTGGTTGTGCATAAAGAGGACTTTATATATGCAGCTGTGTGTGAAAACCCTGTGCTCACTCAGCAGCACAACCTGATAAATGCCCGATGGACTGTGTCCTGTGGCTGCCTCAGGCTGCAGGGCTCTACATGAAATTAACTTTCATTTCTCTGCATTTGAAGGACAGGCTCATGAAATCTTGGTAAATGACTCCACAGATACAGACAGTATGATACAGAACAACTGGTGATGTCATATTGACATCTGAGTATGTGTTACTCTGATGCAAGTGTAGTTCATATAGTTCATGCATCTGTGAATATTTTTTCACCTTTAAACTCTATACAGGTGTATTACAGATGTTGACTGTGAGTTAAATCCAGGATTTACTTTTGTCATGCCATGCAGGGAGAAATGTAACTTGAACATGAAGTGGGATTAATAGCATATTGTAATGTGTTACCTGCAGAGATGATGGCACTCATTGAAATGTGAGGCTGGAAGGGACCCCCAGAGATCATTTAGTTCAGCAGTTGGCACTGATATAGGATATACTATATCTAGAGCAACCCTGAAAGAGGCTTAAGTGAGGATGTTTAAAATGTTCAGTGAAGGAGGCTACAAGCTCCCTTTTCATTGAATCACAGAATATCCTGAGCTGGAAGGGACCCGCAAGGATCATCGAGTCCAGCTTCTGGCCCCACACGGGACCACCCCAGACCCTGTGTCTGAGAGCGGTGTCCAAACGCTCCTTGAACTCCGGCAGCTTGGGGCCGTGCCCGCTGCCCTGGGGAGCCTGTTCCATGCCCACCACCCTCTGGTGCAGAACCTTTTCCTAACCCCCAGCCTGACCCTCCCCTGACACAGCTCCATGCCGTTCCCTCGGGCCCTGTCGCTGTCCCCAGAGAGCAGAGCTCAGCGCCTGCCCCTCCGCTCCCCTGGGAGGGGGCTGTAGGCCGCCATGGGGCCTCCCCTCAGCCTCCTCTTGGCACTTTTCATCATCGTTAAGAGTGGAACAGCTTTCCCTGTTTATTACCTTGATTCTCTCTTTTGTGGCTTAAGCTTTCTTTTTGTGTATCATCTATTTGATAGCATCTTTTTTTATCGTGACAGAGGAGAATGGCTACTTTATCCAACTTCTGTCCCTCTTTTCATGTATCAAACAAAACCAGTCCCTTCAGTCCAGCCTTATAATTTAGAATCTCTTTTCATTCTTCTTCTCTTCTTTCAGGTTTCTTGCATGTTTTTAAAAGTGTAGACTTGAATGCTGTGTAGTTCAGTGCAGTTGTCTTTTGCTTTATTCCAGTTATTTCACAGGCAAATGGAGAAATTACATTACAAATGTGTAATGAATGGTGTCAACAAGCATTACCCAACAATAATATTCCAGAGAGACCTTTTTTTCTTTTCTTTTTTTTTTAATGAACTTGGATTTTGAAGATACTCATGTACATGAAATTTTAAATTTAGATTTATTAACGGTTTGGTTCATTTCAGGGAAGGTGGTAAATGGTCTGCTTAATACCACAGCATACAAATATATGATTCGTAAGTATCTTCAGTCATGGACCATGTAGAAATATAACTTGGCAAGCTAATGATACCTGATCAACATTATTGTTTAAGTATTTGTGTGTGCATGTGTGTGTAAAAATATTTTAAATTTCATCTGGCTATTGTAGTGTAGAATGACATGCATCCTCCTGAGAAGGTTCTGTATAGACTGACTTAAATTAAGGGACTAAACTTTTTTTTTTTCTTTAAATAAAAAAAAAAAAAAGGCCTTTACATCTTTTCTCCCAAAAGTTGCGTTCAGGTTGACCTTCAGGTTTCATGAACTTGTGTTTTGTTCATAATATTGTTCTAAGAGAAAAAGAGGAAAAAAGAAGAGTCAACTTGTGTAAGAATTAATTTTAAAGCAATACATCTTTTGAAGCGCCGGTCAATGAAGAAATTATATACTGAAGTTCCAAAAGTAGTAGTAGTTTAATCTAATTTAAGCTTTTTGACCTTATACTAAAAAAATAAAAAATAAAATAAAAAAAAAATCTATTGAAATCAGCTCAAATTCAAACAGTTTTACTTGGTCATTTAACCAAAGCCCCTTTCAGATTACAAACTGCGAGATTGCTTCTTGCAAACCTGAGATGAATTCAAGTGATGCTCCCTCTCCCTTGCTTCTTTCTCTCTTCCCACCCTGTTATCCTCCTAGGGTCCTGCTCTCCCACAGGAGTTGTTCTTTTGACCTATTCCCTGAGTTTCTCTCAGAGAGGAAGGCCAGTGACATTATCCTGTGTGTATGCCTTGGTTATGCCAATCATCCAGAATCCCTCAGAGACCTGGAAATATTGTGGCAGCGGAGGGTAAAAGTTTGACGTGGCACATAGAAGAAATGACAGATAAAATTTTAATATTCCTTAAAATGTCTTCAATGGCTGCAACCTCCTAAAAGCACAGTTCTGTAAGGACTGTGCTAGAAATGGAGTGCAGGCTGTTAATCAGCTTGAAACAGCCTTGTGCTTAATGCTGCTGTCAGCTTTAAAGGAGACGCAGAGTGTGAACAGCCAGTAGTTTGGCCTCAGAAGGTCTTTGTGGAGAGTGCCAGGTGTGGTAAGAGTTATTTTTATGAGACAAGCTTATGAATAGTGCAAGTGTTTAGACTAATTAAATAATGGATTTTCTTAACACAGAGTCACCTGTCTAGACCAGCAAATAGTTGCTCTATTAATGAGTAATGAATACATTAGGAATGACCTGTAGAATTCATGATGCTGATGGTTGTTATCTCATGAACTGCTCAGAAATAGCCTCCAGTAGTTAGGTATTAATTATGTCTGTAATTGTGCCATCTATTGTCAAACCAAGAAGGGGGCTGTGTAGTCCTGGGTGCTGCAGAAATATGTTCAAGTAAATACGTATTCTTGTCCTGCACTGCTTGTGACCTAAATGCAGACACTAGATGGGAGGAGGAGTGTCTTATAACTGGCTTACAAGTCTTGTTTACGCAATGGCCTGTCTTAAACTACCTTGATAACACTAAATACTGGACAGCGCTGTTTATTCCTTGGTTTCTTTGGATATAATTCTGTTTAACTTTGTGTGTCGGAATCGGTTTACAGTGCCAGGCAATTTATGCAATTTTACAGAGTATCCTGTGTGAAATTTTTTTCCCAGCTCTTTTTAATTTACCCTTTCTAATCCAGTTGTGAGTATAAGCTTTATATGAATATATTCTCCTTCTTGTTCTGTTATTCCTGTATTCACCAAATCAAATCAGACCAATGTCACTCTGGACCTAGCAGGATTGCTGTCATTTATCATGATAACATTTCAGAAAAAGATTAATTTTAAGTTTTAAGTATATTGTTAGTTGAATTTGGAGGACTGATAATAACTGGCAAGTGGTTTGTTTTGCCTGTTGTTGACATTTTGGTGTGGTCAGTTGATTAGTGTCAGTTGATAGGTAAGGAAATCCCAAACCCAAAGGTCAGCCTCCTTTCAGAGTGGAATCACTTTCCATAGTCTAAGATTTAAGGTCAGAAAAGAGGGCTGTGCTCAGCAACGAGAAGAGTATGAATGTGCTTCCATGAGTAGGGCTGGGGACCTGTCATTCCTGGGACTGCTTCCAAGGCTTCTTCTGCTCCAGCTTCAAGAGATCGCTCTTGTTTCCCTGTCCAGAGCACTTCAGACAGTGCTCATTTGCTCAAAAGGTTTTCAGTGATGAAGGCCACGTGTTCTGTCTCAGTTGGCAAGCCAGTTTCATAGATCTGGAAAGATACATAGGTTTGATTTGCTTTGTACCAAAAAATTAGATTATTTAAATGCCCAAGTATATTTTGCTTTTACACTTGTGCAAACAGCCCCACGAAAGTCCTGTGGGATACTGGCAAGCTCAAGTATTTTTAATGCTGTACTCAATCAGTAAAATCTGTCAGAAGTTTGTTTACTCAATTTTATCCAATTATCCATTTTAACTGTGTTTGAATATCTTTAATGAGGAGAGATCTGCTAAACCATAAAGTTTAGATGGCAGGCATCTTTTGTTCACACTCTCACAAGTATACGTAATAAAATAAGTTACTTGGGTCTATTGGGAAAAAGTCCAAATTGTAATGTTTTGACAATTATGTCACCTCTGGTAGTACTCAATCTACTTAGATGATGATAGTGCCCATTAAAATGAGAGCACAGCACACATGAAAAGAAAATATTCTCTGCCATTTACTGTTTTGAATGAAGAACAGAGTAATAAAAATTACACTGAAATTTGGTCTTTCTTTAATTGCTGTGCCACTGCATGGTAATAGATAGCTAAAGTGCTAATTATTTTTAATGTAATTACATTTAATTATCATAATTGCTACTCATATCTCCTATCCTAATAGAGAGATTTTAAGGGCCTTATTCACAGAACTGTTATGTTCCCATCATGCAGGGAAAAGCTGAATAGGGACTGTACCACAGCTTTTGAAGCAAACCGTTCTAGTGACTGCATCCTCTGGGGCTGCAGTATGAGGTGGGTGTACATCACAGTGCGAAACTGAGCGGCGGCTTTCCAGAGCTCTGCCCACAGCTTTTCATCTTAGCTTGGATAAATGGAAATCCAGGAACTGGGAGCAGACAGCAGATATTCCCACTTCTAGTCCTAATTTTCATCCAGAAATACATCCCTGCAGCATTTCAAACAAGAATCGGCAATTACGCCTCTGATTGCAATCATAGCAGTGGTTATGCTCACTGCAAACTGTGCTCATTGATTTGTAACATTAATAAAAAATTTTGTTAAATCAGTATCACACAGCTTGCAGCTTAAGATGTCGTTCTGTATTTCTGGAGTGAGTGCAGATATATCGTGTTTTACCATAAAACCTGTGAGTGTGATATATCAATGATACTCATATTCCACGTTGGAAATAGTATATAAAGGTGAATAGATTTTTTATTTTTTTTTTTTTTTTACAAGGACTAACAACTAGATATCCACAAGCAGTCAGTGGATTTTCTCTTACCTAACTTGAGACATAGCTGAATGATTTCCTCCCATACTGTTAAAGCTAACAGAAGGTCATGGTGCTTGATGTACCTGAGATTTACCCCTGGATCATCATTTACAGTCCTTAGGTTGGAACTGCTTTGATGTTCCTGACAGCTGAATAGTAGGTACAGTGTTCTTCAGAGGAGATCAAGATCTTTTATGGAAAGACTGAACACTGTAAAATCAAGTGGGTATTGACATGGATAGCCTTGTTTGAAACCATATCATTAAAACTTCAAAATGCTTTAAAAACAGTGGGTGGTTAAAAAAAAAAAAAAAAAGCGTGTATAGCTGGATGATAAAAGGAAATCTGTCATGCTGAAGCAAGACAGCATGCACGCAGATCTCTTTATGGTCAGACCAGAGTTGGTGCTTGTGCTTCACTGTGCTTCTGATGTATCTGACATGTAGGGAAGTATTGCATGGCTGGTTGGTTTCTGATCTGAAAACAACACCATGAGTGACAATGTCTACAAAATATTTTCTATGTATTTGATAGACTATTTTAAATTTGTTGTAGGTTACGGTAAATACTATAGCTTCTTCCTTGCAGGAATGCATCTCCTAGGCTGTTCTCTACAACTCTTTTAGATCTGCTTTCTAACCTACTCTTCGACAGCAGTACTGGGAATATCTGCTTGACAGGATTTGAATACTACATGTAGAATATCAGAATTATGGTTGAGAATCTAAAGCCTTTTTTTACAACACCTGGTTCAGGAGCAGGATGGATGGTTTCTTGTTTTTCTTTTTCCAGCATGTAAGGTACGCTGACATTTAGGGCAGACAGCAGGAGGAAAAGAGGTGGCAATGCATTGAATTTTAGCTTCCAGTGCATGCGTAGTCTGTATTTGTCAGAATGCTTTCCAAAGTTAAGTGGTGTTATGAAAGTGTTTCAAAATCCTTACATAGACGGTACTAGCAAAAACCTGCTGATATTTGTATTTCTGTTGATCTGTACTTATTGATTTTTCAGATATACAATAGAGCTATCCATTACGTTAAAAGCTAAAAGCAAAACATTTATAAACATAGCCATTCTAATTGCTTTTGCATCAGAGGAAAAGATGCTGGTTCCCCACATAGTCACAGACTGGGCTGTGCCTGAAGTACCACGATGCAGAATGATTTCCCATAGATCTTCTGTTCATCCCATTTCCAACTTTTCTCTTTCATCTGTTTGTCAGCGCTTTCCCAAGGATAACTTGTACTCAGTTCTGATAGGAAGAAATATTCTGTAGTGGACTTTCTTACTTGTTGAATAAAAACTCTTGATTTTCCTTCATAAGCTTCTATTTTCCCCGTATGATTTTATGTTGGAAACAGATGGTCTTCGAGATCCCTTTCAACCCAGGCCATGCTACAATTCTGTTGACAATTAGCTCACAAACACTTTAGCTGCTTTAAAAAGGGACGAAGACATTTGTATGATGTTTGCAACTTTTAGTTCTAAGCTTCAATTTAGTGGGAGAAATGACTGAAACTATGCTATGTCTAAAACTAGCTATGTCTGAAAGAGGATCTTCGTTTATTACAAAGTCAGTCTGTGTATTTTGAATAAACATTCATTTGAAAACAAGGTTTTAAGTAAGGAACAATAATCTCCATTGAGTGTCATAAAGAAGTAAAAAAAAAAAAAACCCTTTTGTCCTGAAGCTCCTGGTTTTGTACAGGGTTCCTCTTAACAATTTCCAGAATCTCAGCACTTGCAGGTTGCTATTTCTAGAAGCAGTGCTATTGCAAAAGAGAAGAAGAGTAGCAGTTCATTCTGGCTGCAGGTGACATGGGTTTTACCCACCAGCATTTGATTATTCTTTTCAGTTCACATGATATGCTTATAGGTATTTCTGAAAAGGTTTACATTATACTCTATCAATTTATTTACAATAATTAATGCTTTTTGTTTGTTTGTTTTTGTAATTTTGACATCCATATTTCAGGAAGATTTCTGTCTTCCCACTTGTACATGTCAGTATCCAATCTCTTGTTCACTATATGAAATCCTACTATTATATTTAAAATGTTATCGTATTTGTTTTGCTTTCCTTCCCATCATGTAATTTTATCCTTTCTTTCCTTTACTCTTTGCTTATAGTTGAACCTCATACAGCACCTATCAATCATTACTATTCTATAGAATTTTTTTGTTGTATCACAGTATCTTGTCTTTCATATTCATTACTTCTTTTGTATTGCCTCTCTCCAAAGGAAATTAATCGTTTCCAAAGCACTGTTAGCTATATCAGTTGCACCATGAAAAGTGTAATGCACTTCAACATTTTCTTTCACCAAAGATTAATAATTACTTCCACTCGGTCAAGAACTCAGTTTTAAACCCAGAGCACCAAATGCTATGTAATGTGAGCATGGCCAGTTTGCAGTGTAGGAACTGGCCACGAGCAATGCAGATTACTCACAGTGCCATTCTGCATAGCTTGCTTGGAAGTGATATGCTTAGCAGTGGGGGGGTGGGTATCATTTCTGCTCTAATAATTGTGTTTACAATATTTTTAGTGAACTTCAAAACTGTTCACACTGAGTTTGTTTAGTATCAAAATCAAAGTTGTTATTTTATGCATAAAATGGCATGTAGCGGTCAATAATAACTTGCATTCTTCAATATAGGTGCTGAGATTATGCTTCTCCTTTTGTAAATAAATTATTGCTACATATTGGATACCCGTAGCTATAATTGCTGCTCATTGCTTTGTGTTTGTCTATCATTTATTACAAGAATATAATTCCTGAAGTCTTCAAACCAGGGTATTTTTAGGAAGTATTTTTCCTGATAAAAATGCTTACAGGCTGACAATATATTTCTTGTATTGTCTTGTGATTACTAAAAGGAGGGAACTGAGAAAAAGGGAAAAAAGAAACATAGTGAAAACGTGGTGAGAATGGGAACAGGATAAAATAGAAAAATGGGTATAAATAAAAGAAAAATTAATAAGATCATAGGAAACACCGTCTTTTTCAAGGAAAGGAATTTGGACACGTAAAACAATGCCCGAGAAGTAGTACAGCGGGTACAGATGTGGTGATGAGGATTTCAATGTCTATTCCTTTAGATGTTACACCAGTGTTATACATATTGATACTTTATTTCTTCTTAGTGTCCTTGTAATTCAGAAGTGGAAGCTACATAAGCTCTCTGTTTCTGATTACAGCATACAGGGAGCTCTCTTCTCAGTGAGTTATATAAATGCAAGT
>VXAV01011625.1:22311-52645 GCA_013399715.1 Alectura lathami
TTAAAAGCCTTCCCGCCCTCCCCGCGAGCCCAGTCAGCGCGGCCGTCGCGCTGCCGGTTGGTGTCGGCGATGCTGGAGAATGGTTCCCTGAGGAACTGCTGCGGCCCGGGCGGGCGAGGTCACTTCGGCTCGGCGGAGCGGGAGGCGGCGGCGGCGGGCGCCCCGAAGCCGGCCTGGGTGGTGACGGTTCTCTCCAGCGTGCTGATCTTCACCACCGTGGTGGACATCTTGGGCAACCTGCTGGTCATCGTCTCCGTCTTCAAGAACCGCAAGCTCAGGAACTCAGGTAAGGGGTCGGGCTTCGGCAGGTGGTAACAGGAGCCAGAGCCGAGCGGGCGCCCTGCCCCTCGTTGCCCTGAGGAGGCTAGCCCGCTTGTGGAGAGCGGACTGGCTGCCTGATGAGGGCAGAGTCCCCGGGAAGTCCGCCTCTGTCGCTCTTCTGTCAGTAATACATGCTGGGACCTCCAGACGCTCAGCCCTTCATCGGTCCTTCCTAACTATGCTCTGCCCTAGCACTTAAGGAGGGAATGCAGGTCATTAAATGGCTCTTAATGAGGCGTTGTGTAGTCTATGTGGAGCTGCTGATGAGGTGAACCGGTGCCACCAGGTTAAAATCCTGGAAACAGAGTGCTCAGAAGTGTCAGAGGAAGAAGGAACATACTTGAGAGTACCTCTGAGATGAGGTGCGGGCTGTGTGGGGAAGTGGAGCCCAAGCTCCGGAGATGCAGTCAGAGTTCACTGTAGTCTTTCACATCATCTTTCTCTTGTCTGCTCACTGAATGTCCTTCAACCAGAAATAAAGTGTTGCATTTTTTTTTTGACTCATGTCTATAGTTTCTTTGTGTGCTGAAACGTGGCTCTGCGTGTTTTATTTGCTAAAGTCGCTTCTCATCCCTCCTGGGCTGCTTACACATGCCTCAAGCTACAGAACTCTGTAGATAGCAGCAGCTTATCGGATCTCCCTTTACCCCTTTCCCTCCGACCCGTTTTGTCGGATCCACGTACGGGGCTGCAGGGGATTTGTCCCGACCCCCACAGCTGTTGCAGGATGTGCGGTGGAACTGGGCAGCTCTCACCCTGCCCGGTGCTGATGCAGAGAAGTGTTGCCCCGATGTGCCCTGCCCTGAGGAAGAGCCCTGCAGCGGCCGGTGCTCACCGCACCGAGCCGTTCCCGTAACCGCTGGCTGCCTCACGTCCTGGCAGACCTCGCCTTGTGATGCGCACGCAAGTCCGGGTAACAGAACCTTGCCTGAGAGCTCTGGGTGCAGCCAGATGCACAACGGGCTTTGCACTACGTCCGTGTAACTTCACGCCGAAAAAGGAGCGCGGTGCTGCTGCCTGACGGAGGAGGAATTAGGCGCTTGAATTTCCCGGTACTTTTTTTTTTTAAGCGGGTCTCAGTTCCTTCAGAATTTCACGTGCAGTGTGCCTAGAGCTCCTACTAACTGAAAATAAGCACTCGTTCGCACTTGGTTAAAATTAAATGATGTTTTAGAACAGGAGACCTTTACAAAGGGTTGAGACCTCCTTCCCTAGGGAGAAAAATGGGAAAGGAGCACGAGGTGCGGTGTTTCGGCTGGTACTTATGCTGTATGTTCCCGAGAACTGAGCCGTACCCAGATGAGGATAGCAATGCCCGGTACTGAGCTGGGGAGGGGGACACCCCAGGCAGCCGGAGCCTCCTTCCCCTGAGCGGGCGGCGGCAAGCAGGCTGCCACCCCCCGCAGGAGTCCCCAGCGCCCGCCACGAGCCCCTCGGCACCGGGGGATTCGCCGCGGTCCTCCTGGGAGGTTCTCGCTGGAGAACGAGAAGCCTGTCACAGGCATCAAATCGCGGATGAGGGAGGAGCAAGAGAGGGACTTCTGAACCTCCTCCTTTGCTCAAATGACTGTGGAGGCAGGGACTGGGCTGGAAGAGTTTAATGCCTGGAAAACTAACCTTCAAGATACTGATCAATGTGCTCCATGGCATCCTAAGACTCTTGAAGTTAGACACGGTCTTCTTATCTAATTCAAATACATACAAATTGATCTCCTTCTAGGATCATCCTTAGCATGATGTCACTGACCCTATTGCAGCAATCTTTTCATCTTTGATAAGCATCCTGAAGAACGGTAGGGAGTTCCTGCTGCCTAATCTTCATAAAGTTATGTAAGGTATTTAAATTGTCACTTTTTAACTTCTCATTGAAGAGAGATGAGTCTTGGGGATAAAGCTGAAAGATAGGTTGGTAAATGTTCACAGAGATCTATACAGAGAAAATCACATAAAAGTGGGACAAAGGTAGAGAGTTAAAGTGCTGTTGGCAGAGTAATGGAGAGAAAGGAGAGGGGGTGGAGGGCTGAGGCATCCCTCAGGAAGGGAAGATGAGCCAGCAGGTGGTCTTAGGGGTGCTCCTGAGCAGACCAGAAACAGTGTGTCAGCACTGGCAAGAGGACCAATGCGAATTAAGCTGGAATGGTGAGGGAAAATGCAAGGAGTAGGACTTGTGATAAGTGATGTCAGACAAGGTGAAGCCAGTGAGTGATTTTGACAGGACAAAGAGGATCTGGGTGACAGAAGAAAGGATTGGAGTGAGAGTATGGGACTTCATATAAGCCATTTGTTGATAAGAAATAAATTCAGCAACTCTGTCCACTTCCATTCAGAAAGCAAAACAAGGCATCACCATATTTTCAGGACTTATCAACACTGTTTTGTTCAATTATTTACAAAGAAATCTGATAATTGCAAACAACTTAATTATACATCACTCTCCTTAAAATTCAAGTCTGGTCACAAGCAAATATCTTTTTAATGCAGATATATAATATGAGATACAAGAACAGAATGGAATAAAATGACCCGTTAGCCTTTATGTTGGTAAGCATTATGTTCATCAGAAGAGAAATGGAGAATGGGTAGGACTAATGTTCTTAGAGATTGCTCATTGAATCCTTAAACAGTGGGAATTTTGCCAGCCTTACAAAGGAAAGATTGTTCCATAGCTTACAGAAGTCTCTTTCCCACATTCAGATTTGTTTTTGGAGGGGGAAGGGAGAATTTGTGCAGACTCTTCCAAGTAATGCATAGTATAATTGGTATGAATCAACATGCTCATCCTCTTACATAACTACACCCAGCTTTTTGTGAGAGGCTGAGCAATTTCTGATCTCTAAAAGTGACTGAATTTAGAGAAATTAATGCTTTTATCATCCCTAATTTTAGAGGGGAAGTAACTTGGTCCAGCACACTAGAAAATTAGAGAAAACTTTGCATACCAGCATGATGAAATAAATTAACTTGTCTTTCTCTTTGACATCGTTGAATTGTCAAAAGTGACTATTGATTTTGCGTCTTCATTTAAGTGCACCCAATTGGAGGCAACTTTTAAGGAGCTAAACTTTTCACTGGTAAAGTTCACGTGTGCTAAACAGTCGCTGCTGAATGGGCAAGTATCCTGAAGGTGTATCAGGTCATTCAAAGTCACTAGATGTTTTTAAGAATTTCATTGTTCATTATTATAAGCATGGCTCTAACCATAACTTTGTAGGCTGGAGCAGGAGCCTGACAGGACACAGTTCAGAAGGTAGGAACTGGCAAGGTGTCTACCTTGTTAAGGGATATAAAGCAAACCGTTCGTATTTCATTGGCCTTAAAGCCAGCAGAAAATCAGTGAGAGGTGAGAATTAGGCACACTAACTCAAATACCATTTCAAAGAGTAGTGAGGACTTGGGACCCTTTGACTTTGCCAGGAGGCCTAATATTAACCTTGGTGCACTGCCAAAGAATGCATTAGCAGAAAGTGATATTTCTAGTGCATTGTGTCAACCCACTTTAATCTCTTCCTCCACTGTTTTCCTTTCTATATTTAACAACTAACACAGTACAGTAAGACTGATTCTCTTTTGGATGGCAAGGTGCTGTTAAAATACAAATAGAAATTAATGTTTTTTTTTCTCCGTGTGTGAACATGGCTGCACTTTCATTTTAATGAAGCCTAATGAGTGAGTTTGTGTGTGTGTGGCTGTAGAGAGATGTTCATGCTACTCATATGCATAGATATCTGTATGAAATAAAACATTCCTGCATATAGAATTGTAACTTTTGTACTTGTCTTTCCACTAAATAAAAATATTCAGTAATATAACTAGGTGCTCTTGTACATTCTTTCCTTGCTGTTTGCCTTCTGTAGCCTTCACATTTCTGTCTGTAATATAGTTTTCTCCATTGCTACATGCTGTGTTCAGTTATTCTCCATATCTTTGCCTACACCAGTTCTCCTCATAATGCCTTCCCTGATTGTCTTACACATTTCAGCTCACCTATTCTCACTGTATTTATAGTTTTTTTTTGAACAAGAGAAAACAGAACTGATAGCATAGATGAAGCACCACCAACACTTTCAACAAGGTAATATTAACATGCTGTTCTGTCCTATCTTTCCCTGGATGGACATAATGGACCTGGTATGTCTCGAGGCTACGTTTTCCTTTTATGTGATAGCATCATGTAGATGACTCTTCTCAGTACAGTAACTTGCTAACACAGCTCACCTTTTTCTTAGGTATTTTCAGACCACACAGTTACTATGCCTTCAGCACCTGACCTCATACCTCATACTGTTATAATTCATCCAATCTCTACTCTTTTAGTCCTCAAGGAAAACAGACATTTAACATTTCCTTGTATCAATGAGTGGTCCCAAATTTGTGTTATGACAAGATGTTGTTAGTTGTCTCTGTGTACTCTGACCTAGTACTTCTGATTCAGACGAAGTTATGCCAATGTAGGTTATGTCCCTCTGGTCCAACAATCTTAGCACTATCCAGGCAGTGGTAGCAGGAGACTGTGTGGTACCATGGCAAAAATGCTTCCAAATCTAGATCAGTTTAGAGCAACCTCCCAGGTATAGAAAGTCCAGCTTTCATTAAGTGATGATGATCAGATTAGTTGGTACAGCCTCCTTGTATGAACTCATACTGAATTTTATCTTTTCTTTCCATTTGTCTTGCATCTTTGTTTCTTTTTCCTAACAAGTTTGGTTTCTGTAGTGTTGCCTACAGTTAAGGTGAGATTAAAAAGCCCAAAGATTTCTTGATCCATTCTTTCTCTCCAGCTAATTTCCCACCTTAAAATAGACTACCATGTTAGCACCTAGACTGTGATAGACAAACAGATCTTCCAGGGGGAGTTAAGTAATTTAGTTTTTTATTATTCTCATGCTAGTTGTTTTCCCAACTCATGGCAAGCATTGTTCATGCAAAATGATGCATCAGTTGTACCAGCACCACAGTAGGGAAGGAAGCGGGAAATGTGTAGTATGGGAGCACCACAGCTGCTGGGGAGCCGTGGCAAAGCTGCTCATTGGGGTGCATCAGAGCTGAGCTCTGTGCCATGGCCTGAAAGTAGTCAGCCCTTCCCTCCTGGGAGAGAGAACGAGAGACCAAATTCAGCCCCTTCCCAAGCATCCCTCATGTAGCTCTGTCCTATCAGAACCCATGTAACGATCTCTGAGATAACGGACATTAAAAAAATTATTGCTGTTCAGTATATTCAATCTCTCTGACCTACAGACACTTCTCCTTTTTTGTAGATGGAATAATTCCTCAATTGACAGACTGCTTTCTCCCGAAGTCCACTATTACTGTCCTTAGGAAAAACTGTAGCAAAATCTCTCTTCAGACCAGTAGCTGTTCTAAGCAGGTTTTTTAACCTCTGTACAGATTCTCTATCCCCAAATAACTCCTCTTCCCTTCTTCCTTTTATGAATGTAGTGAAAGAGAACTTTATTTGTTCTGGAAGTCTTTGTAAAGCCGATTATGTTTAGTTTTTTTTTTCCAGGGGATGGAACACTTCCCCTGTGAGAACAGACTGAGAGAGTTGGAGCTGTTCAGTCTGGAGAAGAGAAGGCTCTGGGGAGATCTGACAGCAGCCTTTCAGTATCTAAAGGGAGGCTACAAGAAAGAAGGGACAGACTCTTTAGCAGGGTCTGTTGTGATAGGACTGGGGAAATGGTTTCAAATTGAGAGAGGGGAGATTTAGCGTGGATATAAGGAAAAAGTTTTTTACAATAAGGATGGTGAAGCACTGGCACAGGTTGCCCAGAGAGCTGGTGGATGCCTCGTCCCTGGAGACCTTCATCTTGGGCAATTCTATGATAAAGCCAGTTACATTTAGGTTTTTGACAGTTCCAATTTTATCCATCCTTATCTAGAAGCCTTCTTCAGTGGAACTGTCTTTTCCTGTTCCTTCTAGCCTCTTTTCTTGTCCCTGGTATCTTTGAGAAAACTTTTCTTCTATCTCAACCTGTAACTTCTTATCATTTTTCCCAATTTTGGATGCAAATTCCAGATATTCTTTTTTGATTTTTTTTCTGCATCTTCAATATGAAGGAATTCCAAGCTTCCTCTACTGTTAAGTCACTAAGCTGCTCAAAACTGTTGACTTCACTCTCCTAAATAGGTTCTTTTATTTATCCAAATGTGCTCTTTTAAAACAAACTCCTTACGCCTGTTTTGTCTGCTTTGAATAGAACATTTTTTTTCTATGGAAGGCTTTTCAGGGATATCTTTGTTCTTTGTCCGAAGAAAGTCTGCAGTATGTTGGCTAAATAGACTCTGTACTGAAGAAAGCTACTGGATGCACNGACTCTGTACTGAAGAAAGCTGCTGGATGCACGACCAGATCTCAGCAGCCTTTAGTTTGTATGTTATCCACTTCTCATATGAGGCTGCAATAACTCATACCATTAGTATTTTCCTGCTAAAACAGAGGTGACCATATCCTATTGCAGATCTGTGTACTTCCCTAAATATTGTCTTTCCAGCTTTTCCACAATGTAATTTTGGCTTTTACCAGGATACCACAATACTTTATAATGACCTTTGTTACTAATGCACAGAATTATCTCAAAACCTTTTTTTTTTTTTTTTAATGATGGCTATACACTTTTCAGTTAATATTTCTCTTCTCTGTTCATTGGTGCAATTATTCCATTTTAATAGAATTATTGCCATCAAGTTTGATTTTTCACTAGTTTTGGATATGGGATATCCCATCTGGATATTATAGTTTCAGGACTGTGAACAGATGAAACCTCTTTTCAGAAAATACCTCCAAATGATCAATATCTCAATCCTTTCTGCACCTCTTCTAGAATTATTCAGCCAAGTGCTTGTGAGTCATACTTCCAATTACACTTCTATTTGCATCTGGGAGGGGAAATAGAATAAGTCCATCACTGATTCCAACCTCTTTCCTGTGAGAGCTGGTTCAAACAGTAACCAAGTGAGAAAAGATCTCCAAAGTTATTTATAAAACAATACCTCTAAACTCTGTTAACCTGTTGGGATTTCTAAAAGTAGGAGAGCAAAGTGAAAACCAGTATTGTTCATTTGCAAAGTAGAAAAACTACTTTAACAAAGGCATTCTCTTCAGCAAAAGGAAGTAAACTTTACAAGTAAATTTGGAGAAAGTTCTAGATTAGAAGAAATTTAAAGAAGATTTTTTTAAAAAAATATTTTGAAAGTAGAAAGCTTGTAAGCAAATCAGTGGCCTAAGGGGACTGAAAGAAGCATTTAGGGATGCAGAAGTTTTAAATAGAAGAAAATCTGTATCAATCTGCATGACAGGCAATGCTGGGGAGATAAACAGTTTCTTCAAAAGCAGTAGGAAAAATCTTTGTATGACACTATATAAAATAATGGATAGCCTAGAGAAAATAGACTAGAACCATCTTTTTTTCATCATCTAGAGTTTTGTGACACAAGACCAAGGAGCTGTTCAGCACGATCTGGAGATGCAGGATATTAAACTGGTAGTCACTTTTTCAAACTACAAAAATCAGGAATTTGGTAAATTGAAAGAATTACTGGCTATTTTGTGAATATTTTGAAGTGTTCAAAGTTACGATGGCTAATACTACCAAAAAAACATAGGAAGTGCAAAGTGTGTTAGTGACAGGTGTAAACCAAATTCTAGGAACTAAGGATTAGGATAAAGTTCTAAGCTGAGGCAGGTTGTTGCACAACTGTAGTGTGCTTTTTGTCCTCCTTCAAAACACCTGGCAATACCATATTGGATGACAGCTCCAAGTCATGATTTTTTTTATCTTATACAGGAAGTGGTCAATGTATTGATAAGTGAATAGGAAGCATCACTAAGATCAGCTCCAAGACACTTCTATTCTAGAAAAAAATGCCAAGCTGTATTCCATGGGGTAAATGATACACTTCTCCAGTTCCGGTAAATGTTTGAGGGTTTACTTGAACCTGTAAGAGAAGAATAAAAAAAATCTATTTACATTGAGTATTTCAGTTGGCACAAGTTTACCCATGCTCTGAGCTAAAGGAAAACCAAAGGATGATGCGTGATGCTTTGCCTGCAATACCATGCCCAGGCTCTCCATAGGTCCAGCCTTTTTTTTTTTCTTTTCAATCAACGCAAGATTGAGTAAGTTTGCTTTTATCTCTCTGAAACATCCAGTGCAAACATGGATAGAGACAAGAAAGCAGAAGGACCTCCTGGCAGTTTCATATGCAAATTCCTGTGTCAGCAGCATTCACTTTCCAGCCAGCTCTCTCCTGGACTCTGGACACTCTTCTCCTTCTCAGTACTTGCTGATTGCTTGAGGCATGACTTCTCTGCAGTCTTAAACCATTCTGTTGAGGATGTTATAGAATACTATATTCAACTCATTAAATCAGTGACAACCTATCTCTTCCTCTAGGAGTAAATTCTGTTCCTACTTAAACTTACTCTGAGTAACACAATATGTTCAGACATGCTCCAGATTTTAGCTTTTATAAATCATCCTTTACAAGAAAATATTAGTGTCAAATACATTGCCTTGTTCTCAAGAATGCGTATGAGAACAGCTGTATTATCCTGGGCTGATAAAACCGATTTTTTCCTTTATGGAAATGAAGAAAGGCTATAGTAGTTTACAAATCATTCTGAGCGGTTTCTTTGATCTTTAAACTTCCACCTTGATATGGGCATGAAACAGATTTCCAGCAAAAGCTAACAAAAATATACCTTAATCACTGTGCGTGCAACTCACTTGTACTCCTTAGCTGCCCTGATAGCTCTGGTGTGCTGTTGGTCTCAATACTGGTTCAGAGGAAAGACCTTAATTGAGGAAATGATCATTACACACTTTGTTTAGATTGAGTTGAAGTATAGGCCAGATGCTTTAGAAGAGAATACATGATAATTTTCTTTGAAGCATTTTATTTACTCATCTGTTAAAATGTTGTTTACAAACCTATGAGTATCATTATAAGATGAGTCACGTGAGTGTACTTTACTTTAAGACCTTGGTTCCAAAAGAAGTAGATGGCACAGACAGACAACAGCTCCTGAAGACATTCAACTTCATATGCATGTGCAGTGATGAGGCCTTCTAAAAGCTAAGAACAGAAAGGGTAAGACTTTTCCTCACTGAAAGGTTTGTAATGGCTATTTTCACCAAGTATCATCTATTTTCTTCCTCCATGAAACAGGAAAAATTAGAGGAAATACAGAGATAAAAAAAAAAAAAAAACAACACCATAATGAAGGGTCATGAAGGGTCATGCAGAGAATGTTAGAAGCACTATATACATATATTATTCTTTCTAAAAGAAGATGGAAGGTACTTTTTTTTTTTTTTGCTTTAATAGAGAAAAAAAAAAACATTTTTATGTTTACATGAATTTGACATAAATTTGGAATAAAGAGAGTAGCAAAGACAGTTATGTGTTTACTGAGCCTAAAAGTTTTTGTGAAGGTAATAGAAGATGAGCTAGCCTTTCATAGAGTCATAGAAAGGTTGGAAGGGATCTTAAAGATCATCCAGTTCCAACCCTCCTGCCATGGGCAGTGTTGCCACGCACTGGATCAGGCTGCCCATGGGCCCATCAAGCTTGGCCTTGAGCACCTCCAGGGTTGGGGCATCTACAGCTTCTCTGGGCAGCCTCACCATGGGCTCATGAGCCCATGCCTCACCACCCTCATATAAAACCTGCCACGCCACAATAAAGTTTTGTCCAGAGTTTTTAGCAGTGAAATGTCCTTTGTTTGCTTCCGTACTCTGGTCTTTTATGCTTGGTCTAAATCAAGTTTTAGGGTCAGTTTTGTTGTTGTTGTTTTTAACAAAATAACAGAATACAAAATGCTAAATATTTGACTTTTTGTATATGGAATGATATATGGCTGAGAGACTGAAAAAAAAACGTATGCTATTAACAAAAATTGGTTGTCTAGCAATTTATAGGATCTGGCTAGATTGCACCCACAACATTTAACAGCCTTTCATGTTGGCTCCTTTGTCAGCATCAAATGAGTTTTCATACTTGCAGTTTTTCCTGTAGGTTTCCTATTCTCCCTCAGCTGAAGCAATCAACAGATGTGATTACTTCAAGTGAAGAAAATTAAGCTGATGTTGTGTACTGACAGATACAAGAAACACAACTCCTTTCATGTATTAATGAAAAAACAGTCTTTTGTTGTTGTTGTTATTCAGTGATTGTGCTCAGAAACTGAAGGTTTTTAAGCTGGGCCATCACTGGTGCCCACAGTGGGAGTAAATGTCTGTCCTTCATCCCCTGCCTGAAAACCAGCCCTCACCCTAGACAGAGACATTCTCATGGTAACTACAGGGGCCTTTCACCTTCCTTGACTAAACTGAAGGCAGTATCTTTCACTGTGAGGGCAGTGGCATAATGGAATTTCACCCCTACAATTGCTGCAAAATGCAGCTCAGATGTGGTAGGATAGAAACACATAACAAGTTATTGCCCTTTCAAACATTTTGTCAACAAAAATGGTCTGGTTGTGTAGAGGAGTATCTGGAAGGATCTGGATGAGAATGTTGCACCATACCACTCAGGTCAGCACAACACAGTTGATATGCTTCTGAGTATAGTCACTGAAACCTACTGTTCTCATCATAAAATATGGGTAACCTTTTTGCATCTTCAAGATCCTCTTAGGATAAGTAGCTCCACATGTTTAATACCTGTTGCAGCAACATTGCTTTTTGTCTTCTTTGAGTCTCACTAGTTTTATTCATCTGTTGCTGCATCCCTCAGTACCAGCACCCCACTATGGTGTCATTTTGGAGCAGTGTGCTGGACAAGTACACGTTTTTTACCAGGTGTGCCTAATAGAGGTGGTATTATCCAACAGAGAATAGTAAGGCTCATGAACTTTGCATGTTCTTCCAAAGTTCTGTCTTGGGAGAGCAGCTGCATCTGTCCTTCTCAGTTTCCCACCTGTTAAATCGTAAGATTTTTTTTATTTTTATTTTTTTTTTTTTGCTTTGAGACAGATTGATGAAGAGCACTCTACAATATAAGTGATAACCTGTGTGTTCTGATTCCAGGCTGATATTCTTGACCATATCCTAGCGAGAGACACGCAGGCTAAAGCCAGAAGAGCAGCAGGGCTGGTGAGTGGGGCACTCTCTTGGGAGTATGGGAAACATAGGCTCAAGTCCTTTTACAGAGAAGGGTCTTCTACCATGGACATGTCCTAAGCACTAGGCAGCAGTGGATTCTCTAGAAGAAACTGTCTTGCATCTTCAGCTTCCCTTTTTCTCTAAGAAAAACACACAGTACCAGGAAAGTTCATGCAGGCTCAAAAAATATCAGAAACTCAGAAATAAACGTGTCACTCCATAAACGTGCTATCTGAGCAGTGATCAGACTTTTGCTCCGGAAGCATGAACCACTTGCTTTTGCCTTCTGCAGTGTTAGGCTGTACAATTTATTGTCTCTGGTTTGGCTAGTGCACTAGGTGGCAATAGAGAGTCACCACCGTCCCTGCTCGGTCTGAATACTTGCCCTGACCCAATCTAGCAGTCTGCTAGTCACTAAGCTACAATCTTAAGCTACCTTTGACAATCAGAGATTCTAGTCCTCTGAATCCTGTACTCTTTGCTCTGGAGCACAGTTTGAAAAGGCATGTACAGAGCATTCTCCACTAAACTATCGTAAATTGGGGTGTTTCTATTGTTTTATCTTAAAATGAGAAGTGCCTCTTCTCATCTTCTGCATAATATCATTGTGTTCTCATCTAGGAAGTGGATGGGTTTAAGCCCTGTTTAGTCCGGATTCCAGACTTTTCTGCGAAAACTGGTAGTAACAGAGGCTTCTGAATTTCAGGGTGGATAGGCCTGAATTTCTTCTGAACAGAAAGTGTTTCACAGAATCACAGAAAGCTCTCCCAAAGCCTGCAGGTAGCTTCACAAGAAAAGGATAAATCCCACAGTAAATACAGTTTCATAGAACATAGGAAGTATGTTTTAGGAAATGTCCTAAAAAGAAACAAGCTGAATGTTTCACAGGTCAAAGATCCAGCCTCGATTCATTGTTTATGGTATTTCTTTTTTGCCAGTCTCCAAAATATTGCAGTTCTAATGAAAACACATCACTTGTCCCTTTCTATTATATGTCTGCAGTATATCCCACAAATGTCTGAAATTATGAAACAAAACTGCAAAAGAGTGTGTTGCTGCTTTTAAACAGTCATATTCAATGAAAACAAACTATCTGGCACTTGCTTGGAGCATTATGTTAAACCTTCTGTTAGTAACACATTGTTGAATATTACACTACATTAACACGTCCCAGTAAATCAAAGATTACCCTCTGTCCTGGCTTCCAGTGTCGCAGGGATTCAAGTGTCAGTGCATGAAAGACTTAATTCTCTGCTCCACCTGCTGCTGGTGACCACTTCTACTGGCTTCATTCTCACTGACATGAGTAGAGTTACAGCTGAATTAGACTGTCAGGTTGGGTAGAGTACGGTGGGTGAAGATCTGGCTGGATGGCTGGGCCCAAAGTGTAGTTGTGCATGGAGTTCAATCCAGTTGGTGGCTCGTTACTGGTGGAGTTCTTTGGGACTCAGTATTGAGACCCATGTTATTTAGCATTTTATCAATGGTATGGATGAGGGGATCAGGTGCACCCTTGTGGATGATAAGACATTAGGCAGGAGTGTTGATCTGCTTAAGGGTAGGAGGGTTTTGCAGAGGAATGTGGATCGATGGGCTGTGCACGGTTGTATGGCATTCAGCAAGGGTAAATTCTGGGTGCTGCACTTGGTCAGACATTGGAGCAGAATGCCCAGGAAAGTCTCATTCCCTGGAGGTATTTAAGAGACATATGGGCGTGGCATAGAGACGTAGTTTAGTGATGGGACTTGGTAGGGCAGGCTGATTGTTGGACTTGATGATCTTGAAAGTCCTTTCCAACCTAAATGATTCTATGATTCTCTGATTTATTCTTCCTAATGGTTTGTAAGAAAAAGTAGAGTTGATACAGGTGATTTTAAACAGATTAAAAGGATGTCTATTTAAACCAAAAGTGAAGAACTGCAAAAGCTTAAATATTTTTAAAGATTAATAATCCAAGGATCCAAAAGTGGAAAAAAAAAAGAACAGACAGCGAGACTTCCACATGCTGTTTATTTACTCTGGCTTTATTTGCTTGACGCTAACCCCACTTGTGTGGTTTCTTATGTCCCACATCAGCACCTGGCAATCCAATGTAGCTGAAGTATCCCATGAACAACAGAGAATGAAATCATGGTGCAGGTTTAACACTCAGTTCCACTTACATTTTTCTTCAGCTGCAATGTAAGAAGCATCAGCCTTTCTCCTGAAGCAGCTAACTGCATGCTGTTTACACCACATTTGCTGGAGCTCTGTGGAAATAGAAACAAAAACCCAGTCCTTAGTTCTGACTTCCTACTGGTGCCAGTTCAGTCCCTCCAGTCATGTTTTTGTTTCCGCAATAGAAAGCAAACTTTAGGAAGACAGGTCCCCCACCTTCCCCCTGAGCCAAACCTGAAATGAGCTGCAAGAATTAGAAGAACTGCAGCCCACTGGGAAATACAATTGGTCATAAAAGGTAGGCATCACTGGCAGCATCAAGAATCTGCAATCGTAAGGCCAGGACTTCCATTTAAAAGCCATGATCTGGACATTTAGCAGATGTTCTATCTTACAGAATTCTTTCATAAAATATGCCGAAAGTAACTGAAATTTTTGGAAGGATTGTCATCTACAGAAGTAGTAAAGATTCACATGTACATGCATATAACAAAGAAGCTCCAGGAGTGGGAAAAGCTACATTGTTCCATCACAGTAGTCATCTGTTTTGCCAAAATCCTGACCTCTGAACTGGAACACTACTCATAATTTAATCCAGGTTTGCACTCTAGATGGTCCTTAGAAGAACCCATGGCTGAGATTTTTTGGCTGAGCAGATTGGTCCTTAGTTCTAGTCTCAGGGCTATTCTCATGCATCCAGTAGTGGTGACATTGACACATGAAATCAGTTTTATACCAATTTGCTGTTAGTCGAGTATGTTTCTGTTTTATCAGGTCCAGACCTTGAGACTCACTCATCCAGGGTCTGGAGCCCAGGAATTGTATGTAGGCTTGGACCTAAAAAGCTGACCATGCACAACAGAAGTTCCATGCAACAAAGTTGCATAGATTCTATTACTAATTACAAGCAAGTGGAGATAAAGGAGGTACAGTCATCTTGGCTGAAGGACTGATTGATTTCTTCAGGCTTTTGCATATGCCTCTTTGCTCTCCATCCATGTTGGTTCAGACTCAAATAACAGATTCAGTTAGCCACTTCTTGTAATGAATCCTGCCTTAACAAACTCTGGGATTAACACACTACTATCTCTCAATCTGAAGGTAAGATCTGTTGTTTTAAAACTTGTATGAGCTGTGAAAGGAGTTTAGACTTTTATTTTTATTCTTTTACATCCAAATATAATTCTAGTGCATCCCAGGTTCTTGAAGGAGTTGGCTGATGTGGTTGCCGAGACGCTCTCCATCATATTTGAAAAGTCGTGGCTGTCAGGCGAGGTCCTTGGTGACTGGAAAAAGGGAAACATCATGCCCATTTATAAGAACGAGAGAAAGGAAGAGCCAGGGAACTACAGGCTGGTGAGCCTGACGTCTGTGCCTGGGAAGATCATGGAGGGGATCCTCCTGGAGGAGATGCTAAGGCACATACGAGACAAGGAGCTGATCCAACACAGCCAGCACGGCTTCACCAAGGGCAGGTCATGCCTGACCGATCTGGTGGCCTTCTATGATGGAGTGACGGCATCAGTGGACCAAGGGAGGGCAACGGATGTCGTCTACCTGGACTTGTGCAAGGCCTTTGACATGGTCCCACACCATATCCTTATCTCTAAACTGGAGAGATGTGGATTTGATGGGTGGACTGTTTGCTGGATAAAGAGCTGGCTGGATGGTCACAGCCATGATGATGGTCACAAGTCACAGATGGTTTTAGTCAATGGCTCTAAGTCCAGGTGGAGGCTGGTCACGAGCGGTTTCCCCCAGGGGTCCGTCTTGGGACCGGTGCTCTTGAACTCTTTATTGACGACTTAGACTGTGGGACCGAGTGCACCCTGAGCAAGTTTGCTGATGACACCAAGCTGAGTGGTGCAGTTGATACCCCTGAAGGAAGGGATGCCATCCAGAGGGACCTGGACAGGCTGGAAAAGTGGGCCCACGAGAACCTGATGAGGTTCAACAAGGCCAAGTGCAAGGTGTTGCACTTGGGTCGGGGCAATCCCAGGTGTGTGTACAGACTGGGAGAAGAACTCCTTGAGAGCAGCCCTGCGGAGAAGGACTTGGGCATTGTGACTGATGAAAAGCTGGACATGAGCCATCAGTGTGAGCTTGCAGCCCAGAAGGCCAACTGTATCCTGGGCTGCATCAAGAGAGGGGTGGCCAGCAGGGAGAGGGAGGTGATCGTCCCCCTCTACTCTGCCCTTGTAAGGCCTCACCTGGAGTACTGTGTCCAGGCCTGGGGCCCCCAGTACAGAGGGGATGTGGAGCTGTTGGAGCGGGTCCAGAGGAGGGCCACCAAAATGATCAGAGGGCTGGAGCACCTCTCCTGTGAGGAAAGGTTGAGGGAGTTGGGATTGTTTAGCTTGGAAAAGAGAAGGCTCCGGGGAGACCTCATTGCGGCCTTCCAATACTTGAAAGGAGCTTACAGGCAGGAGGGGGACCGACTTTTTACACAGGTGGATAATGGTAGGACAAGGGGGAATGGGCTAAAACTGAAAGAGGGGAGGTTTAGGTTGGACATCAGGAAGAAATTCTTCCCTGAGAGAGTGGTGAGGCGCTGGAACAGGCTGCCCAGAGAAGTTGTGGCTGCCCAGTGCCTGGCTGTGTTCAAGGCCAGGCTGGATGGGTTCCTGGAGAGTTTGATCTAGTGAGCTAGTGGCTGGCAGCCCTGTCCACGGCAGGGGGGTTGGAACTAGATGATGTTTGAGGTCCCTTCCAACCCAAGCCATTCTATGATTCTATGTTTCTATGGTTCTATGGTCTGATTAATGGTTCTTTTAAATCTATGTCAATCTTCCCATTAACTTCAGCAGTCATTAAAGAGGCCTAAAAGGCTGATAATTCATTGCAATATAATTTAAACAAAGGGAATAACATTGAGATTAACATAAAAATTACATTTTGTGTCCAGTTTTGATAGTCAGAAATCAAAATTGTAAGCTACCAGCAACTTTCATACCACACTTCATATAATGATCTTTAGTAGAAAGAGGTGATTTCACAGCTGAGGTGGGATTTTGTATGCACAGCACTTGAAGAAATATCACTTGCAGAAATTGGGAGCTGTGATTGAGACAGGAAAACATATTTTTCCCTTCAATGCATTACTGTAATGAACTAAAGGACTAGACTCACCTTGCGTATTTTTTGACCATTTTAGAAACTAGAGGAAGTATATGATTGTATGTGCTTAGTGTTTATATGTAAGTAACTTACAGAATGAGTGAAACCACACACCATTAAGACCTCTGATTTCCCAAAATGTTGATTACCTGATTTTTATTAATTATAAGAATTTATCTCTATTTTTGTAGATTATTCATCACAGTAATGTAATATTAAACGTCATTCTACTGTTAGCCATATAGAAAGAAAAAACTTTGGACCTTACTTAGTGGTGCATGGTGAGAACAACTAAACCTGTAAACAGTCATAAAAGTGACAAATTGCTTGAGGCCTTTATAGATACTGCACCATCTTTCTTCTATGTTACAAAGTGGTATATTATCTTTTTGGCAGATTCACTGCTAAATGCCCTTATTCACTGCAGATGGAATTTTCAGTAAGTCCTAAACTACATACACAGTTTTGAAATTCACTTGCCAAATAAACCTTCCAGTAAATTTCCAAATACGGTATGAAGGAGCTGAATGCTCAGTTGATTTTAACTGAATAATTATATTTTAATTATAAGCTGATGCTAGGAGGCCTGAGAGATTAGGTTTTAGCACACACCCTCATGAAAACATATTTTCTTGCCTTCTCCTGACTATTATGAAAAATGATAAGTGAAATTCTTGTTGCTGTGATGTAAATACATTCTGATAAATACACCCCTGCTCCTTTTTTAGTCTTGTCTTTTATCGTAGTTACTATACAGCTAGAAGAGACTTTCAAAGTCACTTCATCCTTCCTATCCTCCAACCAGGGATCAGCTGAGTCTGTAGGCCAGTACTGACAAATGTTTATTAATCTTTTTCTTACAACCTCCAACAGCAGCCACAAAGGAAGATGTTCCGACTCCTCCTTCATGCCATGAAAATATTTTTCTTCATGTCTAGTCTGGAGCTTCCCTGTTG
Source organism: Alectura lathami (assembly GCA_013399715.1). NCBI lineage: Eukaryota > Metazoa > Chordata > Aves > Galliformes > Megapodiidae > Alectura > Alectura lathami. Next base: position 39,965 of record VXAV01011625.1, read on the forward strand.
TAACTGATGATTTTTGTGTTCACCACAAACATGGGAATGGATTATATTCTTCCTGCTCCACTTACCTCAAGATTGTTATCATCTACTCTTCAATCTTCTCCCTAGTTTGTTCAATTTTTCCTCAAAGATCATAAAACTAATAGGTATTTTCTTTGCCTTAAATTAGATCTAATCAGGGTTCATTAAGTCAACGAACTGTAGCTGTAAAAGTACTTGTGTGGCCTTGCAAGTACAAAGAGAGTAAAAGACAGGCCACAAAATATGTAACAAGGAAACATCTAAAATAATTTGTTCACCTATCTTGAGATGAGCCATGTTTCTGTGGCTGTACATTGGTAACCCTGATTTCTGTTAAGTTCCCTAGCTAGTGTGCAAATTCTTATGCTCATGCCCGGTTCCTAAAATGTATAAGAAGAGAGCTCCCCATTCCTTCGTTCTGATTAAGAAATATTCAGGTGCAGGGGCAGGTGGAGAAAACAAAATACAAGTGAAATTCTGCCGTTTTTTGAAAAGTAATCCTACAGTGTTCTGCATTTTCTGTCTCCCACCTAATGGCATCCATATCCATGGCAGTATTTCTGTGTTTAAGATTAAATGTGTGGAGAATTGCTTTGCTAGATGAGGACTAGAATGCTCAGAATTTGTAAGGTTAATCATCTAATTGTTCTTTGCAAAAAAATAATTATACCCACACAGTTTTAAAAGGTGTTGTGCCTTTTGCACTTCACAATGTGAAGAGCTTGAAGCAAAGAAGTGAGTATGCAAAACAGAAATCTGTTTCATGCTACCAAGAATCTGAAGTTCATAGCTCTCCTTACTCTCTCCTGGGAAGTCCCTAGAGAATTATGTCCTAAGCAGCAAGGGAGCCACTACTCGTCATGGTAAGGATCTAATTTTTCAGGAATATAGTTTAATACTTCACTGTTTTATTACAGTTTCCTTAAGTACAGTGTTTAGAAGTTTCAAACGGATTAAAAGGACATTGTTTAAAGAGAGACAGTCTCAAGCATATCACTAAAATTTCTTTGAACATCATCAGCAGAAAAGTAACTAAAGGCTCCTTCCATACATCTGAATATTTTCTTTCTCTTGCAATTGCACCTTTTTACTATGTGCATATAATTAAATATGCCTTTCTACAGAAGGTAATGAAGAAAATCCACTCTTCCTTAGTCAATCCAGTGGCAAAATAACTGCAGTATGGGTAGGCCATTCATGCAGAAAATTTCTGTTACAGTCCATTGTGTATCAATTCAGAGTCTACATAAAACAGCACATCCTTCTAATTCCAGTAGACATTGCCTTTATATATCCTTCCCTGTGATATTTGTCAAGCTTGTCAGTATTCCAGTCATAGATTAGAATGACATAGTATCCTGCCTACCTGGTGCAATTTAGACTTTTTTCTGTTTCCCCTTGTTCTCTCCAGCTGTGGAGTTAGCTATACTGAAACAACTGAACACATGCTTATCTAATAGCTTATTATATTTATGAAAGATAAAAATAGAAAATAGTATAATCCAGTCACCAAACAATCTGAAACATCATGTTGCTGCAGCTGCTTCTGTGGTGGTCTGAGTTGAATGATAGAATTATATCCCCTACAGACGTGTTGGTCCTATATATCTGCTGCTTGCTGACATCATCAATAATAGATATCCAAAATAATATAGTACATTTTCTTCTTGTTCACAGCTATGCTTGCTTTCAGACTTATGTCTATGTATCTTTCTTTTTTCCCCAGGTAATGCATTTGTGGTGAGCCTGGCTTTGGCTGATTTGGTGGTGGCCTTGTACCCATACCCACTGGTGCTCTTAGCTATTTTCCACAATGGATGGACTTTGGGTGAAATGCACTGTAAAGCGAGTGGCTTTGTGATGGGACTAAGTGTAATAGGCTCTATTTTCAACATCACTGCAATTGCAATAAACCGATATTGCTACATATGTCATAGTTTTGCCTATGACAAAGTGTATAGCTGTTGGAACACAATGCTCTACGTCTCCTTAGTCTGGGTACTAACAGTAATTGCAACTGTGCCAAATTTTTTTGTTGGCTCTTTAAAGTACGATCCACGCATCTATTCATGCACATTTGTTCAGACAGCGAGCTCCTACTATACAATAGCTGTTGTGGTAATTCATTTCATTGTCCCTATCACTGTTGTGAGCTTCTGCTACCTTCGAATCTGGGTTTTAGTGCTTCAAGTTAGAAGACGAGTCAAGTCAGAAACAAAGCCAAGATTGAAGCCAAGTGACTTCAGAAACTTTCTTACTATGTTTGTGGTTTTTGTGATTTTTGCCTTTTGCTGGGCACCTCTGAATTTCATAGGACTGGTTGTAGCCATCAATCCCTTGGAAATGGCACCAAAAGTTCCTGAATGGTTATTCATTATAAGCTACTTCATGGCCTATTTCAACAGCTGCCTTAATGCAATAATATACGGACTTCTTAACCAGAATTTTCGGAATGAATACAAACGAATTTTAATGTCACTGTGGATGCCAAGGCTTTTCTTCCAGGACACATCCAAAGGAGGAACTGATGGACAGAAGAGCAAGCCTTCTCCTGCTTTAAACAATAATGACCAAATGAAAACTGATACCTTGTAAACGTGTAAGTCAATGCAAGAGCCTGTTATGGAGAGCTCCACTGATATAGTTGTAATGTTCTGGTCATTCTTGCTTACTTTGGAGGTCCTTCCATTTGGATGGAACTCTCTGACTGGAATACTGTCTTCTTGGTTCTTCAAAGCACATTGTTCACAATTCATAATTTATACAAAATATCAGTTGAAAGTATGTTCAAAAATTAAAGCAGCAGATGAGTGAGTACAAGCCGTTTTAGTGTTGAGAGTTGAATTCTGCTCCAAGACACATGAGGCATGTTTTTACTCCAGTAGGAGCCTTGCAAGCTTTAAACAAGGTCAGGGTTCTGTTCTCAGAAGAGGCAGTGAAGGTACTTGTCTATGGGCACAGCAGCTCATCAAGGCTGCAGAGTGATATTTTCCTTCCTCTCGTAACTGAACAGAGCTAGGATCTTTTCAGCAGTGCCCAGTGCTAGGTCAAGAGGTAATGGGCACAAACTGGAGCACAGGAGGTTCCCTCTGAGCACCAGGCAGCACTGCTGTGCTGTGCGGGTGATGGAGCACTGGTACAGGCTGCCCAGAGGCTGTGGGGTCTCCCCGTTGGAGATCTTCCAGACCTGCCTGAATGTGGTGCTGGGCACCCTGCTCTGAGTGTCCCTGCTGGAGCAGGGGTTGGAGCAGATGGACCCAGAGGTCCCTTCCCACCTCAACAATTCTGTGATTCTGAGAGAGGGTGAATCAGATACTCTGTTTCAAAATATATAAGACAAACATCAGATTTCTGTGCAAATACTGGTGGCAATAGTAGTATCTTTGAATCAAACTTCTGAACTGGAGAGATGAGTGTTGATGTGAAAGTAAATATTAACATCAAAGCTTTTCCTGACCATTTTTTTTTTTTTTGCATACACTGTATTCCCCATCTCAGTGTATTTACTCTTCTGTGGTCTATTTTATATCAGAGAATGTAATACAAATATTATATTTCTTACACATACTTTAGGCAATATTCTTCTTTTAGAGAAGATTTTTCATTTTTTTTCATTAGAGAAGAATTTTCATTTTGGTTTATTTACGTACCTAAAAGTATACAACTAAAGTAATTTGATGCACTTTAACATATGTGTCATATTTGCAAAAGGCTGGAAATCATGACATATGTCCTGTAATAATCTGGAATGGCAATTGGACATCAGGCATGTTGCTCTAGATTATCTCAAATGACAGTAGGCACAAATGAGGAAAGATTTTTAACTTTAATGGCAGCTGAGATACTTGCGTCACATGTAAACATCTAGTCTTGAACAAAATCCACCTTTGGTGTCTAATCTAATGTAACATTCAAGGTTCCCTATGTAGCCAGCAGACATACAATTTCTTCCATCCATGACAATCATGCATCAAAAGATGGGATGCATTGCTCTGTGCTGGTGCTGGTCTCATTGACTGTAGAAGGAGAATTGTTCACTAGTTCAAACATCTCACTTTGGGTAGCTAGACTGGAATTTATCTTGCCTAATTTGGGATGTCTCCAGTGTAGCTGTTGGTTCACAATTTAGTTTCTAAATTCCCACTGTAGTCCATGGAGGTCTAAGAAACTATTCATTTTCCCTTGAAATAGGCATCTCTATTGGTCAGAGGAACTAAATGACAGACCTCACCATTGACTATAATGGAGATCAGGCAGCTCACATGTAAACACATTTCAGACAAAGACAGGTGATCTCAATCCCATCATTAGTGCACCTCGGTTCATATCTACACAGTTCATGAAATAAAATGACAATTTTCCACTTTCTTTTCAAACTCAGCTCAAATTCAAACTGAGTTTCTTCTTTTTTCAGGCAACATGTCGTACAGTGACCAGACACATCATATTGTAGATTGGGTTATACCTCACATCATCATAGTCATTTACACAGTGTGATTTGCATTATCTCAAAATCAGACTAGGAGTCTGTGCAAACACATGGTGAATAAGTTTATTTTATCATTAGATCTGAAATGCACATTACTCTTTGTAGCACTCCTCAGGGGAGAGATGAGAGGCCATTTAGCTTTTCTTTCCATTTCAGGTATTGAAATAGGAAAAGAAGGAATTCAAACTGCTATCACACTCTGGTTTGGGTTTTCTGACCTGACTAGTACGAAAAATATTTCTGTAGAAATGTTAATCTGTGCACTGAATATACTACTCCCAAAGACTAAACATAGTCCTTTTATTACACATACAGAAAAACATCAAAGAAGCACAGTATTTTAAATGTTTTATTTGCTTGCCAAAAGTTTATATAAATTGCAGCAAGGTAACAAATGTGATGAATCATCAAGCTTCATTCATGCTCTCCAGATAATTTCTGATGACCTCTGAAGTTCAGCAACCTAGGTCTCAAACAGTAGTATCCTGATGAACACTAGAACTCTGAATAGGGATATGAGAGATGTAAACATTTTCTCTAGATTGCAGATCTAGGAATTTACTTAATCAACTAAAAGAAGTAGTTAAACAATTAGAACCTATGATTATTTGTCAGGTAACTTCAGAATCTTCAATGGCACAAATTTAGCCTGGTAGTAAATCATAAAAATAGTGTGGCTAAAAGTAGCAGTCATTAATACGTAGGATCTTTGAATATAGTTTTGTAAGTCTGGCATTTATCATTTCTGTCTGTATTGTCTTTCCTTATGACTTCCACACCAAGGTCCTGAACACAGAACTAATATACGTGTAAGTTTACACATGAAAATTCCACCAGAGTAAATAAGTTTCAAGAGTCTCAGAAACTGGCAAGAAAGGACATCAAGTTTTCTTCACTGACAATACTGCTTTTTTTGACCTTTCTGAGTAGTCAAGGTTGTAACTCAAAAGTCAAAATTTGTTGTCTGACTGCAGATAAATTAGCCTTAGAAGTGAATTGATTGCTCTTGGTTTATGGAGATGTTCACCACACCCTGGAGGTGTTCAAGAAGCATGTAGATGGGGCACTTAGGGACACAGTTTAGAGGGTATAGTGGTGTTAGGCTGATGGTTGGGTGATCTTAGAAGACTTTTCCAATCTGAATGGTTCTATGATTCTAGGATCGCTTGATAACTCAAATCGGAAGAGTCCAAAACTTTTATCAAATTCTCATTGTTGTTTCAGCTCAATAAAACAAATGTAAGCATGATAACCTCTTGCATAACCATAGAACTGAGCAGTTATCATTCTGCATATTCATGGCAAGCAGATTTGAAGTACATGAAGTTATTTTACAAATTATCACTCACTGCACATTCAAAATGAAAGACCACCTTTACGAGTCCCTGTGCTAGTATTTCCTCAACTATCCTAAAAGAAACTTATGCTAATAATCATAGAATGGCTTGGGTTGAAAGGGACCTTAAAGATCATCCAGTTCCAACCCCGTGTCACAGGCAGGGTTGCTGCCCACTGGATCAGGCTGCCCAGGGCCCATCCAACCTGGCCTTGAACACCTCCAGGGGTGGGGCAGCCACAGCTTCTCTGGGCAGCCTGTGCCAGTGCCTCACCACCCTCTGAGTAAAAAATTTCCTCTTAACATCTAATCTAAATTTCCCCTCTTTTAGTTTAAAACCATTCCCCCTTGTCCTATCGCTGTCAGACTGTGTAAGAAGTCAGTCTTCCTCCTGTTTATAAGTACTGGGAGACTTCTTTGCGGCCTTCCCAGAACCTTCTCTTCTCCAGAGAGAACAAGTTTACCTCCCTCAGCCCTTCTTCACAGAAGTGCTCCAGCCCTCTAAGAATCTTAGTGGCCCTTCTCTGGATCCACTCTAGCAGCTCCACAACTTTCTTGTGCTGGGTGCCCCAGGCCTGGACACAGTACTCAAGGTGAGACCTCATGAGGGCAGAGCAGAGGGGGAGAATCCTCTCCCTCACCCTCCTGGCCACCCATCTCTTGATGCAGCCCAGGATACAGTTGGCCTTCTGGGCTGCAAGCTCACACTGATGGCTCATGTCAAGCCTCCCGTCCACCAAAACCCCCAAGTCCTTCTCCACAGGGCTGCTCTCAAGGAGTTCTTCTCCCAGTCTGTACACACACCTGGGATTGCCCCGACCCAAGTGCAACACCTTGCACTTGGCCTTGTTGAACCTCATCAGGTTCTCGTGGGCCCACTTTTCCAGCCTGTGCAGGTCCCTCTGGATGGCATCCCTTCCTTCAGGGGTATCAACTGCACCACTCAGCTTGGTGTCATCAGCAAACTTGCTGAGGGTGCACTCAATCTCTCTGTCTATGTCATTGATAAAGATGTTGAACAGCCCCAGTCCCAAGGACAAAAGGACATAGAGCTGTTGACCACAACCCTCTGGCTGTGACCATCCAACCGGTTCCTTATCTACTGAACAGTCCACCCTTCAGATCCATATCTCTCCAACTTCGGGATATGGACAATTTATTGTTCAGAGAACTAAGTGTTCTAAAATTTCATCCTTCCTCACAAATGATAGGAAATTGTTGAAACAGTACTGAACTACTACATGTGGATTCTACCACCATGACTTTTCCTGAATGGGATCCTGCTCTGCATGTTATCCACAAAACAAATGGAGATATTTAATGTACCAGATACTGCTACTTAACGAGTCCTGACATGTGAACAATAACTCATTTCCATTAAAGTAAGTTTTTATATCAGGCATTACTTCACAGAATTGCATTTGATTTGATCTGGAAATCAATCAAGTGCATAAAATTTAAATTCATTTACAAGTATGCTGAAACCTCCTTATGCAGCAATATTTTATTTTTCCATACTGTAATGTATTCATTTACTTACATAAATTACCTTAAATTAATTTTTTCCCTTCTCTGATTACATTCAAAATCCATTTTCCTTCAATTTATATTTGAAGGAAAAATTATAAATGCAATTTAAAACAACAAGCTATCAATATAGGTGATATACTTATAACATTATTTAAAAGTATACTCAGGAAAAACATATCACAAAATCACAGAATCATAGGGTTTGGAAGGGACCTCCAGAGATCATCTAGTCCAATCCTCCTGCTGAAGCAGGTTCCCTACAGTAGGTTACAGAGGAACATTTTGAATATGTCCAGAGAAGGAGACTCCATGGCCTCTCTGGGCAGCCTTCCCCAGTGTTCTGTAGCCCTCAGAGTTGCCCCTTGTCTTGTCACTGGACACCACCAAAAAGAGCCTGACCTCATCCTCTTGACACCCGCCCTTTAGATATTTACAAGCACTGATAAGATCTGCCCTCAGTCTTCCATTACTGGCCTGTAGATTCCCCGGTCCTCCTTCTTGCCCTTTTTGAAGACTGGAGTGACACTGGCTTTCCTTCAATTTTTGGGCACATCTCCCATGCTCCATGACATTTCAAAGATGATAGAGAGTGGTTTGGCAGTCACTCCTACCAGCTCCTTCAGCCCCCGTGGGTGCATCCCCTCACCCATGGATCTCTGTACATCTAGTTTGCCTAGATGATCTCTGACCATATCCTTCTCAACCAAGAGGGAGTCTTCCTTTCTTCAGACTCTCTCTTACCTCCAGGGTCTAGGATTCCTGAGTGTCAGTCTTAGCAGTAAAGACTGAAGCAAGCAAGGTGTTCAGTAACTCCACCTTTTCAGTGACCTCTGTTACCAGGGCATCCACCTCATTCAGCAGTTGGCCCACATTTTCCCTAGTCTTCCTTTTACTGATATACTTAAATAAGTCTTTCTTGTTGTCCTTGACCTCCCTTGCCAGATTTAATTCCAAATGGGCCTTAGCCTTCCTCATTGCATCCCTGCATGCCCTGACATTGTTCCTATATTCTTCGCAAGTGTCCATATCCTTTTTACACATTCTGAAGCTTTCTTCTTCCATTTGAGCTTTTCCATGAGCTCCTTGCTCATCCATGCAGTCCTCCTGCTAACTTCGCCTGATTTCTTACTCTTACAGATGCACTGATCTTGAGCTTGGAGGAAGTGGTGCTTGAATATCAACCAGCTCTCTTAGGCCCTTTTACCTTCCAATGCTCTAACCAAATAGGTCCTTGAAGAGGTCAAAGTTGGCTCTCCTGAAGGCCAGGGTTGCAATCCTACTTATTGCCCTGTTTCTTTCATGCAAGATCCTGAACTCCACTATCTCAACTGTACAGATTTATGTATCTTTGAGCAAATTATTATTTCAGTTGTAAAGACTCAAAAGTATTTATATCAGCATATCAGACATAGACACATTAAGCAAAAGGAGGAAGAAAGTCATATAGACCCTGTATTCTGCACAGGTAACTAGTGAAGACAAAACCAGGGCTTCTGGACAAAGTCTGTCTCTAGAAAATGTGGAATCTTTTCAAACATTTAATTTTATCTTTATTAAAAAGTGTTGTGTTTTCTGTTTATGAAAATAAGTAAATGTATTCTAGAATGCTTCTTATATTAGGGCTCTGATTAGAAGAGTCTTTATGTGGGTGGGTGAAACGGCAGCAAATCCTTTTTCGGTAAAGAAACAAGAAGAGATGTGCTAAAGTCTAAGTGAGACTGATGAGCTATATTAGCTTATGCTGTCTCTCCATGCAAGTGAAAATGTCACTGTCAAGGTAAAACTAAGACTAAGGATCCACTGGTATTGCTGTTGACTTCCATGAGATCATGTTTTCATAACAAATTATTGGCTGAATAGAACAATTCTGTCTGGCTCATTCTCAGGGGCAGAAATGCACTTCTATCTTTCCATTTCTGCCTTTAAGAATGTATTTTGATACAAAATAAAATGTTTGCTTGTATTTCCCACTTGTATTTTTAAAGAACAACATAAGTCTGGGAATTTGACAATTAATAACTATCTGTGGAAGACTGTAAGTATTTCTTAATATGTATGTAAAAATTTTGGTCATCTGAACAATTTCTGGCATTTAAAAACATTTCCAGACTTAATGGAAAATATGGAAGGCTATTTTCAGTCATCTATTGATATATTGCTATTTCAACTGCATTTTAAAAAAGAACTGGCCACTGAAACAGCATTTTTAAAGTCATATTTTATGTCTGAAATATACACCAACTATCTCTGTTACTCTTCTGTAAACTAGCTGATGTTCTCTTCTACCAACAGTCATGTAATAAAATCAAGTAAATGCATGCCAAATGAAATTATAGGCAAGTACAAGTGAGGTCTGTTGATGCCAGCTGTGTTTTTTTTTAATTATAAATTAATGAACATAAGTGTTTCGTCCCTAGGAAAAAGCAAACAAACAAACAAACAAACAAACAAAAAAAGCCTGTGAAAACAAGCTATGTGACCATAAGTTTAAATTTCTTTACAAAGAAATTTTGTGGAAAAACACCTGTTTCATGTGTTTATTGTAAATGTAACCATTTCATCCTGGGGGAAAAAAAAAATAAATCTAACAGGCCTTGCAGAATTCCAAAAGATAAAACATATAATCTCACTCAAAAACAGAAGGTACTCTACCGTAGATATGTGCACTTTGGAATTTCAAACTTCCAGAAATCCTCATGAAATACTGAAGACACACATGGAATTAACATGAAAGCAAAATGTGGAAGGTTGCCCAAGGATGCACAACAGTCTCCAGACATAGAGATTTCACTGCTTTTTCTTTTCTCCACAAAGCAAAGCTTGCCTGATTACTGTGAACACAAAAGAAGTGCATGAATGTTCCAGGTCCAGGAAGGACTCAGGAAACCTAAGTTGTTGCTGCAGCTGCTGCTATTCGGGATGGCTTCTCGGAGGATAAGACCACAGCTATTGCTAACAGGAGTGTGGTTCCTCTAGCAGATATTGTCACTGTCCCCTCCTTCTCATCCTCTTCTGACAGTGAATTTCCAGGGCTCTATCTGTGTTTCTTCACTGCATTTATACCTCTTTCTCATGCTGCTCCATTTTTCAAGTCAGGAGTAGCTTGGTCCAGCCTTGTTTCCTCAGCTTTGAGGTGGACAATTTGCTTACATGGCTGAGGAGCCTTAAAAGCTGTCTTACACCTGACACAAACAGCTTTCTAGGAAGGACAACCTCTCTCACAGCCTCTTGCTTTCAATGTTAGCACTTTCTCTATGTTTTTGGACAATTATTATCAAAAGAAAAGAAAAAAAAACCAACTGTAAGAGATTTTAAAATAAAGACTACCTCTGGCTTGAAATATTCACATCTGTGTGGTAATCCATATGTAATTAGCTGTAAATTTCCCCTCAAAATGCTGTCAGAATCCCCAAATCATGTCCAATCCTGTGCTGAGAACAAATTGAATAGATAAGCTTGCTCAGGACCCTGTTCAGTCAGTGTGAACACCTCCAAGGATGGAGCTTACACAACCTCTATAGACAACCTACCTACACAGTGTTTGACTACCTCCATGGTATATTTTTTTCCCTAGTACTTATTTAGAATCTTCCATGTTGCAATTTGTTCCCATTGCCTCCCATCCTGTCACTGTGCACCTTCAGAAGACTCTAGCTTACTCACCCTGTGACAGTAGTTGCAGGCAGTAGTAAGGTCTCCCTTCAGCTTTCCTTTTCCAAGATGAACAAAACCAACTTTCTCAACCTTTCTTCATACAGTGTGTTCTCCAGACCCTTGACCAGCTTGGTGGCCTCTGCTGGACTCACAGCAGTCTATCAATATCTTCCACTGGGAAGCCCAAAACAAGACGCACTACTCTAGATGAAGTCTTACCAGAATCACTTCCCTTGAACTGCTGGGCATCTTTTTCCTAATGCATCCCTCTGTGCTGCAATCACATGTTGCTGGCTCATGGACAACATCTTGTCCACAAAAATCCACGTCCTTTTTGGCAGAGCTGCTGCATAGATGCTTGGACCCCAGCTTGAAGTGTTACATGGTGTTATTCCATCCTGTGTGTACGAACTTGCTCTTGTTAAACTCCGTGATTTTCCTTGCAACCTATTTCTTCAGCCTGTCCAGGCCATTTGAGTAGCAACCCTGACATTCAGAATACTGACCTCTTTCTCAAATTTGATGTTGTCCACAAACTTGCTAAGGGTGTACCCCATCCCATCATCCAGGTTGTTAGTGAAGACATTAAGCAGTATTGGTCCCATTATTGACCCCTGAGGGACCTCATTAGTTGCTGAGAAGTCCAAAGCTGGACTTCACACTACCTGTTTAGTCCACCAGTCAAGCTGATTCTCCACTCACTTTTTTGTCCATTTATCCAGCCCATATCTTACAAACTCAGTGTTAAGGAGACTAGTTGTAATGTGTTAACTGATCCCAGATGCCTTACTTTAAAAACGATAATCCATAATGTCAAGAGCTAGTGATCCCAATGCTTTTCAAACAGTAAGCCTTAATAGTCTTTAATCAACTGCAGCCTTTTTGTCACGCTTTAATCACTGTGTTATCAGAAATCAATGCACATTTGTGTTCATAGGGCTAGATTTCCTGCAAAGGTTGATTATACTTATTCCATCACGTAACAACATAGTAAAGCATTAAGTATGAATTTCAAGAAAGATTACATCATTAAACACAGGATATCAAAAGATTTTTCCTTTGTTCTGAAGTGAGACTAATCTTAAATAGGGCATCACAGCAACATGTAGAAAACCTATTTTGCTGCTAAATTTCAAGCAGACATTTAGTATTTTAAGGTATTTTGCATAATTACCAGATAGAAACTATCAAAAAGCTATTGCAGCTATTGATCTGGATACACTCGGGCCATTGGTTACAATGCCCAGATTTCAGTTGGAAATACAAAAAGTGAACACAATGGTTCTAATAGCCCTCTCTTTTGTATATCAAAAATTGATGTGGCATTCAAGTCATCTGCATTAAAACACATTATGCATGCTTTTTTCAGATTTTTTTTTTGTGTGTTTTGAGAACAACATAAAAAAATGTTTGAGTGGAAAACAATTTTTTTTAAAAAAAAAGACAATATGTCATACATAGAGACAATCTTTCAAACACATTCCATGCTGTAGTGAGTTAATTAAAGATTGTCTTGCAACAGTACCTAGCCCTCTCCCCCACCTCTCCCCTCACAGAGGCGGGTAGAGGAGTGAAAAAGGAGGAGGTGCTCAATCGAGATAAGAGAAAACTAGTGTACTTAAAATGGTAAAGGAATGTGACATGAAATAATATG
>VXAV01011625.1:52655-75390 GCA_013399715.1 Alectura lathami
GTGAGAGAACACAATATGAAAGGAACTAAGAGCAATAAATCTGACAAAATGGAAAATATATGTCTAAGGAAAAGGGAGAGTCTCTTGAGAATGCAGTCCACAATGGTGATAAGAGGCAAAAAAGGGTAGAGCTTCCAGAACCCAGAAACCACATGGGAAGGACAGGAGCATTTTGGGGGCTGTGGTTCTCCCTCAGCAGCCCTCCCAACTGTGTCAGCTTATTCCATGATGTCATGATATGGAATATCTGTGGAAAACCATGACACATGTAAGGAACCAGGCTGCCTCCACTGCCATTATACAGATTTTGGAGTTTGATGCTCCATCTAATTCTCCAGCTATTTTTCAAAAAGATACCTTTACTTACTGAACAATGTATTCCATCATTTTTTTTTTTTCCATTCTGGAGAAAATATTACATGAATTGAACTGAAACCTATGAATCAAAAATGGTGTTATTTGAAATAACTTGATCTGCTACTGATGCATTTAGTTCTGTGTCCCCTCAGTGCTCCAAGGAAGGGCCAGGGCTTTGTTATAACAAATCTTTCATCCACTGCCCTTTCCAGCCTGACATATTCTCCTTTATGTGCTCATTTTCTCGGGACAAGGAAGGGATTTTACAGCAAACTTGCATGTGGCTATCTAAGATAAAAATAATTAAAAATCATATCAGAAAGAGTGATTTTTTTAAATAGTTTCTTAATGAAAGGCATTTGTAGTTGCAGTAGTCACCAAAGAACATGAATACAAATCATAACCCTATTATCTACAGATTCTAAAGAATTTGCTGAGTGTTTGAGTACAGACAGGTCTACTAAGTCTATTCTTAGTGAGAGATGGCTACATTTTGAGGTCATGCATTGCACTCCAAAATATTCCTTCCTCCTCTTTTGTGATTCTGTCCATTCTGTCTGTCTTTAGTTATGACACAGCAAATGATAATATGCAAAAGACAAGGAATTTATCTTTCATTCCTGTTATATGCTACGTCTGTGCTACTCTGATCCCCTCCAGAAAGGCAGGCTTTAATGAAAAGGGCAGCTAAATGTCTCAACATTTTTATTCATGGTTTCCTGAAATATCATAAAGGCATGTCCATGGTATGGGAACCTCCTAGACCTCATGCACCACGTACATGCTATGACTTGCACACACTGAATACCTTCCAGAGCAGTAGGAATTTCTATAAATGTAACAAACCCTACATGGCTGGCTGAAAACCAAACCCAGGTAGGCAGATTTTATGCCTTTTTTTCCGTTTACAAATTTGCTGACACTGCAAGTCATACTGCCTTAGAGAGCACAGAGCCAAGTAAGAGGTCAAATTATACTGCTTATAAGTACAAATTTACTGTGAGCTGCGGTGAGATAAATGGTCACAGAAACAATATAGCTCTGGTTCTTGGAGTGATGAGACTCTTGTTCTGGAAACCGCCTCTGTTCTTATCACATTTACAAATATTGGCATCTCACAGTCTCTGCTGAACTTCTCACACCCTCCCCTGAGAGAGATGCCTACAAAACCCATTCCACAGACCACACCACATTGCTCAGAAAATAGTCACAGAAGCCCAAGAGGCCTCAATGACTATGAAAACAATATTTGCCTTAGTGCTGCAACACAGCATTTGTGTCGTGGGACTAAATGCTAAAGATAACACCTAACTATCATGGTCTTGTGGTCTTATCTCCAGTGTCTCACAAGAAACAACCAGAATAAAACAGGAGGTTTTTTGGTTGTTTTGTTTGTTTGTTTGTTTGTTTTCCCAGATTATATTTCTTGTTTGTTTGAATGTGATGCCTTAAAGGTTAAAGACAAAAAAATTATTGGGTATTTTTCTTGACTCCATGGAAAACTTGAAGCAGAGAATATTAATTCGTCTTGCAAGTATTATTTTTCCCAGCTTAGACAAGGCCTCTTCATGACCAAGGTAAGGAAAAGAGCCAGCACTTCTTCCAGCTTTCCATTCTGGCTCTCTAGATTCTCTGCACTGGGGTCCTGAGCCCTGTTCCCACACGAACCCTAAGGGCACTCCACAACATCAGGCATTTGTGGGCTGCACTGATGCAGCTGGAGAGAGGATGGTGGCTCCACAGTGTGCAGTTCCTTATTCCTCATGATTCAAAGGCACTTGAATATTTTTGGGAACTGTGCTCCCCACTGCCTGTGGGTAAAGGAAGACTCAGTGCAGAGATGCTGTGAGAGTTTGGTGTGGTGGCAGCATACGCATAAGGATAAGCTAAGAATTACCAGCCACATATATATGTGGTCATATAATATCGTAAATAAATACACAAAATCCTTAGGGCTGTTGTGCCATGAAAGACTTCTATCCAGTTGCAAAGCCACCGTAAGTCTTTAGGGGAATGCAGTTAGGAGATGAAGACATACTAGCTGTTGAAAAGTCTGGTCTTAGGTCTTCACTTGCCCCACAATGGGTGGAAATCTCTCTTGAAATTTCATGCTCCATCCTGTAACCCTATTTTGTCCATTTTACAGTAAAACGGGCAATTACAGCAGTAAAAATGGGTTAAAAGGACAAACAGTTCTGTAACACAAATGACACTTACTTCTCAACAGAAGAACATGGAAATTTTTTTTTTTTTCACTGCAAACACAAAGACATCAATGTACATTTGTAGCCATGACAGTAAAAAAAGAAGATTCCTTCATTCTTCCTCCATACATCACTGATTATGTATATTATATATGTATAGGTTTTAACAATGCAGACCTTGAATTTTATAAAGCTTTATATATTAAAAATCAGTTATTTTTTTAGGAATTATACAAGAGACGTATGCTCCTGGAGAGTAAGATCCTTTACTCATTAGGCCATAAATAATTAACACAGTCTTTGTTTCCAAGTGGTTGACAACTTAATTGGCTGTTGCATTTAGGAAGTTTCTTCAAAGCGGTAACTGGATGAATTGTAACAGAGTATTTTAAAATGAAGGAAAATATATTTTTAAAACCTCTGAAAGGAAAATGCTTGAGAAGTAAGTGTTTTATTTCCTCACACCTACCGTGTGGTTCCTTTTGCCTATTAGATCTACTGATAGGCATCTGCATCTGCAGTGTGAAGCACCAGGAAAGAAGAAGCAGCCACCCAAATTATCTTTAGGAAAGCAAGATCAAATTTTGCTTGTAAAATTTGTATTTCTTCTCTACCTTATATAATGAAACAGTAATAAGGGCTGAACTATTTCCTGTGGTTCTTCAGAGATATTAGCTGCTGGAAAGATAATGGCTATTTATTTCTGCATGAAGAGACAAATGGTGCAGATTTGATTGAGGATCCTCTGGTCATTGATGTATTAAACTAGCTTATTTTTAACAAAGGAATAACCCAAGCCTGAGGCCTTTTTCAGATGCCCTCCTTCCAGGTAGCTGTGGTGTAGCTTATTATGGAGTCCCTGTAATTCTTCATCATGGCCCTTTCCATTAGTATTTACTGGACTGGCAAAAAACTACAAGATTTACCTTGTGAGTTTCATAAGCCCATGATTCTTTCTTTGAAGATGCATGTACCCTTTGTAAAAAATTCGCATCCTTCACTTTGAAGTTCAGCAGCCGACTACTATTTGTATGCTTCATGTAAATGTTAAGGTGTTATTTTCCAGACTTCAAAGTTCTAAGCTGCTGCTTCATTTCCAGACTTTATGATGAATGTTTTAATATTGAAATTATATTTCCCATAGATTATGTGGAGAGAAGACTTCATAGTTACGCAGAGGAGAACAGGAAGACCAGAGTTTCAGCAGAATAAAATACACCTATTGTCATAGCTGAGTTGTCAGCCAGTAACCACACTTACATAGAGGCCTGCAGTTCTCAGGCTGCATTTAGCATTTCTGAAAGGCACTTGGGAAAGACCATTGCATTCCCCCACACAGCCACAAAACAACTAGAACCTTCATTCTATCCTGCATAAGTAATATCAACCTAAGAGTGCAATTCATGTGTTTCTGCATGACACAACTTTACAGTGTAAAGTCCCAAGATGCAGTGAGCAGATGCATTGATTTTGATTTACCCAAACGCTTTCTCCTTAAAAATATATAAAATATTAGCTCGAGTCTTCCTCCACAGATGAGCAGAAACTCCAGGGAAACAGATAATTCTAGAATCATAGAATCATAGAATTGTCCGAGTTGGAAGGGACCTTCAAAGGCCATGCAGTCCAACTCCCCTGCAGTGAACAGGGACATCTACAGCTGGATCAGGTTGCTCAGAGCCCTGTCCAGCCTGACCTTGAAGGTCTCCAGGGATGGGGTATCCACCACCTCTGACCTCTCTGGGCAACCTGTGCCTGTGCTTCAACACCCTTCCTGGAAAAAATGTTTTCTTTCTGTCCAGTCTAAATCTTCCCTCTTCAAGTTTAAAACCATTTCCCCTGGTCCTATCACAACAGACCCTGCTAAAGAGCCTGTCCCCTTCTTTCTAGGAGCCCCCCTTTAGATATTGAAAGGCCGCTATCAGGTGTCCCCAGAGCCTTCTCTTCTCCAGGCTGAACAGCCCCAACTCTTTCAGCCTGCCGTCACAGAGGAGGTGTTCCACCCCTTGGATCATATTTGTGGCCCTCCTCTGGATGCACTCCAACAGTGCTGAGCACTCCCCATCTGGACACAGCACTCCAGGTGGGGTCTCACCAGTGCAGAGCAGAGGGGCAGGGTCACCTCCCTTGCCCTGCTGGCCATGTTTCTTTGGATGCAGCCCAGGATGCAGTTGGCTTTCTGGGCTGTGAGGGCACACTGCTGGTTCGTGTCCAGCTTGTCATCCACCAGTACCTCCAAGTCTCTTTCAGTTGGGCTCTGCTCAATCCTTGCATCCCCCAGCTTGTATTGATAGTGGGGATTGCCCTGACTCAGGTACAAGACCTTGCATTTCCCTTTGTTGAAGCTCATGAGGTTAGCCTGGGCCCACTGCTCCAGCCTGTCTAGGTCTCTCTGGATGGCATCCCATCCCTCAGGCATATCAACTGCACCACACATCTTGATGTCATCATGTTGGTATAAATCCATAATAAAGAAATACTACCAGGAAAAAACTTATTTATTCCAAAGTTTCATCCTGATTTTGAGTTTTTGAACTCACGGATGCATATACTGATCTTTAATCTTAAACTGAGCGAATTTCACAACATACATAATATATCAATTTCGTGAAGATGACCGGGTTTCCATTCAGGTTAAACACTAATTACCGATTATTACCCAAACACCTATTAAGTTACTTAGAGGTTTCTTCATTTATGTCAGACATAATCTGTGGCTTACAGAGCACTGGCACAGGCTGCCCAGAGGCTGTGGAGTCTCCTCCTTGGAGATCTTCAAAGCCGGATGGACATGGTCCTGGGCACCCTGCCTGCTCTGGGTGTCCCTGCTGGAGGAGGGGTTGGAGCAGATGGACCCAGAGTTGCCCCAAACCTCAGCCATTCTATCATTCTGTGAAGGTATCATCAGGAGTTGGACTTAGTCATGCGGGAGTTGGACTTGACGATCCTCATTGGTTCCTCCTGACACACGATATTCTATGATTCTATGGTTGCCTTGCATAGGTAGGTGAGTTGGGCTCCTAATGGCTGGCCAGCTGATTGGCTTTCAGTGCTGCACAGACTTCATGAGTGGATCTCTACTGACTATAGATGTGAGCTTAGGCACTTGGCTTACATATGACAATGTTCATTTTAATGTCTTAATTTAGAACTGAGTCGCATTGCTAGTGATTTTAGTTGCTGCCAGATCTGATCCTACTGAAGTGTCAGCACCATACCCCGTCCTTAAAACAAGAAGTTATACCTAAGCAACAGCAAATTTTCTGATAGACAGGCAGCAAGACCCCTCACTGAGCTATTTCTTTAATCAAAAATAGCAACACAACCAAAACAAAAACTTATCAGAGGTGCAAATTTTGCATAAAACTAATAGGGAAGTGTAGTCATTATATGAAGAATTATGGAGCCCTTGGGAAAGTAATTAATTTGTTTTTTTTACATACTGCATGGTTGTAATTGGGGTCTGCTGGGGTAAATAGGCTTTCAGCAATTATTATTTACTCACTAATGACGTATTAAGGAAAGACTCCTTTTATTGACAGCCATTTGTGCTTATTAAGCAACTACACAGAAAATTTATAGTATCTATAGTTTATCCATTATTCATTTGGAAACAAACAGAGCACATGCACAGTAGATAGATTAAAACCCTGAATTATGTCATCAGGATGGAGGCAAGAGCATTTAGAGACAGTCCCACACAGATCTGAATCACAGTGTGTGCAGAGGGGTGGGCAGCAATCCCTGGCTGACTCAGAAGGACTTCTCACCCCCTGGAGCAAGGAGGATTATCTAGCTAAGTTAGGCAGGCAGTTGACATACAAAGAAAGATGGAAATTTTTGTGATTTTAAAGCCTTACAACATTAATAATGAACGATTTGTACCAAAGAGCACACTGAATTTACACTTCGGTCTTGTAGGTCTATGAAGATTTGGAATGTGGTGGATAACCATGGACCACAGGCCAGTTCTCAGCATGGTCTCTACATACATCAAAACTGAGTGTGCCTCAGGCAACACCCGATGTTTTCAAATTTCTCCATATTCCCAAACAACCCCATTTCTTGAAGAAGGTAGCTCAGATAATGAGTAGTTTGCCAGCTTCATTTCAGACAAACATGTTTAATAGAAGCTGCGCAGAAACTACTTTTAACAAGAGAATGCCTTAACCTGACAAATTACATAAATGTACAAAAGTCAATTAAAACTATTTGGCGATAATAATTTTGTCTAATATAACAAAGCATAATAAAGCATTCTAAGTCTCTAAGTCAGTAGGCTTTCAATCTTTTTCTTATGAAAGAACCTCAAACCTCTAAAAAGTTTTTCACGGACCCCTACAAAGCTAATTAAAGTATCAGAGAACTGTCTTGCTTTTGCAGACCACAGATCTGTAGTACATGGTGATGCAGAGACCTCAGGCTAAAAAATCACATCCAAACAAAAGCAATTCCTAGGGTTAAGAAACACAGTATAGGCTGAAAGCTTAATAAATTTAACTCAGCTCTCCATGGGGGATAGCACTGATCTGAGGAGAGCTGACATGTAATTCAACAAACTGCCAGCTCTCTGAGGAGGAAGAAAGAATGGTTCCCAAAATAACCAGGTGAAATACCTCCACTCTTTATCAGGAAGGGAACAATCTTAAAGTTGGGCCTGAGGTTTAAATTACTCATGCTCTCCATTTAAACTACCTGTTACACTAGATTAAATTAAAACAGCCACTCAGTACTGATTTTTCAGAAAATTATAGCTCAGATTTAGTTTGAAACCTGGCCACATATTCAATACCATGACCTACTCCCCAGTAGTCCACATATATTACCTATATGCAAAAAAAAAAAAAAAAAAAAAAAAAAAGAGCAAACTATATATGAGGAGTGTATTCTGCCTTGCATTGCATCTACTGGTCTGTGCTNTTTTCTATCTCTGGCCTATGCCCAACAGCTGGTCAACGCTCTTCACTTCTGTTGGCATAACCGTCTGTGTAATTGTTTCATAGCAGAGTTCAGTCACTACAATTGGGACTACAAGAGATCTACTTTAAACAGTTTAAGAGAAGCTACATCATGTCTAATGAATTGGATTAGACAGTGATTTCACAAACACTTATGGTGGCAGATCTGAGACATGATCATATTAGATGCTAAAAACGAAGTTTTCCCAGCCCAATCTGAATGACTCTGTCAGGCACTGAGAAAAAGGAAGATTGTTTTTAATAGTTAGTGAAAAGAGAGAACGGCAGACGAGTGCAGGCTAGAGGGGGATAACATTCCTACTTAGCTCAGCAGTGGATGAGTGAATTTAAGCAACAGTAAGAGGTAGAGAAAGTATTTTATTCCGATGACCTTATGCAGAAGATTTTCAGAAATGTATTAAAAGTCAGCAGGGATGAAAGCTGGATGAGCTAAATTTTGTTTTCAGCATATACAGGAAACCTCTTGCTCAAAAAAGGAGACTAGATCATTAAGGAGGACTTGCTGGAGCCAGCATCAGTATTTCACTGAAGAATGATGCAAGCAAAACTCTTCTGGAGGTATCTGACCTCAGATGGCAGACAACATGAGAGAAATTTTCTTGTATTCATGTGACTGATGTGGTATGAAGGCACACAGGACAGTTTGCTTTTAGTGTCCATATTGAAGAGTCAGAATCTGAAGAGCGATAATTGAAGTCTGAAATTACAGCAGGAAGAAATTATGTCCTTCCAGTCAGGGAGAGTGCTTGGGCTTGGTGGCAACTTGTCTTCCAACCAGGCACCTCTGCTTGAGAGTAGGAAGTGCTGAAGGAAGTGAACAAAAAATATCATTAAGTGCTGTTGAATAAAATGGTTAATGCAAGTTTTGAAAAGCTCTGCTTAGAGAGCAGTCTACAGTTCTGGTATCATTTGTTCTTCTCAGGAATTTCTCTGCTATCTGCTTAGACTTACTGCCTGGTTCTGGAGGAACCAGAATATGTTATGAGAGACTTGTTCTTTAATTCTGGAAGGTCTAATCAATACCTAGCTCTGTGGTTGGTTAGAAGTAAGTGGTATGTGTTTTCTGATCTATTAAATCAAAATTTTTGAACACTTACAGTAGTCTTACTTCAGAAAAAAATAATAATAATAATAAAGGGTATTATTTTATGTGCTCTATACCAGGACACATATGAGGCTTCTCAGGGAGATCAGTACCTTACAAGAGTCAAGACCTCTGCCTTTCCCAAAACACCCACCACCATATTGGTGGATAAAACCAAGTTATTTACACTGTGTTTTCCCCTTTGACAATCTCACAGGTTTTTCATGTTTTTTTTTTGTTTGTTTTGTTTTGTTTTCTATGAATTTTCATTACGTGAGCAATATCTTTTCTTGTTTTGTCAGTCAGAAAACATCTGGTATTGCAATAAATACACCCAATTTCAGTACTCTACAAAAAGCTGATGACATACTATGTACTGCTGCATTTGCTGGACATTATTAAAGACAAATTTACTCCATGATGAAACTGATGTACCAAAGGGTTTGTCTGATGGAGCTCTGCTTGTGCACTTCTTTATCTGCTAGATATTAAATATCAGCCAGATTTTCAAACTAGCTTCCAGAGTAAAATGTCTCATTTTGTCCTCATGATTGAGAGTTGCTCCAACAGGGAACTAACAGTTCTCCAGCAGTGAAGCAAATGAAGTCAAATTCTCGTTCCTGCTGTTCATCAATGAGAAAGAGATGAGCTGAGATCTTCCAACTGCATTGAATACTTCTCTTTTTTATTCTTCAAATTGAGATGGGAGTGGGCTCTAAATCATCATTGTTATCATTTGGTCCAGCTCAGACAGTACACAGACTTTCTAGAGCATAGTATGGCAAGTCTTTCCTCACAAATAATTTCCTTTAACTAGAGCACACTGATTACAAAGGACATTTACAGACAAAAGTATGTAATCAAATGATGTACTTTCAGACTTCATTGCTACCGGTACAATTCTGAAGAAAAGAGCCACAGCTCTTTCTTATCTCTGTGGTAACAAGTTAAAGACAGTGTTCAGGTCTCGAACCAGACTCCATGAATAAGTGTGTATTTGGTCTAAAGATAAACTCTGAGTGAGATATGAAAACATTGGGCTGCAAAGCTACTAGATGCCAAGGCTTTGAACCTTATAGCCGCTAAAGGATAGCACAAGTGAGGCGGATGCACTGCTGAAAACAGAAACAGCAGAGAAGTTACCATCCTGTAGGGGACAGGGATTGCTCTTCTTCCCCAGTTCTGACATAGGAGTGATAACTGCCTGGGAGTTTTTACAGCAAAACACAAAAGTACATGGCATTTCTAGTCCAACATTTGCATTCTCTTGGTTTGAACATCCAGACAAGCTTTGAAACTTGTTTTATCTTTGTGACTGCTTGGTCTTCACAAGAATTTGTTCTTCAGTTTTTGCAGTTTTTGGCTGTTGCAGCATTCAAGAGGTCTAGTCACACTCAGAAAAGAGGGAAGCGCTGTAGTACAAACACAGAGCAAAAGAGAACCTTGTCCTACAGAGCTCCATGTAAAAATAATTCTTGAGAAAGGGAGCAAATATTCACTTATTATGCTTACATTTCTTCCTCTTTGGGCTTGTAAGTTATTAAAATAGTATAGTGGCTTTACCCATTTTAGCTATTTACCAGAAAAATGCGTTAACCTGAAATTAACTTGAAAGCCCATGGGTAGAAATCATTTCTGCAAAGCAAAAGAACAAATACTGGAAGAGAAGGTACCAATTAGAACAGAACCCCGAGTCATGCAAAGGGCAGATGACACCAGACAGCTGTGGATATCTACAGCTCAGAACACAAGACATATTCACAATATCTCAATAAGAATCTCAGTGCTTAGTAAAGTGCCAGCTCAATTTTAGAAGCCTAAGTTTTTCTCCTATTACCACTCGGTATGCAACAGAAGCAGTGTGCTGACAGTACGTAGCATTATAAATTGCTCAGCGTTTTCACATTGCAACTCCAGTATTTGTTTACACCTCAGATTTCAGAGCAGTTCCTTTATCTTGCCTTTCATGTCTGATCACTTCCTCAGAATGCCAACAACAAATGCTCTTGTTAATGACTATAAAAATACTTGTGAACGGCCAAAGAACACTCTTTTCCCTACTAACTATTCAAAAACTGAGAGACGCGATTGAAATTTGGAAAATAATCCTTTTTATGAAACTTCCAGAAGTTTTGAGCAGGACGAGTTGGTATAAGAACAGCTCCCTCTCTTAAAGTGCTTCATATGCACCTGTACTGCTAAAAACAAAGTTTTCCCATCCCAGTCTGAATGACTCTACCAGGTGTCTAGAAAAAAGGAAGATTTTTTCAGACTCCATAATTTAGGCTTCTCAGTACTTAAGCACAAAAGGAGAAAATGTTGTTAGTTTTGTCTTATAATCAGGACATTTATTTAGGAGTCTAAGTATGAAAGTAAAATTTAAGTAACGAGGCTAAGCTGTCTGGTGTATACATCAGGTTATTATGGGCTTGGTTCCCAGTAATCTTCCACAGGACTAAGAGAACATATGCTTGAGGGACAAATGCCAGGGCCACTCCAGTCCCTTGTTATCCCACATGCTTCCTCATATGCCTTTCAAAAAGACATATGTGACCTCAAAATGAGTTGGGAGTTTGTGCCTATGACTGGTATTTGACTCCACTGGTGTTGGGACACTCACTGGTTTCTAGCCTCCGGTTGTGTTTGGTGGCATTGTTCAGTCAGCAAGCCAGTCTAGGAAAAGACTTTTCAGATCATCTTGGTTATTGAAAATATTAAGACACATGATTTGGATGAAGTCAGAGGAAAGTTCCTCCTACTCCAGTTGAAGCAGTTTGAGGAGCTCTCTTTGAAAATCCCAGTCTCCAACTTTAACTATCTGGCTGTAAATTGATGATGGTCTGACTACATCGAAGTGGTCAAATAATGTGGTAAACTATTAGAAAAATGTAATAATCTTCATGTCCTTAGGTACACCTATTAAGGATATTTTCTGCTCATATAAGCTCAACTTCACACTGTAATAGCTTTTTGCCTATTACTACGGAGCAGGAGTTGTTCTGCTCTACCTTACACATTTATTCCACAGTAAGTTAATATCCATACAAACATTGTTTCTTCTCTTTTCCTCTTTTTCTTTCAAAACAGAAAGACAGAATGCAACACAACAAAGAGCAGGATCTTTTGAACAGATTTTTTTTCTGTGTGTATGAATTTAAATCACCCTCTTCCTCCCTTCTCCCCTCTACACCTCTTTCATTCTTTCTTCTGAATGTGGAAATATCTGTATCTGTTGGTTTTTTTAGTTATTACAGAAAGCTCATCTGCTTTCTTGGGAATTCTTGACATTAGCAGAAGACTGACCATATGAGGGAAATTTTGATTTATGCAAAAGTCATGACTGTGAGGTGAAGTCCTCGGTGACTAGATAAAAGGAAACATCACTCCAATTTTTAAGAAATACAGGGAACTACAGGCTGGTGAGCCTCACCTCTGTACCTGGGAAGATCATGGAACAGATCCTTCTGGAATCTATGTTAAGGCATGTGCAAGATGAGGAGGTGATCTGGGACAGCCAGAACAGCTTCACCAAAGGCAGGCCATGCCTCACCAATCTGGTGGCCTTCCATGTTGGAATGACAGCATTGGAGGACAAAGGAAGGGCAACAGATGTAATCTACTTGGACTTGTGCAAGGCCTTTGACATGGTCCCACACCACATCCTTATCTGTAAATTTGAGAGATATGGATCTGAAGGGTGGACTGTTCAGTGGGTAAAAAATTGGTTGGATGGTCACAGCCAGAAGGTTGTGGTCCAGGTGGAGGCCAGTGATGAGTGGTGTCCCCATAGGGTCCATCTTGGGACTGGGGCTGTTCAATATCTTTATCAATGACATACACAGAGAGATCAAGTGCACCCTCAGCAAGTTTGCTGATGACACCAAGCTGAGTGGTGCAATTGATACCCCCGAAGGAAGGGATGCCATCCAGAGGGACCTGGACAGGCTGGAAAAGTGGGCCCACGAGAACCTGATGAGGTTCAACAAGGCCAAGTGCAAGGTGTTGCACTTGGGTCGGGGCAATCCCAGGTGTGTGTACAGACTGGGAGAAGAACTCCTTGAGAGCAGCCCTGTGGAGAAGGACTTGGGGGTTTTGGTGGACAGGAGGCTTGACATGAGCCATCAGTGTGAGCTTGCAGCCCAGAAGGCCAACTGTATCTTGGGCTGCATCAAGAGAGGGGTGGCCAGGAGGGTGAGGGAGAGGATTCTCCCCCTCTGCTCTCATTTAGAACAAGATTAGATATTAGGAGGAATTTTTTTACTCAGACAGTGGTGAGGAACTGGCACAGGCTGCCCAGAGAAGCTGTGGATGCCCCATCCCTGGAGGTGTTCAAGGCCAGGCTGGATGAGCCCTGGGCAGCCTGATCCAGTGGGTGGCACCTAGCCCATGGTAGGGAGTTGGAACTAGATGATCTTTAAGGTCACTTCCAATCCAAGTCATTCTCTGATTCTATGATTCAGTTTGGAGGAAGTCCTCATGCCTGGGAATCTGATACTCCATTTCACATGTGCTAAATATTTCTATTAGTCCAAGATCTACATTTCTTGAAATAACTCCTGCAAGCCATTGACATCAACAAACCCCCCATTCCCACAACCCGTGAAGTTGGCATTACCCTGCAAGGCAAGGAGAGAGAATTGACTTAGCTATTTGGGATGTTCAGAGGAAAATAAGAATTTGCTGTAGAAAATACTTGAGAGAAACATCCTCTGTATTCATCCCTAATCTCTGATTCTCTTTACCTTCTTCAGCTCTCTCTGTCTTCTCCCCTAGCTAGGCACTGAAAAGTTTTCACATCTTCCGTAGGCCTGCCTTGGGTTTTCTACCCGTCTTGAAAATCTTGGCCTAGAAGTCCTCTACTGCACCTTTTGGATCTCCCCCAGCAGGGTACAGAGACAACATAACATGTAGAAGCTCATTAACCAGTCAATGAAGGTAACGATTGCAAAACTGTCCAGGCATGCAAGTCATGAACCATGTAAAGAAGGAAAGTGATCTGCTAAGATCATGAGACAAAACACAAGAAAATTTTTATGGAAACCTGGATGGAGTGCTCAAGGTAGATAATTTTTCAACAAAAATAGGTGGATATTACTTAAGCTGCTCAACTGCCTAATTATTTTTCTATATTCTTTCTAGTCTCTGCCTAAGTATCCAGCAGGCAGACATTTGCTGCTGGTTTACAATAGTGAAGACAGAACTACAAGAGTGAGACTGAACTTTGCTTGCTGTTCAGAAGGAGAGGCAGATCCAGAAAAATTCATGGCACAGGAATTATAATTCAAACCACAAACCCCTATGCTCTGTTGGCTACTCTCTCTCCTCTCAGAAGCTATTACACTAGTTAAAAATGAGGTTTCTGGCTTACGGAGTTATTTCCATGCCATACAAATAAACCAGTGGGGGAATCAAGGTTCACACCTTGAGAACAGGGAACAACAGGACTGGTCACTGCTGCGGTGGAGTCACTTGTGAGACGCATGAATACACATAGCATTGTCTTCCTTTAGTTTCTACGCTTTCCATTTTCCCACATGTGAGAAATGAGGTGTTCTGTAATCCCAAAGACTTCTCAGCACTCAGATGATACCCCCACAGGATGACTAAGTCATGTAATACTTCATCTCCCAGAAGACGTAGGAGTACAGCTGAAACCATCAAGCCACGGTGATGCCTCTTTCTGAAATGCTTATCCAGGAAAAGTTCAGCTCTCCTCTTGATGCTGCCAACAGCTCCTGCCCACAGGTTGCTGTCACTGGGCTGCAAAGCTTCACCAAACTCCTCTGGGTACAGATGAAAGACGCAGCAGATTTACATCCTCAGCCACTACGTACAGCTGCTGCAGAAACACCACCCAGCACCTGGGCAGGAGAGAGAGTCTCTGCAGTTGTAGGTATAGAACTAACACAAAATGCATGTTGAAAGAGTATACTTTGAACTCTAGGGATAACTTATTCCTTCTTTATTATATGTATGAATGCCACAAGATGCTTATTTAGTTTGAAGGTGATAGAATTAGGGACTTCAAAAAATAAATACATATACACACACAAGTACATGAAGGAGATCCTTCTCATGCAATATTTACTCTTTCATTTGCCAGAAAATCTGTTGGCAATGTGCTGTAAATAATACAACCTTCATTAACTTCTTACATAACAGTAGTCAGCCTCCTACTTATGATTTAAACACAATAGAAAGTTTTTTAAGATCCATTTATTGTGCCTGAGTAAACAGGAGTAGGCAGGTTCCTTATTTTCCTTGTAACAAAGCTGTAATGAAAATCATGAACAATAGAAGGGAGGAAGTAAATAAGCACGTCAGCTCTTAATACAGTTTTGAGACTGTTGTGTATTTTGTCATTTTGTATTACAGTAAATGCTGGTGCTTGTTGGCATCTATTCAGTCTATAGGCCTCAGCTGGAATCACAGTACTGGGATGTCCCAAGTCAGGATATGGAGAAGGCTGAGGTGCTCAACAACTTTTTTCCTTCAGTCTTCATTGGCAAATGTTCTAGCCACAGTGCCCAACTCACTCAGTCTAAGGAGTGCGAGAATGAAGAACTGCCCACTGTATGAAAAGATCAGGTTCAAGACCATCTAAGGAACCTGAAAGTCCATGCAACCTGATGAGATGCGTCTGAGGGTCCTGAGGCAAATGGCAGATGAAGTTGCTAAGCCACTGTCCATCATATATGAAATGTTGTGGTAGTCAGATGATGATCCCAGTGACTGGAAATGGGGAAACAAAACCCCTACTTTTAAAAACAGAAAAAAGGAAAACACAGAGAACTACAGGCCAGCCAGTCTCACCTCTGTGCCTGGTAAGACCATGGAGCAGATCCTCCTCTAAACTATGCTAAGGCACATAGAAAACAAAGGAAGGGCTTGGAGGCTGCCAACACTTCATTGAGGGCAAATCATGCCTGAAAAATTTCCTGGCTTTCCACAACAGGGTTACAGCATTGGTTGATAAGGGAAGAGGAAGAACACACTTGTGCAAAGCATTTGAAACTGTCCCACAGAGAGAGATGGTTTTGGTGGGTGGACCACTTGGTGGATAAGGAATGTGTACGATCACAGTCAAAGAGTTGTGGGCAATAACTCAATGTGCAGGTGGAGAACAGTGCCAAGCAGTGTTCCTTGGGGGTCTGTAATGTGACTAGAATGATTTAAAATGTTTATCAGTGACATGAGCAGTGGGACTGAGTGCACCCTTAGCAAGGCTGCAGGAAAGCTAGAGAGGCACTTTTTTATCAGGGAGTGTAGTGATAGGAAAGGGGGTAATGGTTTTAAACTAAAAGAGGAAGAAATTCTTCACAATGAGGTCGGTGAGGCACTGGAAGAGGTTGCCCAGAGAAGATGTGGATGCCCCATCCCTGGAAGTGGCCAGGTTGGATGGGGCTTTGGACAACCAGGTCCAGTGGGAGGAGTTCCTGCCCATGGCAGGGGGCTAGAACTAGGTGATAATTAAGGTCCCTTCCAACCCAAACCTTTCTATGATTCTACAGTTCTCTGATCCTATGTTATTTTCGTCAGTGCCCCACTCTTGTTCTCTGGTGGAACTAAAATCCACCAGTCATAGAATCACAGAATCACAAACAGGTCAACCACACCACTCAGCTTGGTGCACTCAATCCCACTGTCCATGTCTGTGCCACTGAGGAAGATATTAAATAGCAGTGGTCCCAGCACAGACCCTTCAGGCACAGTACCTGTGGGACTGAGGATGAGACTCCACCAGCCTGACTCAGCCAGGAGCACCAGCTGCATGAGGCAACTTGCAGAGCCAGTGCCTACTCACTGTGGATAAGATCCTAATGATTTACAAAGAAATAAAGGTGTTTTGTTGTTGTTGTAGTTGTTTTTTTAAAGAGGCTTTGCATTCTGCTCAGTTCTCCCTGTGGGCAAGTGTTAAATCAGTATCTTAATTAGCTGTAATATGTCACTTGCTGCCACTTCCATTCAAAACAATTGCTTAATTTCCTTATCACTGGTATTGAGGTAGGAGAGATGGCAGAGCAGGCTGTTTATGTAAGGATGGGTAACTTATGCTGTGAGTAAAATAGTACTTGATTACTTTGACCTTTCTTCATTACAACATTGCTTAATAACATAATTAGAATATGTGCTTCATTTAACCAAAAATGTGATAAAAATTCCTTCGTGGCATTTTTATACACCAGACATAATTGAAAATGCAATGAATGGATGATTTGCCATTTTATTTCCTGAATCTTCTTTTTCATTATATTTTAATTTCAGCTTGTGAGAACTCCAAATCTCAAATTATTGCATCCTTTTGTTTGGCAGATTGAAAGGTATCACCAGGATCATTTATCCTCTCTCCGTAGGATCATTATTTGAGACAGATAGGCCACTAATGCTTAGAAATGAAGTGGAGGAAGGGGACGAATCAGGACACAAAAAAGTGTTCCACAAACTAGTTAAGTAAGGGAGGAAAATCCAGCACAATCACTGAAGGAGTCTCAGATATACAAAGAAAAATTTGGCCACTTGTCTAAAAACTGAAAATTCACCTTCTAGAATGATCTTGTAACCAATGCTGGAGATTTGCTTTTCAATACATTCATCAGTGTAAGGATTTGGCTGAATGTTTGGAAATTCTTCAGATTTCCCATTCAATATATTGCCTTGCAAATGCAAAAAAAAAAAACTGAAGTAAGGAACCCACTGTTGGCTGCTTGTCCCAAGCCTTCTTTCCTAATAAGTATACCTCCACAAAACTCCCTAGGAATGTGGAAACACAAATTAGAAACTTTCTTATGTTCCTTTCTTGCATCTTTTTTCTTTCCAAACAACATTTTTTGGCTTTGCAGGCAGCAAGTTCCACATAGTAATGACCTTATCAGTCATTGAGGCAGATGAGTAGGAGTAATAATTACTATATGAATATCTTATGGGTTAAGCATAAGATCAAGCACCCTTATTCTTCATGTAAACATGACTGTACTTTTCTTTTTTCACTTTATTTTAATGTACTGTGTAATAGCCCAATAAAGGAAATCCTTATTAAAGCAAGAGATTATTAGTTTTCTCTCAAATGACCAGACATAAAGAAAAATAATATACAGTTTTGAGACATGAAAGGCAAATTACCCTCTTTGTACCACCCCACTCTTTTCATTTAGACTGTGTCTGGTTTGTGCATGTCAGTTCTAAAACTGTGTCATGAAGCAGAGGTAGCACACATGGGAGCCTGTCGTGTTTATCAGCAAAGCACAAAGAGTTAACTAATCCCCAAGGGCAGTATGCATGTTTTTTTCCAATTACATTGCTTTAAATGCACGCAAGTCAGGTATGTGCTTTGCTCTTCAAGAGGCATTCTCCTTGGTAGCAGACAGGAGTGATTTTAATGGCAAATAAATATTTTTTAACAGAAGAAATTGCCAAGTAATCTTTTTTTCAGACTACTGCATTATGGCACAAAGATGCTGGTCTCAGAGGAGATTGTTTGGAGTACAACACGGGCAGCTACTTTAAATTAGTCTCTTGCCAAGAGAGAGAGTACATTTTGGTTAGCCTCACTGCAATTTGTGTTAGTTTCACTCACCCAGTTTCTTAAACAGGGAAAATCGTGCCACGGTCTGCCATGTGTCGTGCCATGGTCTGAGTTATACACACTTTCCAAAGTAAAGGCTTCAAAAATTCTGTGGAGTTGAACAGATAGAAGACTGCCTTATACTAAGAGAGAAACTCTTTCCTGCAGAACCTCAAACTGAGAGTGATGTCCCCTGTTGTGGATGGTATAGATTTTCTTGAAGAGGACCAAGCAATTTAGTAAGGACTTGGATACCTGCTACACGATTTATATGAAACAATTTAAAAATACGTGAGGTGAATCTGGAGATTTCTCACCTGGAAAACAATTAGAACGGAGTTGCCCTTTCATCCAAAGAATATATTGACCCTCTCAAGAATTAAATATGCCTTCAGCAGGCGCACAGAGGTCACATCCACATATGTGATTACAAAGCCCTCCTGGGGGCCAATGAGCACACTGCTGGTTTGAAAGCTACTTCCCAGGGGATGGCTGCGCAGCAAGAAAACATCCTTAGGAGCTCTGGGGAAGGCAGACTCCAGGTCCTATGGCAATGACAGCTTCACAGCTTCTCAGCCCATGGATGTCGTGGGGTGAGAAATACCCAAAGGCAAACAGAGGAGCACCCCAACTGACACAGTTGTGCCAGTTCTCTTCTAGCACACAACAGCCACACGGCAGACAATGGATGGCTCTGGAGTAGCAAAGAAGCCCTCGAGGAGGCGGGTCAGTGGGAGTTATGCTCTTACAGAAATGAGTCTTTGCTATGCCAAAGAAGATGGGAATTTCATCCTCTGAAAGAAGGATTACTGTGATAAATGTGAATCAAGTTAACTTCCATTTATTTGAAATGAAGGTGATTGATAGTTTACTTTGAAATTAGGAGGAAAATCCATAGGTTTGTAACACTGCTGTGCAGTATGATTACACAGTGAAATGTACCCAAGTCTCCAGGGATTTGATTATACTTTAGTGTTCCTCAGTAGCTAAATCCAAAATTGCCTCTGTTTTTCGTGTTTCCTTTATTTAGTTAGTTAATTTATTTGCTCGTAATTATAGAAAAATAGTAAAGCTCCCCTACCGGTGTCATAGACACTTTGACTGCACATTAAAAATAGAATAAATGAATGCACCAAACAGTTACAGCAACCTCACAAAACACAGACTGAGTTCCCAGATCCTGGTAATCATTCTTTTCCCCAAACCAAGGAAAAGACACAGGTTTTTCATATGCACTCTTTCAAATTAGGAGTTGAAGGGATTGGGTGAGTTTTCAGACCTCCTGCAGCAAATGCAAGTGTACAAAACACTGAAGAAATATGTAGAACATTAGCTATAGAAAAAAAAAAAAAAGCACAAAAATAAAATTTTAAGTGGGAAAGTAGGTTTTTCACATTTTCAGGGACATACATGTCTTCATATTGTTTGAGGCCTCCTGACCAACATAGTTTCTTACAGAAATTTGTTTACTAGAAAAAGACCTTTTTTTTTCTTTTCAAAACGTGTCACTGGGCAATACTGAAATGTCTTTTTACATTTATTTACTTTTTTTCTTTCAAAGTTGATAGCTTTATTTTGATTTATTTTGTAATTTTTCTTCTCTGTCTTATCTCCCCTCACTCCTTTTCTTGCCAGTAAATCACAGAATTTCAGGAAAACAATACTAAAGAAGCCACCTGGATTTTAATGTTCTTACAAATGAGGAAAAGCCTAACCTAACACC
Organism: Alectura lathami; assembly: GCA_013399715.1. Taxonomy (NCBI): domain Eukaryota; kingdom Metazoa; phylum Chordata; class Aves; order Galliformes; family Megapodiidae; genus Alectura; species Alectura lathami. The sequence goes on from VXAV01011625.1 coordinate 72,565, forward strand.
ATCTGACAAATGACTGCACACTCTGTTTTTGACAGCCCCCCCATTCCTATGTTACCCACAGGGTAGGCAGCATGTGCTCTCAGTTTCATGCTATGAAAGCACCAGCCCGGTGAGCTGTAGCCCATACCTTGCATAATTTCAGACACATTGAACTGCAAATGAAGATGGCATGCAAAATCCTAATTATGCCTTGGGCCATGAGGTGTCGGAGCACACTCAGGGCCAAGTGCAGACAGGGCCCATCTGCTCCAAACAAGGCTTGTCCTCAGCAGTAAGGAAGGATCCAGTGTGCATTCCTGCCCTCAGACCCAAAGATCAGTCCTTGTCTACAGCTGTTTAGCAGAACAAATACCACATCTATGTTCCTATATTCCTTTCACAGCTTGTGGAGGTTCCCTATTCGCAAAACATTTGTGCTTTGGATGGTTGTGCTTCTTTCTCACAAAGTCTCACCCACATTGTTCATTTGGTAGCCCACTCTTGTGTCACCTGTATTTTTCTCTTCATCACTGCCCAGAAGTTTTCAGCATGGCTCTACTTCTACAATATTGAAGACCTCAGATCCAGCATTTCTTTGATATGCAAGAAGTTTTCTCACCAAGTCTATTCTGAAAATTAAATCACATTCTGATCACCTGCATGAATAATTTCAGATTCAGAGATATATTCCCCATGCTCCTTATGCTATATGCAGAAACCTAAAACGTTTGACAGCCTATCCTTGATCCCCTTTGTTGCTCCTACAGCCCTATAATGAGTAAGTATCTCCTCCAGTTCATACCTTTTTCCTAGTCAGCAAGTCAGCACTGTTGATACTCATTTGTACTCCATTGCCCCATACTACTCTTAGTCCTGGATTAAAATTCTCCTCAATGCTTTTGCAAGGAAATCTTCAGGGTTTCCCTTCTTCTTTTATGTATTTTGAACTCTATCAGCAGCTAATGAATGACTCATGACATTCTTGGGTAAAGCAGTGAAAGCTCTTCTGACAGCACCAGCTGCTCAGCCATGCATTTATCTACTGGATGTATCTTTGTGTGGATGTACTTTGTCCCTTCACTGGAGGGACAGATGGGAGACTCTAGCCCTTCCCTTTTCATTCCAGCATCTCACAGTCACTTTGGATCAGTGTACAATCATTAGCAGAGTTCACATGACTGAGCAGAACCAAGTCTCGCCAGCAGTCTGGATGTTTCTCAGCAGCCTTCAGTAATATATCACCTCCCAGGTGCTTTCTGGAACATTTCAAGAAGTCTCTCAGTCTCTGGGCAGAGGCTGTCCCCTACCACTCTCACATGGCATTTTCAGTTCATCACAGATTGTTGCTTTTCCCTGAAATTGGGGAAAACTCTGAATCTCCCACCCTTTGTGGTATGTGGCTTATACTCCATCACTAGAGGAGGCTGATACTCACTTCAGGGCCTTCAGGGCTGTGCATGCTGTCATGTCATGACAGGGCATGCTGTCAGTGGGTATCTAGAGAAGTGCTCTTTCTCTGCAGCAGTTAATTCTTCCTGTGCCACTTGCCTTGCTGCAGGCCCTGCAGCTGCATGCTTCTTTGTGCTTGAAGACCCAGAGTACTTGTTGTGTGGCATGCGGCCCCAGGAGCTTCCACTGGAGATGCTGAATCCATTGTTCTTAATACAGTCTCTTCGGATCCTTGTTAATTTCCCTTGAATTCGTATCTTTAAATGACAGACTGCCCTCTTGCTTAGCTTCCTGGGCTGCTGGCATTCAGTCCTTCATTTATTGCAGAGTCCCAGTCCCTTGCTTAGTGGTGTAAGTAAATAAAAAATCTCTGATCCCAAATTCCCAAGCTGTAAACACATCCACTCAGGTCTCTGCCCCTTTGGCAGCGCTGCATGTGTGATGATGACTTATGAACATGTATTTTCTCCTCCTCCTTTTTATTTTGCTACAACATCATTTTTGATGTTTCTAATTTTTCAAAAAAAAAAAAAACAGTCTGGCCAAAAAATAAAATGAATTCTGCATTTTGTAAGTGCAAAAACTGGACAATTTTGCAAACAAAAAGTGGAACTGAAGACAAAGAGAGAAGAAAATAAAACTTGATATTTGTGAATTTTCTCCTTTCCTATATCTGTTCCCCCTATCATTTTTTTTTTCCTGCTGTTTTTCCTCATCCAAATCAGCCACTTAAATGAACAATCTACATTTTCAGAGGAGAAAAGAGCCAGAAAATCGGTCTTCAGTATTTACAGAATAAAAGTTAAAATCCCTCTTCGAAGGATTCAAGATATAGCTCCATGTAAAGCACATCACAGTGACAGAACAAAGCTGAAGTAACATGGATAGTGGTGACTGTAGCAGACACGTCCTTGGCCAGATGGAAATGATAAAGTATCATGGTGTGAGCCCTGGGGATGCTTAGGGCAGCTAGATGACTTTCAGCCCTCTACTCTCTGCACAAAGAATGCCTGCTGCTGCCTGCTAAAGGGAGCATCTCCCCAAAAGCAGGCACCTTGCAGTGCAAACACCTCACACACAGTGGCTCTGGGGATAGCTTCCCACTATACACACTCACAGCCACTGAAAACAGTGCACTCAGAGGTCCAGCTATTTATCTCAGTTCATATTGTTCTCTACTGCCAGGAAAGAAAATGAAGAAATGAAGAGAAACTTCAATGGCAAGACATAAAGTTTTTAAAATTGCATTTAGGAGGTTTAGAACCAAGACGAAGAAATCATAAAGTATAACAATGTATTCAGTTTATATGGCAAGGTTTTGGTAGCAGGGAGCTGAAGGGGTGACCTCTGTCAGCACAGCCCAACAGCTGCCCCATGTCAGACCAGAGCCAGCTCCAG
>VXAV01011626.1:24043-41350 GCA_013399715.1 Alectura lathami
CGCAGCACCGCCGGCCCCGGCCAGGGCCCTCGCCCCAGCCGGGCGGCAGCACCCAGCACTGTGCCTCGGCTGCTTCTCCCCCGGCCGGGAGGACAGAGCTGTGTGCCTGCTAGAGAGCGCTTTTCAGCTGAGAGCAAAGTGCCTGCGCCAACTGCTGGCAGCCAACTGGCAGCTGTGAGGAAGCCGGAGACCTCAAAAGAAGGTCATGCTTCTACAGAAATAGACTAAAAGAAGTATTTTACTTATTTATTTATTTATTTTAGGAAATTCCAGGAAGTCAAGCATACTCACATCAGCTCCCGGCTCTCCAGGCAGGCCAGGGGATCCCGCTTTTCCTGCATCCCCATCCGGACCCTTCAGGATTTAAAAGGAGAGTTAAGCATATTTAAGAGAGGGAGGCGGAAACAGAACCCTGGACCTCTCCCCTTGAGGAACAAACAGAAGATAGCTGAAATCACTTACCGGTGGGCCTGGGGGGCCATTAGGACCTCTCTCTCCCTAATGAGACAGAAGGAAAGATATTAGACATAGGGACCTTTCACAGTCCCTCACGAGAAACGTTGAGTTATAGATTATTGGGAATAATCCCAAACTGATTCTTTTTGTAGGAAATGGATAATAAACTCATGTGATTTCTATTATGGTTTAACAGAAATAACCACAGAAAGTTCTGCCAGGAAGTGGAGGAAAATACATAATGTCTGCTGTTAGGAAGAATGCCACAAATCCTTAGCATGCCTTAGTTAAGAGTGATACTACATAATTGCTTTTGAGATTATAATTATAAAATCCTTACACCACATTTAAGGCTAATAATCACAGTGTATGGCTATGATTACATCAAATAAATGATCCTGTAATTTCCTTTTATATTGGAGAGAATATGAAAAGCCACTCCCCCACCCCCCGAGCCTGCTACAGAATTTGAGACCCATCAGTTCCTATGTGGATCTCCAGCCAAATTCAGACTCCTCCGAGTCAAATGCTGAAGGTGAGGACAATGCAGGTGCAGCTCAAAGCATCATCCATTCCCCAGGCAGGACATGGGAAATACTCACATCAATGCCATCAATACCAGGAACTCCTGGTGGCCCTGGTGGACCTGGTGGCCCTGGTGGACCAGGGGGGCCTCTCTGACAAGGAGTAAAAAAAGAAGCAATTAGATCCAGAAAAATGTGCAAGAGCCAGCCAGAGGGGGGCAGCACAATGAGCAGGGCTTCTTTCAGTTAGTCAAGGGGTCACAGAAGTGATGGGGGTCTGTGTCAGGACCCACAGGCCCTATTCCATCTTAGCTTTCGTGGTGATAACCAGCAACGCTTCTCTCACAGGCAGCATGGGGATGAGTTGTGAAACCCCCACCCCAGGGCTGGATGCTCTCTGCCCCCTGCAATGCTGGCACAGGGGGCTCAACTCCCCGACCCAGCCATGTGCTAGCTAATGGCAGGGTGGCAGAAATAAAAACAGTGATCATTCCAAACCAGGCAGTGAGATTCACTGAGCTATTTCAATTACTCAGCCAGCCAGCCAGCATAAAGCAGACAGTCTTCCTAAGAGTTTGTGCTAAAAGCTTGAAACAGCCCTTTCCTTACTCCACCGGCGGGTTCAGCGGCTGCCCCTGTTTCCGCAGGATTACATTAGCATCTACAGAGGCACTTTCTCCGAGCACCAGGCTCCCAGGGGAGCGGCAGGAGCCGCTGCCTGTATGTGGAAGTTGAGAGAAAGACTTTTACAGGTCTCCGTCCCTATAATGGGGGTCTGTTCTCCTCACAGCTGACTCAGGCCACCCCCACAAAGGCGCTCTGTGAGCAGGAGGCCTGTCGGGAGCCTGCTGGGGCCCTGCTCCTCACGGAGCTGCCGCTCCAGCTGCCTTGGCTCCCCACACCAGTCATTCCAGCAGTAATCTATCCAGCAGTATTTGTAGATGGTGGAGAAAAGGGTCAAAAGCACTCCAGCAGGTCAGTGCCAGGGCATGACAGAAAGCAGCATCTTCATCCAGACCCTTTCCCTTCGCACGCAGCACCATCCCTTCCCTCACACTTACCTCGATCACTGTCTGGCTTATCTGCAAGGAAGAAAAACGGGGACAAAGTCAGAGTAAACTTACTTGAGCGAGGCAGAGGCAAACAATCTTCAGGAAGAGCCCAAGAGACAGGGGGCCCCGCACAGCCCAGGCCATGGTGGGAAGCAGCCTGCAGCCACCCAGGTGCCACAAGGCACAGAAACCCAAAACGTGCCCCACAAAAGGTGGGCAGGCTGCAAGGCACCCCTCACAGCTCCTTATTAACTGCCTGGGAGAGGGTCGTAGGGATTGGAGGAGAGCAGAAGGCTGGGAAGAAGAGGATTGAATGACAGCAGCTCCTTTAACCCTTTGCCCTGCTTGCTGTTGCTTTGGGCACCCTCCCTCACCTCCCACTGAAGGTTTCCCTCCCTAAGGCTGCCCAGGAGTCTGCAAGGAGGCAGCAAAAATCTCTCCTCGCTGTAAGGCACAGCTTTCAAAAGCCTCTGACCCAAGCAGTGGGTGAGGAGGAAAAGATAGGAAGGCATGGAAGAGTTAAAATGAAGCTGCTGCTCTGAGGGGCTGGGTTTCTAAGGGCACCAAATTTCAGGCAGGTATGGTGAAATAGACTTCGCTGGGCATGAAGGGGGAAAAATGAGGCTCTTGTGAACTGGACGGACTCGGTGGTAGCCTGGCTCGACAGTGCCAGGCTGGGAATGCCACTTACTCGGGCCGGGAGCTCGCCGCAGCTTTCTCGCTGTGGTCGCAGGGGGTCGCAGTGAATCAGCATCCACTGGATGTCAAACTGGTGGGGAAGATAAAAACAACATTAATTCAGTCTAGGAAGTCACACTTGACAAGGCTGTAATGGGACGAGCACTGGTCAGCTAACGGTATGTTCTGAAAGGCATTTAATAGGTGCAGTGATAAGGGTACCGAGGTGCTGCTGTTCAGCGCAGGCTGCTGGAGTGATCTGGCTCAGCCTCTGGAGCTTGCACCACCCTGCACAGCTCTGGCCCCAAAGTCTGAAGGCATTTCAAAGAGGGGGCATAAACCTGCTGAGGGATTTAAAGAGAAGGTGAGATTCGTCATTCATTTTTATGGATGTTCTTCATAAGCACAGGCGTTAATCTTTTATTATGCTACAGTGATGGCTTTATTAAAGGACACACACTCCCAAGAAGATTTTCTCTGACGGGATAGTTGTGTCTGAGAGGAGTGATAAGTCTGAGGACAGAATCAGGTGGTCCAAATGTGAGGTTTTCAAAAACCTGGATCATACGATGTATACTAGCAACACTGCAACTGAGTAATATGCGTCTGCGAAGTTTCACGTATTCCTTGAACTTTTATTTGGCACTTGAAAATGGCATAGGATTTAGACAACCTCTTTTCAGAAAGTGCCACCGAATCTCTCTGGATTTGCATTTGATATGTATATTAAAAAAAAAAATACATATTCTCTGCGAAAAGTTATTCAATAGCTCAAATACACAGCTTCAGAGGTATATCCACTGATATATATGCACTGATATACAGCACGTCAAGTAGAACTGTAAGTACCAAAAGCACCTTACAATAACTATTGTGGATAGTTACCATTAGGGATGGCTGAGAAATCAGGGGAAAACAAACATTATTTTTTATCTTCTTACAACATAGAGTCTTGACATGGCAAAGACTGTGATTTGTTTTTCTGAGAAGCTGAAAATAGAAATGTGAGCATCCAGGGCCTTTCACTCCTTATTTCTTTGCTCTGAATCTTTCTTCTTATTCTGTAGAGCTAAAGTATCTTCCCACGATCCCTCCCACAATGTAATATGTCAGTGCTTTCTGGCTACCGCCTGCACTCCCTCTAGGATATTTCATTGCTCCCTTCAGTCACAGCCCGTGACTGATGCAGAAGGGACTGCCATGCTGAGGTGCTTTTCTCTCCTGATACCTTCCCTGTATTGACTTGGTTGCGTACTGGCTGCTATAGGTAAAAAGTGCTTTAAGTCTGAAGTCCTTTAACATCTCTGCAAGACATCCACACGTCCACAAGGTGGTTTTTTGTTCTTCCTTACACCTTCACCACTTCAGTGCTGCCCCTCCTGAAATCCTTGCTATCGCATCTCTGCTGTTCCATTTACTGCAGTCATCACAATTTCCAGAGTGCTGGGACCAGCACAAAGGAGGCAGAACCGTAGTTTCTGTTACCTGTTGTGTTATCTGACACCGCTATCTGAGTCAATTCTTTACCTCTGTTATCCAATTCTCGTTTAAAAGCCTTTCCCAATCCTTCATAACTGAATGACAGAACATACATGGAAGACAGCTGAATGTATACTATATTTTAATATTAATAGGCAGCAATACAATAATAAAAATAAGAGAGTATCTGGAATGTGAAGATGATGATTCATAAAAAGGCATAAAAATGGGACCAAATGACCCCTAGATGAGAATTTATTTCATATCACACAACTAGATTCTGAGTCCTGATTCTCTGCATTGTTTATCCCTGAAGCTCACTTGCAAAGGCAGGGAGGTTCATAGCTGGCTCTAAATAAATGCTTATAGTCTATTTCTGATTTAAATACTAATCTGTTTCTGATTTAAATGGGGGTAGGCATGGTTCTAAGTAACAATTTCTTCTTTTTCTCTTTGTCTATTTAATGATAACATGATACTGAATAATATTTAATAACACTAAAATTGAAAAGTAACCCAGTCAGTAGCTAGGAAATAATGGAATTAAGGTTGCCTGCGAACACTTCCTCTCTGCCTAATCTGGAGCTGTGTGATTCCACACTTCTTCCCTTAGAATGCTTGCCTCGTTCAGCAGACCAAACGAGCAAGGTTGTGGGAATGGTTCATATACTGCAGAAACTGGAGTTGTGAAGTGAGTAAGGCCAAAAGGTGGCAGAAAAAGAAGGGATTGTTTTGTGGTGAAGGCAGAAAGATGCCACTAAATGGGTGGATTGTACTCCTGATTTTGTCTCATAATTCTAATATAGTGCTGACAAATTTTTTAACTCAAAACAAACAGATTAGACAGCATTCTGCATCATGGTAAGGTTGGTTGCTTGAACTGAAGTATCTGAGTACAGGTTATGAATCATAGAATCATAGAATTGTCTGAGGTGGAACGGACCTTTAAAGGCCATCTAGCCCAACTCCCCTGCAGTGAACAGGGACACCTGCCGCTGGGTCAGGTTGCTCAGAGCCCTGTCCAGCCTGACCTTGAAGGTCTCCAGGGACAGGGCATCCACCACCTCTCTGGGCAACCTGTGCCAGTGCTTCACCACCGTTACTGTAAAAAACATTTTCCTTATATCCAGCCTAAATCTCCCCTCTCTCAATTTGAAACCATTTCCCCCAGTCCTATCACAGCAGGCCCTGCTGAAGAGTCTGTCACCTTCTTATGCAGCAAGTCTGATCAGTAACAACTGTAACTGAAAGCAATAATCTTGAGCTGTATTTTCAACTTGTAAAGTGCTACAAAATCTACAAACACTGTGAAAAATTACTTTTAAGCCATACCACCAGTAACCACCTTTTTTTTTTGTTTTAATATATATATGGTTAATCTCTTTGTGTGTGTGGCAGGGGAACTGTCTGGTGGATTTTTTTGTTTGTTTTTGTTTTATGGCTTCTCCACTTAGGTGAGAAAGATGTGAGATGAGAAAATGCTAATTACTGGGTTGGGCTAGACTTCGATGCGTGACTCGAACCATCATACATGGTACCATCATACATGTCACAGGAGGATACTACTAGCAAATGCATGTAATAATTTTTTAAAGTTGGAACCAAGTTTTTCAACTCTGAACAAAGTCAATATTAAAATAGGAAGTTTACAATGAGGTTATAAAATGGGATTACTTGCTGCAGAAGAAACTTGACTCACTGAGCCAGGAAATCCCTTTAGTGGCTCATGTTTTCTTCTTACGTTCTCCAATGGTCAAAGAGAAAACTTATTATTTTGTTTTGATCAAGAAGAGGTTTGAATGGTGAACATTAAGCAACGCCTGGTACTCTCATGAGATGGAAAAACAGACAAAAATAAGTCTGAATGAAAGAGGCAGGCATCCTATGCAGAAAAAATACCTAGCATTGTTTACAAGGCACTGTACCATAACGTGAATATGAAAGGAGTCAAAATATTTTGAACGTGCAGATGAAATTTGACGTATCTTTGACAGTTACTTGGTCAGGCAGCATTAATTTTTATTTAACCTCAGGTTGGTTTGTAATTTGCTTTGGCTTTTTGCTATTGCTTTAATGTTGTGTAAAACACAAATTGAGATTAAACCTCTTTGACTTTTTTTTAAATTAGAAATAAAACCCTTTTGTTGGCAAGGTAGTAAAAGATGCAACTAGCCTCATGTTCATTTAGGGGAGGTGAGAGAAAGGCAAATATGTCCTAGCCTTGCTTATCAAGGTACGTATTCCCCTGCCAGCATTTCACAATGATCTTTCTGACTACACTGAGCTGATGAAAAGAATGCCACTTTTGAGGATGTACTGTGCAGACGTTCTATCAAATCAGTACAAAGTGTTATTAAGGGTGAAACACAGGCACAATGATCTCAGAAATGAAGCTCAGATAAATTAGGGGCAATCGTAAAACAAAGTTATTAGAATTTAATCCTTTAAGGTCCATGGGTATCTAAGATCTATAGGTCAATAGTTTTGATATCCATTTTCCAAAATTCCTATAGGATTTCAGTTTCATTTTAATTTCCTAGAACAGATATAATTGGATTGGTTATGTCTGCCTGTGCATTGTTTTGCCCTCTCAAGTTTTATGGAAATGCCCATAAATGCCTACAGTTTTGCATATCTCAGTAGCAGAGATATGCAATTCAATTGCTCTGTTTGTGCTTCAGATGAGGGATACGAAGGTTTAGTAAAATCCAGATGAGACCTAAATATCTGGAGTAGTACTTTCAGTATAGCAGCATAAGTCCACAGTAGAGCATTTAACTCAGCTTTAAGAAAAACTGTGGCATTTCTCTGGGGGTAAATCAGAGCATGTCAGCAGCTGCCTTCTGGGCTAGCTGGCTTCCTGTGCCCTGCTGGGTTATAGCAGCCTCAGAGGTGATTCAAGGAAAGACAGCCCTTCAGGGAAATTACAATTCAGCTAATCCATGTTCAGGTGGGGGTTCCTCTACTATTCTTCATCAGTGATAGTTATGTTTATTCTAAGGGAAGTCTGCTACCTACTGTTTGTACATTTGCTCTTAGGTGACAGAGAATAACCTACATATATTTAAACCTATCTTATTCTGTGAGGTTTCACAGGGTGAACAATATCTGAGACATGATTTTATATATATATATATATATTACACAGGCAAGATCTGTGTGATGGTGTAAATTGATCCCTGTTCACCAAACATTGGTAATCATTTTCCTCTTAGATGTTACAAGCCAGGTAGCTGCACTGAACTAGTCAAAAGCATTAAATGTCAATTAAATAATGACCAAGGATCACTTGTAACAAAGTGTTTAGTGTCAGTTATGAAAAAATCAGAGTAGGACCTCTGAGATCACTGAAATTAAAGCAATTTCCATCATCTTACAGAAGTTAATATTTGAGCAATAAGAAATGGATGCCCTTACCTTTCCATAACATACATGGGATTGAGGAAGTAGGTTCTTTTTCAGTTTTGAAATGATGATATATCTTGTAGTATGTAGAGCTTATAGTGGATTATTTGAATTACTTTTAGATTAAAAAAAAAATATTGTGGTTTTATTTAAAAAAAAAAAAAAAGAGAGAGAGAGAAAATGCAGCTGTAAACCTGTATATAAATTTGCCCTCTATGAAACAATCATAGTGACAACAAGCAATAAAGACTCTCTTTTTAAAATGACATGTATTATAGTGCACCTGTAAGAAGTTGTCTTATTCTGCAAGATAAATAGGACACTCAGGGAATACTATAAAAAAAAAGAAAAAAAAGAGAGAGAGAAGAACAAGAAACGTAATTTATGTCCTTTAAAAATTATACCGCTGGAAGTAATCTGGGAGTAATGTACTTTAACAATGTTTGGAAATAAATTAGAAATCATGCCTGGGACATATTAAATAACCGACACTGATGAGATATTTAAACTGGGTATAGTCAAGCAAGATAAAGGGTAAATCTAGAATGTACCAGCCATAGATTTCTTTACTCCATTTAAAGAGAAACCAAATACACAACCTAAAACACAAACTTGTGCAATATAAAAAGCCATTTTAAAATCTCTAGTCCATCAGCTTGTGCATCTTATTTATCATAATTCCAGAATATATGGTCTTCCTAAATCTACAGTTTATAACATCAGGGTGGACCACCACCATCGTCACTTTTGACTTCATAGTACAGGCCATGCAATTCTATCTAGGAAGTCCCATGTCAAGCCCACAGTTCTGTCTGAATTAAAGTACATTTTTTCATATCCAGACTTGGTTTAAAACTTCAGTGTGGTGCATGCAACATATTCCTCAGTTTTAAGGCCTACCTCAGTCAAAAGATTTCATAAAACACATTAAATATGATTGGATCTTTTCATAAACAATTTAAAGGTGTAAACAAATATTTTTCACAATAAATGGTGAATTGTAAAAGAAACTTAATTCCTTCTTGTCCTTTCAGCCTTCAATCAGGGTGTCCTATACTTAACATTCCCTCCAACACCAGGCGGCTTCACTATAATGCCTGAAGATGTAAGTGCCTAAACATAGACGAGGCAGAGCTTGATGCTAGACACTCTCTCCCCACAAAACATCTGAATATCTTGCCTACTCACTGTTCCTTGTTTGTATGCCTCGCTTAAAAATCAAGTCTCTGCAAACCACAGAGTTGTAAATACAGACAAGAAAAAAAAAAAAAAGGCTGAAAAAGGAAGGGAGATAGAATTCTAACTTTCCTCTGCTGCTTTTCCCTACTTCATTAATCCTAGCCAGAATCACAGAATGGTTTGGGTTGAAAGGGGACCTTAAAGATTGTCTAATCCAAGTCCATGAGTGCCTTACCATTCATGTTATATGTTCCTAAAACACTTAAAGAGAGTCCTTGGAAAAGGAACAGGACAATATATGGAATTTTGTAATTGTTTTCTGCTTTACTTTTCAACAGCATTTGGAAACTATTTCCTTTTAATCTGCACTGTTAATTCAGAAATAACCTTCCCAAAGACTTAGATGTCATTTAGAGCTACCATGGGAAAAAAAATCTTGTATTATTCAGCATGAAGTGCAGTATGACTCATTAGCTGAAAAAACAGTCTGAGAAGACACTTTCATAGACGGCAAAATGCAGATGTGACAGCTACAAACTATTTTCTGTCAGAAGTTATAGGTATGTCACTTTCTCTGTGTTTTATATTAAGCACTGATCTTGGGAACAAAATCAGATAAACAAATAATAAAATCCCTGAGGTTTTTCATTTCAGTTTTCTTGGTAGAAGGGCACAAAAGCGTTCAATGTTTTCTATATGTCACCCCCAATGTGATTTTCTCCATCAAAGCAACACTCTCTGCAGTCTAGTAGCATGAAGAGGGTATTTTTAGCCCTCTTTAAACCCACTCACTCATTATACCCACTAACAAGATATGAAATAAGCATTTCACTGCCTGTTCTTGCCACACAGAATGAAGGAACACATCCCAGTGAGTTTAGGTCAATCTCATGCAGGAGATATTCCCTTTGTATCAACTATTTTAAATATTTATTCTGCCAGAGACAGGACTAATCTTCTCTAGCTGATGGCTGGTGCACAAGAGTAGATGTCCCAGTTCCTACTCAGTGGATGTTTTGCTCCCTTTGATGTGTCCACAAGCCCATGTCCTGTTTCTTCCTTCTAGATCAAGCTCCAAATATGATACAAACAAGGGAACACACAGCTGATATACACACAGAGCAGAATCTAGAGGCAGAAGCATTGACATCTAAGACATTTCACTGTTGAAACTTGGACATAACCTGCGTCATCCCTTACCTTCCACAAAATAGATATGCGAAATTTGAAATCCAGAGTTAGTACTTACCTGCAAAGAGGGTTATTTTCTGCCATCTATGCTTTCAGCAAGTATTTGAAGATGCATTCCACGAAAAAGATTAAGTGTAAAGATCCTGTAAAACTTTTTTCTTAGTAATACATGACTTTGAAACTTACCGGAACTGAAATTTGAGGATTATTTTTAAGTTTTCCAAGCACAGCGAAGCCATCAACACTGATTTTTCCCTTTGGTTTTATGTTTAGGGTTTCTACTTTAATGCAGTCAATAAAAAGTGTGACACTGGTTGTTTCCACGCTTATCATAAGCTTGTGCCATTGGGAATCAAACAGAAAAGGCAAATGTAAAAATGATGCTGTTTGGAGACTTCCATCCACTCCTTTGTAAGAAAACTCAACACTTTTCATTGGACCATTAAGATTCACTCCAACTTGTTCTTTTCCTGAAGAATCCTGAATCTGCCAAATAGTCCAGTATTTCTGAAGTGTGGCTCCAGTCATCCGAAAAGTAGTAAGAAAGGAATATTCATCAGGCAATCCATTGGAATATATTGCACTGTGTAGGATCAAAATACAGTAAATTTAATGTGTATTGGTTCTGAAAAACACCACACATTACCAGAGAGCAATGAGAATAATTTCCTCAGTGGAACCATACTTCAGACATTCTTTTATCTGTGCTCTTTTACCCAAAGTCCCAAAAAGGCATATCCTCTAGAGGCATTACTGTTGCTGATGGCAAATGATCTGGTTCAGAAACGTGAGCTCTTCTTTCTCCATTGTAAAGTATTTATGATAACCCCTTCTAAGAGTAATGGATCAATCAACAGCAGACTAGTATTCTACCTTTAGAAAGTATATCCTACAATTTTGCTGTTTCTGCGATTAGACTTACAAATTCAGTCAACTTAGTGTGACTTTTACTTGGCTAGGTGAATAGTGTAGAGCTATTTTACTTTTTGAAGGCATAAGAATACCTTCTACACAGGCATTTTCTTGTTCAGCCTGACAGTAACCATTTTGTTAATGTATTAGCTATCACTTCAGCAGAAATCATTCAACTAGTCATTTACTGACAATCACACACATATTAAGAACCTACCAAAAGATGTATCATGGCAATGAACCACAAGGCTACAAGCGCAAGGAACAGATTTGCCTCATACAGAACACTTCATTGTTTTTTTGCTCTTATAACACCCAAGATTTAAAAACACAAACACAGCTGTGTTTGTGAGAAAGCTGCTTCTTATTCTGTATCCTTGATGACCACTGATTCAGTAAGAGAGCACTTCAGCATCTCTGTCCACCGTTTGCAGTGCGGTGTTAGCGTGACGAAAGCTGCAGTGCAATCCTCTTCCAGCAGGCGACGGCACAGCCTCGCCAAGATCTCGGTGATGACCGAGAAAGCCTGGCAGCAGCGGCTTCGCTTTAATAATAAGCTACTCAAACTGCGAGAGTTTCTGCTCCTTCCCCTTGAGCCTGAAGTTTGTTAAGTACCTCAGCTACAGGGGAAGCTGGTGTGTGAGGAACGGGAATGCTTGGCTGGAAGATTATCTCCCTCCACAAGGCACAGAGATATACAAAGAAGGGAGATGGGCCTGCTTGCCAGTATCTTCAAATTGTCGGTGGTTTACTGTGAGTTCTTCCTCTGTTAACTGCAAATGCAGTAGTCTGTCCCAGCTGGCTTTGTTTGACAGGATTTTATCTAGCCTGTTATGTTCTCTCATTGTTTTGTTTTGATCTGTGTCTTGCCATCTTGAACGCAAATGTCAATGTGTAGACATTTTTATCTTTCCTCTAATTGTGAGCACTTGCTGCTGTTTACAGCTGCCTACTCTCTTTTGATAGGCTTCTAGTTTACACATCATGCTTATATATTCTTTTCTGATCTGGAACTGCACTCCTTATGGCTCTTCCAATGCACATTAAACTCTTGCTGAGCTCCTGTTACTGTCAGCATGTCTTTTATGGACCTCTGTGTCCTTTTTCTATAATATCTCTGGAGCAAGTATTTCAGTTCCCTCTACTGCTAAAACCTTAGCTCATCTGAGTCATTTATCTCTTCATTTGTTGAATCCCATTGTTTGTTCTTGCACAACAGCTGTTTTTACTACTATAGTATCAAAGGTGTTATTTTTAGGTGATTTTTTTAGCCACGTGACTTTGCACTTTCTATCAAGTTTAGTGATTCTAGGGTATCTGATACACCAGGCTCTAGAGCTAAAGGAAGCATTACT
This sequence comes from Alectura lathami, assembly GCA_013399715.1. NCBI lineage: Eukaryota > Metazoa > Chordata > Aves > Galliformes > Megapodiidae > Alectura > Alectura lathami. Next base: position 36,275 of record VXAV01011626.1, read on the forward strand.
AAGCCCAGATCCTCTGAGAAGAGACTTTCACTCATTCTCTACTGATAGGTTTTGCTGTTGTGATAATGCTGGTTACAATATCACACGCATACTCAACCCAGCTCAGTTGACATAACTATACTAGAGGGGGAAAAAAAAAAAAAAAAAAAAAACAGCCAAAAAACAACAGCAACAACAAAAAGAACATAGTTATAGTTTTTGATTAGAAGATAGTTTATGCCAGATTGGCAAAAGGATTCTGTGCACCATCATATGGGTCTTCTTTCTTTCTCTGAAACTAACATAGAAAATCAATAACAGATCAGAAAAGTTGCTGGCATTAGACTAAAGACTAAGTATCAGTAATGTAGCTCAGCATAACTAAACACAGCATGACTCAACATCAGAAAGGTGCTCTGCATGAGACTGTAACTGTGTAAGATTTATAATTCGACACGTAAAGCAGAGACAGATTAGTCCAATAATAATGAAGAGCAATTCCATTGGCTTTAGTCTTATCTGTGTATTTCAGTATGCAGTTTTTCTCTTTATATAGGCTAAAACCTATTGAAGTCAGCAGCTAAATGCTAAATATTTGGAAACCATGGCAAATTAATCATGATACTTAAATAAACAATTGTAGAGAAGTTATTCCTCCATCTCACTATAAAGTGAAGTGTTGGATTCTGTAATCTTCTTGAAAAGCTGAGAACTATATGAACACTTTAATAAGTAAATAATTTTGACATATGTGTATCAAATTCCACTGATTTATGGAAGGGAATCCAGTGATTTTGAACTTAGAATTGGGTAGACAAAACCAGCGAAGTATTTCTAAAAGCAACCATTCACAGTCATTAGCCAGAAGTCATTTTCTAGGACTCATCTTGTCTCTATTCTTCAGAAACATCCAGTTCTGAGCTAATTATTTCTGTTATTTGCTAATCAGCTTCTTAACTGCAGTTTGTCTTTTCTATTACAGCATCATCATTAGTTTCAATTGAGTAGTACTATGCAACGCGAAAGAAAAAGCACCTGAAAAAATTTGGGTGCCTGGGTGTAGGAAAGCCAGGACTTCAGGCATCATCACAGAGAAGCTTTATTCCCAAAGGGAATTAGGAAGGGAAGAAAAAAAAAAAAAATGAAATGAGACAAAACAAAACAAACAAACAAACAAACAAAAACCAGAAAACCAGGAAATTCTCTGGATGTTCCAGGTTTACTGATAAAGTTTTATAAAGTTTTCATTTTATAATTTCCTGTCTTAATGTTTGTCATGTCACCTGTTAAAGTGGTCCAAAGTACATGACTGCCCCAAATACAAACACTGTTCAAGAAACAGCTTACACTCTTACGTTGCTCTTCCTTCTGCTGAGAAGAGACCACAGGCAAAGAGATATAATTTCTAGATTCATAGGCTACCATCATACTACAAAATTCAGTGTGCCTGGGACTGTTCTCTGATACAAAGTTCATCTGCCAAGAAGAAGTTTAAACATCCGTCTTTCCAAAACACATTGACCACATGCAAGCTGGTGTATGGTCCATGGCCTATGCTAATTGCCAAGCTGTGCCCAGGAATTGTTTAAAGAGTGGTAATTAGTCTGGACTAAAAACATGCCAAGGTCTTGCATAACATTTTAACAGCATAGATGATAATGTGTGAATGCCTTGGAATGTTCCCTGGCATTAATTTATCCATGCAGGTGTTGACTTAGGGGCCTTGTGACATTACATCTGCAGTGGGATTCCCATTTGTGAAGACAAAGGATTAAGACTTCATCCAGAGCATAAAGGTGGCTAGCCCTTTTCACCACATAAAAATATATGAACATATTCCTTTGTGTTAATATATTTTTAAAGGTTGTAATTAATACATATATATAATTATTGCCCAAAATCACAGTATTACTTTTTTACTCACTATGTGGTGGACACCTACAACGTATACATAGACTGAAATGAAAAATGACAGGTTCACTGTATCAGAGGAAATGATTATGAGTCACAACAGCATCAAAGGGTCTTATTACACTAAGAACACTATGTTGGTTCTTTAGCAGATTTTCCATTAGAAGAAATAACCCAATGGAAATGTATTTGGATGACGGGAGAAGCTTAAGTCAAGGCTTACACGCAACCATTTCTACTCATTCTGGGATAGGCTTCTGGACTTTGGCAATATACTAAGCAGGAAAGAGTCCAAGTTGCAATATAGTAGCTTTTTAGGGAAGCTATGCTAGCTTTTTAAAGTGTAAGCTAGTCCTAGAGCAAAGGCTAAGTAAATATACTGAGCCATGCCCACCTAACTGAGCTCTCATTCCTACGCCATGGTCACTGTAACACTGGCCAGTCTGGGTTGGTATGATCGCTTCCTGTTTCATGAGGCAAGAGACCACGCGGACCACGGCCAGCCGGTCACTCGGTACCAGCAGGGCTGCCCACTGTCGCGGCAGGTCGCGGCAGGGCGGTGTTTCAGCACGGCGGGCGCGGACAGCTCCCGGCCCCGGACGGGCCGCGGTGAGCGGGGCACGGCGCGGGGCGGCCGCGGGAGCGCAGCGGGGCTGGGGCTGCGGCGCTGCCCGCCTCTGGCAGAGCCGTCAAGGGCGCTGAGTCATTCCTGAGGTGCTCTGCATAACTCAGTAACTCCTGTAATACTTCTCAGGCATTATGTTTTCTCGAATTCATACCAGAAGAAAAAATAATAATAAAAAAAAACAGCCAACATGCCACATTATAAAGATGATCCGCAGTTTTTTGTTTGTGTTTAATTAATAGGACTGCGTTGTTAAACTCTGTTAGCCTCTGTTACCTGCTGCCAACTTCAACTCTGAGTCAGCTACTGAGAGGCACACTGTAAAATAATCCTGGAGCAAGATCTGGCTCAATGGCAGCCGAAGAGTATGCCAATGCACTGTAGCATTGTCAGAGCTGAAGTGTTAACACATTCCATGGGACAAGATATTCAGCTTAAGTGCAGATGTCTTTAATTTGAGTCAGGGTGAAATCTGAGGTATAGCACATGCTAGCATTGCAGTGTAACAGCATAGTGTTGGCTGGGGGTACAAGTCAGTGTCTCGAATGTGGTAAATCCATGACACTACAGCACCATACCAAGCCAACAAGTCCAGCAGTGGTAGTCAGCTCAGATGTTACAGCATGTTAACACAGCTGGTGTAGGCTTGATTAGAGATAAAATTTGTATATAAACCATATTACTAGAGCCATTTACAGCAATATATCTCAGCTTTCTCAAAAGTGAAAATCTCACAACTGTGATATGTCAAACTCTTTCAGAGCTAAGAAGCATGTGCTGAGAATCTGAGAATCTCCAGTCTTCCATGAAATGAAGATCCCATTTACAGTCTGTGGTTGTATTCCCATTTATGCACTAGCAGCCTTTATTTGCTACTGTGAGGGAAAGTAGTCATGAGTCCAATGTAACCAGCCAGTTAAACTGTAAATTAGATTAACCTAATGGCCGGGGAGGCAGAAGTCAGGGAGGACTCAGCAAGCAAAACTTGTCAGCGATAGCTGAAGTAGAACAGAAATACTTTGCACTCCAATTATTCCTAGCTGAAACAGTAGTCCAATTAAGGGTATTGCCAGTTAACTGCCAATTAAATGCATTCTTAATTACATAAAGTGCTGGACCAGAATCCAGGCTCGCCTAGGTTTGGCAAAGAATTCTCTACCCTGCACCACTCTCTATTCCTTCTCCTGTACCAAGTCTGGCTTATAAAGAACAAATACAATTAGATTCCTAAATCCTGGTTCCTATTGCAATTTGCTTGTGACATACTAAATAATGTTTATAATCCTTTATGTATTAAATGACCATAAATCAGCAATGAGCATATGTGTACTAGTTTTCCAAAAAACAATCAACAACAACAAAAAAAATTTCCTACCTTCTGCAATCCCTACATAATCAGAAAGATCTCTTTGTTTCAATGTTTTGAGAAAACTTTCCTTACTCTCCTCTTGTTATCTTTGCTTTGATATGATAACTAATGATCACTTTTGGCTTTACTTCCTAGAGGTGATTTCATTCTTTCAGCAGAACTCCAGGAACTCTGAGCACTACCACATGGAGGAAAGTGGAAGTCTCTGAAATTGCTATAATGGAATCAGCCTAGTCTGATAGTGTCAATGAAACAAAAAGTTGAACTCATCTTTCCGTTTCCAAAGACTTTGCAGATGAGGTCGTCTGGCTACAAAGAGGATCTATCCACTAAAAATAACAATAACAATAAAAATAAAATAAAAAACACCCTTGCAAAATATGTATATTTTAAAGTCAAAACAGCAAAAAGCATTACCTGGTTGGGATCCTGAAGTCTACATTGGGTCCCAATTTATAAGCCACTTGTAGAGCAGTGGAACCCACTACTCTCTGGATAAGTCCTCGGGAAGCAGCTTTTTCTATTTGGAACTGAGAAATCAGGTCAAAGCCTGGAAGAAAAAATATGCACGTCCAAGATATAACTTTTAATTTAATTTAATTTAATTTAATTTAATTTAATTGGAGCATTGTGTAGTGCCAGAGCTGAATGTAACCTAAATATAACAGTTTCTGAACAGCAGGTATTTCCTAAAATAGTCAGATGCTACTTGCCTGGTAAGTCATCTTGGCCAATCCTGATTGTTGGGCAGAGACCAGTTCTCTGACTAGCACCCAGAATGACTGGTAGTCCTGTAAAAAAGGGTGAATTTGTTAACCATATGCCTGCATGTTGCTTGAGATCACCTTACATATTTAAGTGAAGCAACTCTAAGAATATTATTATTTAAACAGAACTATAAATAATGATATGTATATGTATACAATAATAAATGTAAAGTGTACTCAGTGAAGTCAGAGGTCAAAGAAAATAAATATCTGTTTCTAGAGAGCTCCAAATGTCAGCGGTACCTTGACTCATTATTTTTTGTTTTAGTCCTTTAAATGAGCTGCTTATAATTCTTCTTTTCCATCAGAGCTATGGAGAAGTGATTGCACCAGCATAAGAAGTCTCACTGTGTAAGGAGTTTTTGGTCTGGAAGTTTTGATGGTTTAAATAAACTCAAAAAAAAAAAATCAAAAAAAAAAAAAAC
>VXAV01011626.1:41390-52905 GCA_013399715.1 Alectura lathami
TCGCTTAAATCAATATTTTCCCTAATCCCAAGGAAACTTAAACAAGTTTTATGCCAACTAAAGAGGCTGTTGAGGAGAGAAATTCTTGGCACTTTTTCCATCTTCTCTGGTATTTCAGGTGTTCCCACCTTCCACTGGGCCATGTTTGATCAGAAAATGGTCATTCATGAAATATAGGCTGGGGGCAAAAGGGATTTACCTTTTTATTGACATGAGCAAGAATGTGGAAGCAATTTGTTAGAGGAAAGCAAATTTTAAAATCTAATAATAAAAATGTATTAATCTAATAATAATAATATTCAGTTATCCATTAGAAAACCCTGCAATGAATATGAAGACCATTTGATTCTCTTAATTCAAGGAAGAAGGAAAGGAAAATAAACGTTTACTCAAATAATTTAAGAGTTCTACACAAGTCCAGCACCAGGTCGATCTGGGAAATGTTAGTGGAGTCTGGATGGGGAAGAATGAAGCATGCAAGTTGGAAGGATATGCATTTCTAACCTACAGAGGGCCTCTTGTGTGCTGCAGGGCTCAACCATAAATGTGGGTTTCCTTCTGACAACATAGACTTAAAGGGAACATTCAGGCTGACACGTTACACCTTAGAAACAGCCTCATTCTATACTATTTGATGAGACATATGGCTGACATCCAGCCATTTATATTTTATGCCCAGCAAATAAAATGGAACCAGTTTGTTGCCACACGTAGCAGAATAATATCTAACTAGAAGTATTGAAAGACGGGGGGTGATACCACCTTTATGCAGGTTGTAATCCTTACCTTAAAAGTATATCTAATAGTGCATAAAAAAAAAAAAAAGCCATGCACAAATAGCACTTCCTTTTTTCACCTCTTTCTCATATGTATATGTAGATTCAAACATACATACACAAAAAGATAGTTCTGTCTTTCTGTCATGGCTATCTAGACAGCATTTTAATTTTGAATAAGCTCAGAATAATACTTTTGACAGTCAAAATTATGGAAGGATGAAATGCAGATAAAATCCATTTCCTTACTTGATTGTTGCTGGATGGTAGCCGAGATGAAAGACCCCAGAAAACTACTGACGTACAGAAAAACTGTAATTTTCCTGTAAACAGAAAGAGAACTCCAGTATGAATGTATAGTTTCTGACAGATTCTGTTATTGATTTTCTCCTCAGTCATGCATACCAAGTGTGTAAGATCATGAGGTAAGGATTTACTAACAGACTTTACCAGACAATTTCTTTCCTGAGAACTTTTTGGTTTTGTCCCTGTAATGAAACTTATCTGCAAAGATCTTTCTGTTACCATCTCTTTCATACGATGCTGTCATAACATCACACAAGAAAGAAGGCAGCTGGCAAAGACAGCTTTAACTGTTCTAATCTCTTACTTACAGATTTCTCTAGATCCCACTTGTTCTCTTACCAGTTGCTTTTCATCTTCTCTGCTGGTTTTCTTCACTTCTCTCATGTGAATATTTGGTGCATATATTCACACTCTCTGGTTCCCTGTCATTAGTCCTGTTAAAGAGAGCGTGAATGGGTGCAGTCTGCGCCTCCTGCCCCATGCAGGACTCAGCAGGGAGAGAGGTGCAGGCTGCTGGGTCGGTTTTAATCTTGCGAAGGGAAAGAGGTGGGGGCTGGACAGACGTGTGCGTCCTGGTGGGGCCTGAGGGCGGATCTTGGGAGCCAGCTGCATATAAGGAAGCCAAGAAAGAAAAGGCTGCTGCCTATGACAGCATCAGTGTGGAGAGATTAAGAAAATGTGAGTTAAGTGATGCCAGTCACTGGATGGCAGGGGCTGCTGTTCAGTGAGGCGGATGAAAGAATGGTATGTACTGAGGGATTCTGAGGAAACCAGTGGCCCTGATGTGGCGTTAAGGTTAAAAGTTTTCACAAGAGAACAACAGTCCTATAAAGAAGATATTTTCATTTATTGTGGATTTATTCATCAGATGGTCTCAGGAGAAGCTTAGCTAGTGATGCCCCAGTTGATTCTTCTGAATAAAACCAATCATTTAAAAGGATTTTTATTGCTTAAACTTGAACATTTTCAAGGAATACACATAGGCGTTACTAAGCAGACCCCTGCTCTTCAGTTGTCACTGATAAAGCATTCATTTTCCATAAACAATATGCGTTTGGACACACAAAGATATTTATTTATATTTGTTCACATCAGTTTAGGGAGAGTGAGAGGGACTAAAATCTGAATGCATGAAAAGACCAAAGGAAAGGACTGAAAAGGCAGAAATGGCTGATAGTTACCACAGCCAAAGTTCATGTATGCGTGGGAAAGCATGCTAGTCTGTGCAATCAGATCACACATGGAAACGTTCATTTTCTCTAGATTCCTAATATTCTAAGGTAGTTTTAAATTCTAAAATATATATGTATACATTTTTTAAGTGTGGGGTATAGCAAATGCAATGATTTCTGCTGTATGCAGAGAGTCTGAAGCAATAACTGAGTAATGAACTATCCCATTTAACCCAACTTTCTTTAACTTACATTCTCAGTATTGTTAATTCTGGTGTCAATGTCGTTGACACTGTTATGTCTATAGTTACAATGGGGTCATAGACATAAAGAGTTTACTATGATTTATGATTTATTTTGATGCCTAAATATTTTGATTTCACAGTAAGTTTGCCCATGTCATTTATCCACCATGCTAATATTGCTGTTATGGCATGCAGTGATATCTGTAGGATGCAAGAGGAGTCTATAAGGAGCAGGAAGAAGTGATGTGGAATGCACCCGAAGCTATAAAGAAGGGGAAGGGATGGAATAAGAAGGAAAAAGTGAGAGCACCCAAGGTTTGTAAGGAGTAGTGAAAGGTTTGAAGGAAAGGAAGAGCTAGGTGTCAAACGCTCTCTTTTGTCAAAGGTGTAAATTGTGGCATTGTTTGCCTTTGAGACTGCTTCATAGTGTCAACTTATTTACAGCAGCATTAAGGAAGAGAAAGCCATCCAAGTAGTTAAATATGGACCCTTATCTATGCCATGCTTTAGTAGAATAGCAAATGTTTTTTGGCACAAGAAGAAGGCTGACATTGCTTATACCTGGTGTTATTCACACCCACATTATGCCCTCCTAAAAGGGAGGCCTTGTTCAGAGAAATTTGGAGAACACATGTTCAGTTTCTGAACAATTTATAGTATATTTTCTTTTGCGTTTCATTTCAGCAGTTCTCAAGGGTGGAAATTATTCTGTACCTGGAAAGCATCTTCTCTCAGTCTAGCATCTTCAAAAGCCATGGGAGACACTATGTAATAAAGGCTTGGAAACTTATATCCTATTCTATTTGAAGGCAAAGGGAGAAGTTTTTAAAAGATGCTAATAGGCTCTGATTGTCCTGTGTGTATTCCGATGCCCTCAACTCAAAACAGAACTCACCGTTGAAGGATGAACTTTGTGGTTAGATGTTCTACTAATAATTATCACACTATTTTCAAAGAGATAGAAAAGTGTTAACAGACAAATTAGTGGTAGGTGATTTAATAGTCCCTTGATCTAGTCAATATTATTCCCATGTAATGTAAATGTTAACTGAGATAAATGGAGTAGGTGTTTTATATAGCTTGCTGAGGGTCACAGAGATAGTCCCTGTCCAGCTAGCATTCCCATTTAGATGATATGAATATTTTGATGTGTCTCTAGGTCACTTTGTATTTTTCTCTTTTAATGAATTAGGCTAATGCAGATTTTTTTCAGAAAATCCTAGTGCAAAGGAATTACTGTTTAGCCACTTGCTCAGGAAATCATCATCTAAACATTAACTGCTAAGCCCTTGAAAGCTGATTAATTAAACAACATAGAATATGATTTTCCAAAATAACTCTGTTGTTTACCTAAGGTATGGTGACTTTGATCAAATATGACATGAAGACAAGCCATGTGGGATTGTCATCACCTCAGCAGCATTTTAGAGTGTGCTTGCATACCTGACTTCACATTCCCCTCCTCATATACCTGTTCTGTGTTCCTGGTCTTACCTGTAGCTTGTGTTGGTAAGCATGCATTTGTACAGCTGTCTGGTAAGACTGGTTGGGCTGGAGGGAAACAGCAAATAAATCAGGTGGGCACAGCTTCTCCCGCAGGTATAAAGGCTTGCTTTCTGTGATGAAAAATCTTGTAGAGAGATGGGTGTTGTTAGACTTTCAGAAGGTTCAATCCAAAACAAACCACAGAAACCAACAGTTGGCTCAGAAGGAGCTGCTAAATGTGGCAGAGAAGAAGGTTCCTCAGTTCAGGCTCAGGCTGAGTGCAATTTGGGATGGCTAAGTTAAGCTCCTGACACTTCATTGTTTGACTGGGCTCGAAGGAGCTCAGGGCCACGAGCTTGTACTTTCCAGCAGGATGTTCAGAAGGGGGTAGGTAAGTTTGTTCTTCCTCTGAAAAGTGCTGGAGTCATACATGCAGATACTGATAGCTCATGAATGGGCTTTGGGAGATGGAGGAACTGGAGTCTGATCTGCTATGTCAAAGTGAGGCTGCTGCCTCAGTGAGTGGCCTCACAAGGCAGCAGTGGCTGCTGGCCTCAGCCTTACCCCTGCTCCTCCAGGCACAGCTGGAGGGAGAGAGGCAGTGTGAAGGCTGGAGGGAACTCAGTTCTTATTTATCTCATGTTCCCTGGAACGTTACTTCTGTACCACGTGGTCACTTCTCTTTTCAGTTGCACCTTCATTCTTTCCATTTCACTTCAGCATCTTACAGCCACATTCTCCATTCAGTTTATAGTAATAAAAATCTATTTTATATGTTTCAGCCTTCTTCATTCTAACATGCAGCACAATGGCTACTGCTGCCTATTCTCTTTGTATCTTAGTGGACTTCAGCATAAGCACATACAACTCGTTATTTTATGTGAATTTGTTGCTGCATCGTGTTTGGCTCTGATAGCCCAAGATTAACTGAGAGCAGCTATGATTGATGGTGTTTCTGAAAGATTCATTCTTTATTAATCTCTCTAAGAGTTAGAACAACTTAGACCTGTGACTGATCTCATTGACATCAGGGGTAAATCTTGCACTGACTTACACAACTTTTTTTTGAACCAACAACAAATAATTAAAGCAACATCCAAAACTCTAGGGTAATTGAATTGTCAGCAAAACTATAATCCTTGTCAGGCTCCAAAACATCATTTCAATTTAACAAATAATTTATTATCCAATAAATCCTTACTTCATCGTAAAAACGTCCAAAATTCTGTCCAAAATTTTATGAATTTTGGCAAGGGAAGAAAAAACAGCTTTTCTTTCCAAGCTGACAGATTTCATTTTTCATAAAAACCAAACAGCTTCTTGCTAGGAGAGGTCACTTAGAGAAACCTGGAAGCATATCAGGTCAGATTCTCACGCCCTCAGTACCATCGCCGCAGTGTTGTTGAAACCAGTTTGCGGACATCCTGGCTTTCCCAGCATTGTCTCCAGAACTCAGCCGATCCCTGTGGACTGTTCATGAAGCACAGAGATGGTACAGACATCAGGCCAGGCAAACTTCACCATAGCTCCATACCCCTTTGCCACAACAATCCTTTCTATGGACGAGACTTACTGTTCCCATACCTCTGAGTGAAAGTCTTGATTGCGGTATCTTTCCTATTTTGATTTCTTTCTAGGTCAAAAGATTTGTACTTTGTCTCCAGGGGTGCCAGACAGCCATTATCCCCTAATGTCACAGTCAGTAATTCCAATTACCTTAAATATAGCAGAATTTATTTTCTAGAGGAATTGCAGAGAAAATCAAAAGTAAATTTAAGCAGACTTCAAGCAGAAATATGCTAACATTGTAATAAATACAGTTGTGTTTCAGTAGAAATTAAGGTTCTGAACTCACACAACATATACCTGCGTTGATATACTGACTACATTAATTTTACTGATTCTCAACAAGATCAAAAATAGATCTTGTAGGATTTTATCAGTTAGTTTAGCATAAAATGTGAAGAATTTCTAATTTGTAATAGCAAATAGGAAAAAACTAAGAGCTGTTTTCCAAAACTCCCAACTGCACCGAAATAGACCTGTCTATATATATATATATGCTTATATATATGTATACACACACACACACACACATATATATGTGTTGGAAGTATTTTCAGTCACACTTAATATATCTCAATAATATTCTTTTATATTGTTAGCTCTTCCTTTTACTGCAAATTACCTAAATATTATCCCAACACCACCACACCATTTTAGGTGATGAAAAACATGTTCTTTCTTGTTTCTACAGAGCTGGAAAGTAACTATGCCTCTAAATATATTCGTATTCTTTTCCAGCCAAGCTTACGTTATCTGGTAACAAATTTCAGTTCTTAAAACCCAAAGTTTTTGTTGACAGGAGGGAACTTAATTCCATTAACATTTATCTCAAAATGCTGCACCAAGAATTATTTATATTGCTGTCTTTAAATATTCCTTGAGAGAAATCATGTCCTCGCTAACACCGGAAACAAAATGTAAATTGATTTAAACAGGATTAGGGTTTCCCTCTCTTACACAACCATATGTGCACCACGACAGTGGTTCGTAGGTGAAAATACTCATGCAAGTATGGTTAGCATACAGTTATTTCATGTGGTGACAATTTTAAACGCTGGGATTTCACCAGCACCCCTTGCTCTGCTACTTGTCTCCTGGCTGGGCTCGGCATCCTTCTCCCCACCTGCAGCCCAACTTGGCTCCAGCTGCCCAGCCCCAGGGAGAGGGCAGGGCTGTTGCAGCCCAGCTGAGTGTCCTTTGTGAAAAAGGCCGAAGGGGCATGGCAGGGGGGGAGAGGTCTTGACAGGGCAGGGAAAGAGAGAAATACTCATTTCCACATACTCCTTTCTACCAAAAAAAAAAAAAAAAAAAAAAAAAAAAAAAAAAAAAAAAAATCTCTCGGAGCACATCATTATTCNTATGGAATCATTGCATAAGTTCACACTTATTCAGGTACTGACTGAATAGCTTTGGGATGGATAGAGTCGAATGGACCATTTGTTTCATAATAAAAGCTAAATTTCAGCGAGTTATGACATTAGTGAAGATTATGGGTCTACAGATGGCTGGCACGTACAGGATTTACGGCATTTGGAATATACATTTTAATCCGTAATATAAGTTCTGTATCAAACAAACAGCCAAAATTTAACATTTGTAATTTTCTCTCTTGTGAGAAACATAAATATGTCACACAATAATGAAACATGGTGAAGTGTAATTCTATCTATCAGTTTGCAAGTACTTAATTATTTATAACAGGGTCTACATAACCATTACATTGATTTTGCACTTCCACGTACCCCTGGTTATTGACTGGGTTGCAAAAATATATTCTAAGCAAAGTTTATTCGAATGGAACTAACATGGCAAAAACTTGTCCACGATTCCTTACGTTTTCTCTCAGAGTCCACCACTATTCCATGACGGGCAGCGTGCTTCTGAGCAATGTGCTGACAAAACGGCATCTGCAGAGTAGAAAGCAAAGGGTAGAATGAATGGTCATCTTCAAAGCAGAGGGAGGTTTATTGGCCAAGTCCCATAGAGACAGGTACAAAGGCCTGCATTGTGCAATTCAACATATTCTGACCTAATCTGGAAAGAGTGTGAATAATGATGTGGTAACTCCTGCAGAAATGAGGAAGTTACCAAAGCAATAAAAATGAAAGTTAAAGGTGTAAAATTGTGGGAAGGTCTCAAAACACCTTGTAAGTGTCTGATAAAGTAGCAGATGGCAATCCCTATAAATAAGCAGGAAATAGTCATCAATGAAACAGAGTCCTTAATTCATGGTAGCTTCTTCTAGAAAGATATGTCAGCTGTAGCATGAAGAGCTATGAAAACATAGGTCAATGCTTAGTAATGGGCAAAAACGCAAACTGATTGTTAGGAAAAATTAGTAAAATAATAGTGAACAAGGCAGAACATTTCATACTGCTGCTGTACAAATCATGGTCAGCAGGGATGACCAAAGGTTAGGACTGGTTTCAATACGAATTTCAGCCTGGAGAAGAGGAGGCTCAGGGCAGGATCTTATCAATGAAATACCTGAAGGGAGGGTGCACAGAGGATGGATCCAGGCTATTTCCAGTGGTGCCCAGTGCCAGAACAAGAGGCAGTGGGCACAAACAGGGGCACAGGAGGTTCCCTCTGAACACCAGGCAGCACTGCTGTGCTGTGCAGGTGACAGAGCACTGGCACAGGCTGCCCAGAGGCTGTGGGGTCTCCTCCTTGGAGATCTCCAAAAGCAGTGTGGACGTGGGCCTGGGCACCCTGCTCTGGTCTCCCTGCTGGAGCAGGGTTTGGGCCATGTGGACCCAGAGGGCCCTGCCAACATCAGCCGATCTGTGGTTCTGTGAATCTTGCCTCTCTCCCATTCTGTGATTCTTTAAAAAGATGAAGGTTCTTCAACCCTGAAGGGAAGAAGCAAAAAAAAAAAAAAAAAAAAAAAAAAAAAAAAAAAAANAAAGATACAATGAATTCTGAGTTTCATGGAAAAAGCAAATAGAGAACAAGTCTTCCATTATGAAAACTAAGGTTATCAGCTGAAGTCAGAAGATTCAAAACAAACAGACAACAAACAAACAACAGGCTGTGTTTCTCCATACAGCATGATCACAAAGATCACATCCCAGGCTGTGCATTCAAAGAGAATCCAAAAAGCATTGAAAGCGTAAAAAAATATAGAATGGAAAGGACCTGTGAAGGTCACTTGTTCCATCTTCTGATCAGAGCAGAACCTACTTCAAAGTCAGAGCAATTGCTCAGGGCCTTGCTGTCCGGGATCTGATCATCTCTGTGGTCAGAGAGTCCAGAGTTGCTCAGCGCAACTGCATCAGGGCTTAGCAACTATCATGGTGGCAATTTCTGTTCATTCAAACAGAATTCTCACTGCTGCAACTTATGAACATCTCAGTACCTGTACTAGTTCTCAGTTTCTGGGCCTCATTCTCCATTATCTGGTACGTGAGAACAAATGTGAGAAAGGCTTTCACTACCAGAAACAAGTGACTTGATAGTTACTTTCTGTTCAGTTTGTACAGCTTCTAAGTAGCTACTTGTGCTTCAAGAATCAAGTGCTCAGATAGCTTAAGGGGAATGCATGGCAAGAATACAGAAAACAAAAATCTCCCAGTGATATTTGGGAGATATCTGGGATATTGCTTCTGGAAAACTACATGAACTTTTCTAAAAAAAAAAAAAAAAAAAAGTGAGTGGTGAGTGGGATACTGTTTCTCTTGATTTATTTATTTTTAATGGCAGTCTTTAGAAAAGTCTGGTAAATGTTTTACTGCAGCTCACTTAAGAAGGAATGTGATGTGCCTATAAATAAATATGTGTTGATTATCTATCATCAGCTTCTCTGTCTCTCATGCTTTTGATGCAATGCTCTGAAGTATATCTCATCAGATATGATTAGAGATTTCCTGTTGTTATTTGCAAATTAGTCACTGCTGCAAATGTCACAGAACTTGTTTTGCTGCTTGCTTATTTATTTTTGTATGTCCTACAGTTTGGTTGCCCAATAAACTTGTTGTTAATACCACTTCTTTTTTCCTTTTTTATTTTTTATTTTTTGCCCACAAGTGGGCTTCTCATACAATGAACCTGATAAGTTGTATTATCCAAATAATTCACTTTTCTGAATCTCTTTTGGTTAAACTTCTGTATGTAGTGCTGAAGAATGTATTTTTAAAAATAGAACTTACTGTGATTTATCTCAAGATATATTGCTTACACCCTCGCTTACTGCTGAAATTGTACCTTTGTTCGTATCCCAGAATTTATGTCCTTATGAATTATGGATTGAGAAATCCATACCATTTATAACATAAAGAAAACTATATTTTTTTGAGGAAAGATTTTTTTTTTTTTTTGTAAATTCTACAATTGCAAAAAAAATCTCCCACAAAAACTCTTAGGAAGGTGATAATGGAAATTTGCCTGATATTGTGGCTGACAAATCAGGAGCCAAGTGATTCATAATGAAATCCAAGTAGGAATGTCTCCTAAATGCCGAGTTCTCATCTCCATCAGTGGGAACTATGCACAGAAATTGGGAATAAAAATAACCTAACTACAGTGCCCTGAATGCCACATTTCTTCACAATACTTGCCACTTCCCTGAGCTATGCAGAGTGCATTGCATACTGCAGCCACTCTGGTAGCCAGCCAACTACTGCAAAGATTTACAGCATACTTTAAATAGTTCAGAGTGCCAGACACGTGTTCAAGGGCAGGCAGGAGCAGGGAGGATTAACAGTGGGAGAGGACTTCTGCCACTTCCAGGTCAGTGCTCTGAGTCACGCCTTGTGCAGAGCTGAACAAAAGTTGTTGCTATCTAATGCCTGCTAGTCCGTGGGAAAGGAGTTAATGATCACAGTGCAGCCCTTGGCAGGCCAACATCCCACCACAAAGTCACTCTCCCTTCTGGAAGCCTTGTAGGAAAACCAAAGACTAACTGAGCATGGAAAACAAAGCACTGTGTCTCTCCTAACAAAGGTCTTCCCAGGCTAAGGAGAAAACCAGGTGGTGGGGAAGGGTGAGTAATCAGCTGGTACCCTGCACTGATGATTTTGAGGACAATCAGGACTGATAGTCATGTTTGAATGCTGCTCTTAGGAGTATTTATATTTAAGAATTTGAAGGACCATTTTAAGCATTTGTTCTCTGGAGCCAAATCTAAAACTCACATACGTGAGTAAAGAGCACAAACATTTTGTTCGTTTTTGGCATAACGAATTTATCAGGAGAGTAGCAGAGGTTCACATAATAACTTTGGTTTGTAGGGGTTTCCGGAGGTTGCCTGGTCCAACACCCTGCCCGGAGCCTGCAAATTAGAACAGACCTGTCAGGGTATGGTTATCTGCAAGGACGGGGATCCCTCAGCCTCTCTGGACAACTAATTCCACCATTTGATTATTCTCTTACACAGATACTTTGTAAATATGCTTATCTGCAGCATTCATGCTGAACTAGGTAGCAGTCCCAGAACAGAGGAGTGCCAGTATAACTGCTTGCCACAATCAGCCTATGAATACAAGCGCGAATTTCTCTGAATGCACTGTCACTCAGGCTGTCTCCTGTACCTGTAGGACATTTCTCAGAGTATTTCAGATTCTTTGATGCAATTGGGTAGAACACTCTAGGGCACTGAATGTAATTTTCAAGGTAATGCAGCACAAATTTAACACACAATGCTCTCCAGTTCTATGAAATTTCAGAACTTTTCTCAGAAACTTTCCTATTTTCAGGCTGTCTTTAAAGCTTCTTCAGTAATCCGGTTTAATGCCACATATAGGAAGCTTTTTTTAGGATGAGTTCAAATCTACATTTCAGGACCATTTCTTGACATAATAATGTCAGAGTGTGGGATTTCTTGTGACACTTTCATACTGGAAAAGTGCTCGTATATATACAGTTATGTCAGATAAATGGCATCATGTATTTCACTTGCTGAGCTGGCATAAGCCACTCCAGGAAATGCAGAGCTTCATATGAAGGGAACAACCTAAATAGGAAAATC
>VXAV01011626.1:60440-80822 GCA_013399715.1 Alectura lathami
TTTCTAAGTCTCTTTCTGTCTGCATTAGATCATGCCTTTTAAATTATTTCATATCTCCTGGACCATTTCAGAGAAACACCCAAACATCTGTCTCTGTTTCCTCAGGATATAACGTCTTCAGAATATGAGACTGTGTCCTGTGTTAGGATGCCCAAACCACCATGGAAAATAAAACAAAGGTATTCAATTACGAATGATTCTATTCCACAGAGGTAACTTAACAGTTCTGCCTTTAAATGTTCAGCTTTACTGGGAAATAAGACAAGCTCAGGGACAGATTGAACAAGGTAGCTACGGCGTTACTCCAATTCCCACAGATCAAACTGTGTTATAGGAAAGATTCATTAGAATAAATGTTATCTCAAGCCTCCTGTTGTACTGCTGTCTTTCTACTCTAAACAGAGACCTAGGGGAACGAATCTATGTCCTGGCTGAGGCTTTTTCTAAAGGCGTAGTTTTGTAGCTATGAGTGAGTAAGCCTACAACAGACCATGGGTGAGAATGGTGTCCAGGCAAGGGAAAACATTCAGAAATAAACTGGAATGATTGTAAGAACAGTTTAACTTCATGACAGCAAGGAGGCTCCTGAGTTTTTACTTCCATTAACTCTAATTTATCAGAACGAATTTTCTGCCATTCTTCAGTGTGTTTAAAACTTGAGTTTTATTTTAAAATGTCTTTTATATGCCAATCCATTTACCTTAGATCCCCAATGTCTGCCAGCTTTCTGTATTCACTCCAGATCCACTGTTGCTTTAAAGCATTGATACAATACATGGGTTTTGGATTGGAACATCCTCCACTCAATCTCACAAAAATAGTTTGCGCAGCCCCAGGCCCTTATCATCTATGCATGACCATCTCAGCTAATTTTAACCTGCAGTTTCTTGACTACTCTGCAAACCTATAGTTGCCATGGAAACCCCTGCACCTCAGCATTCACGTATAAAACTTCAACATGGAAAAACAGACAAGGGAATAGTGCCTGATTTCAGATTAAACTAATGAGGGCTAAATAATTTTATATCTCCAAAACATCAGAATTAATGCATTTCAGAAAATGGTACATCTGAACTTCAGCTGCAATAAAATGAAAAGATGCTGGGCAAATGTCCCACATAACAGAAGGAAAAGAATGCTTTGCTATTGTTAGTCTAGACAACTCAGTAATAATTTTGCAAAATTTTCATAAAAATTTAACAATCTTTGTGTAAAAGTCATCTCGTCCACCCCTATCATGCTGAGGATGAGAACTCAAAAGCATAACGATGTCCATATAAACGGTGACCTCTCCCAGACAAACAAGCAGCTGGAATTCTGAAATGGTCTCAGTAATAAATGCTTCAAAAAACTTTAAAATACTAATCTGGAAAAAAAAAAAAAAAAACCCAAACAGATGAAATAAACAATGCACACAGAACCACATTAAACATTGGTCTGTGGCCATAAACGGATGCTGTTTTGGTGGGTTTTTTCATTTTTTTTTTTTTTTTAGCAAGGGCAAGCTAGTGATAAGCAAAAGAGACCTACTACAGAAAAGGAGAGAAGGGATATGAGCCATATATCCCTATATGCTTCCTCTCTACTGGTTATAGCTAGCATTTTAAAAATTGTTTTGCCTTTTACCACCCCTCTGGACTTTGTTGTTGTTGTAGCGGGTTAAATCTAGGTTAGAACTGAGGCATGCCTGACTTCTGTTCCCTATATGGTTCTCTGACTTTTTTGAGATGGTTCATTTAACTTATCTCTGTTCAGCTTCCCAATTTGTAAAACAGAAAGTCATTTATGTGAAGTGGGTACTTTTGGTTCAAATTAATTATATAGCATTGTAAACAGACAGCACAATATATATACTGAGCATTATTGTCATACATATAAATATCGTGTCTAGATTGAAAAATGAAGGTAAAGAATGATATCAAAATAAGGAGGCATATATAATTTATAGTTTGCATGATTCTGATCCCAGCTTACATAACTTTGTATGCTTGTATATGAATTTTAATCAGAATGGTTATAATTTTTAATATATAATTAAGAAATAAGTATCTCTGCTGCAGAGCTCTCTAGGATCCATTAAGAAACAACACAGGAGATAATTCTCTACCAATTTCAGTAGATTACCTCTTCCTGATAGAAGACATCTTTATTGATTTCTTGCCCATTAAACTCGCCTGGGTCTTTCCAGAAGGGATGTTTACCAGCTTTTAACTAATAGCATTACAACATCATTTCCACCTTCTCTATCAATAATAAAGTGTAACAAAACAAATCACCTGCAATGGAAGACCCATTATGGAATGTTAAAATGCTTTGTTCATCTTCATGTTGATGGGTGAAGGTCATTAAAAATGAAGAATTGATTTTTAGCAGTTTTCATATACCTCCCACTTGGTTTGAAAATGGGCTCACTGTTCTGAAGGCATTTGATATCCTTCCTATGGTGCTGTGTTTTTTACACAGCGATGGATTTCAGACCATTGGCTACTGTTGACGTTAAATACAAGAAAAACACCATCAATACCATCATCATCCTTTCTTATGATTAAAACTATTTTAATTCCACCTTGTATCCCAAACAGAGATGTAGGGAGACAGTTAGGAGATGCTGAGTGTAACATATGTTTGTTCAGAACAGTTGATGAAAGGCCCTTATTCAGGTCAGGCGCTCTCTTTTCCGTATTGTTACAAATTCAGTCATCCACCTGAAAAGACATAACACATAAAGTTCTACTTCTAAAACAAGCTGGCTAACATATGCAGGACTGAATCCTAACTTGGTGAGAATTACATCTAATTTCTTTGCTATTAACCATCCAGTGGATAAGAATGACTCAGTCAGTCCTTTGACAGTCCAAGAGCCTAGCAAATCTATGCCAACAGATCACATCTAAGACTTTGACCGAATTTTAAAAGCAAAAATAAAACAGAATACTAAAATAATGTGTCAGGGAGGTGCATTTTTACCTTAGTTTCATAGACGGAAAAAGTAAAACAATACCTCAATAGTAAATCCAGTATGGAAATTAGGAGTCCTGGCAACTTGTGTTAAGGGTTGTAATATTCGAATTCATAACATGGCCATGTAGGTTGTGAAGAGGTTGATTTGTAGAATAATGCTGTGACGAGACAAATTATTGTTTTTTTGTTTTTTTTTTTACTACAAGTTGTCAGAACTCCAATGTTCCATGCTGAAGATGCTTACTTCCTGAATTGTTTGAAAGATTGTTAAAGTCAGAAAAAAACACTGAAGGACATGTCATGAAGTAACTTAGTGGATTAGTAACTGTTTTTATGGGTATGGGAACATTTTTCTTCTTCTTTTGTCATGTCCCTGAGCAGCAGACAGGATCTGGAGTCATGTTGCAAAAGGAAGACGAAGTGCAGGTGACAAAGAGGAAATCTTTTCTCCTACAAATGTTTGTTTTATCCATTAGGATGAGGTTGAAAGAGGAAGTTTGTACAGTATTCACTCTATCAAAACTATTTTTAATAATGTTCCTAGTCTTAATATTTTCCTAGTCTTAATGGTTTCTTAGGGTGTTTTCGTTGGTGGTGGTGGTGGTTGTTTGGGTTTTTTTGGTTGGTGAAATCATTTTGGTAGGGTCAGGGATGGAGAGAAGGAAGATGTCAATGAAAATTATGTTATCATGCTGTATAGACTGTAGCTGATGTACTGGACACTCTCTTGCTGAACTGAGGCCAAAGTGAATCCATTTGGAGGACATGATCTTTATCTTTTCACAAGCAGCTGTACTGCTGCCAATATCAATTTGAAGGTTAGCATATGGTTTTGTACTTAATGTCTTTATCTATATGCTCAACTACTTAAACTTAGATATTTTTTCCCTGTATGTGGGTTTTGAACTCTCTAACATCTGAGCAATTCTCTTGTCCAGGAACAGTCATGTGCCAAATAATATTTAATATCTGCAACCACAGGATATCTGCCATGTGGCATCTAAACAACCGCAGCATTTCAGCTTCTTTTTTTCACATTATTAAGTCATCTCCCCCAGCTGAAATCTCTATAGTATGTTAAAATTTCCATTCCCCAAGAAGGAAAAAACAAAACGAAACAAAACAAAAAAACAAACAAGTACCAACTTGACATCTCCTACATATCTGTTTGAGGTACAAAGTGGAATTAAAATAGCTTTAATCATAGGAAAGACTGATGATGCTATTGATGATGTTTTTCTTGTATATGATGTCATCAGCAGCCAATGGTCTGAAAACCAGCTGTGTAAACACAACACTGTATGAAGGATACCAAATGTTTTCAGAAGAATGAGCACATTTTCAAATCAGGTGGGATTTGCTAAAAATTTGAATTAACATTCTGGTTTTAATGACCTTTGCCCATCAACATGAAGGTGAACAAAGAAGTTTCATATTGCATAGCAGATTTGTCATACAGTCTTTCATGTTTAAGGAGGAGCATCCCTTAATCTAGACTTTAAATTCTCGTATTTTCCTCTACCACTTCTTCATAGTCTCACTGCTCAGCCTCACTTGGCTGTTATCATGATTCCTGCCTTTCTTCTATCACAAATTGTGTTCTTCCTCCAGCCCCATATTGATTTTCAGATGGCACTGGGTCCATTGATCATGCAGTGTGGAATATTCAGTATAGCTGGAGATGGGTATTTTAAGGGAAATCATAGTGCATTAGATTGAAACCAACCAAGTGCATGGTATAGGTGTAGCAAAGCCTGAGTGAGAGTTCAGGTTGCCTCTGGTGCCAGCTGTTATACAATACTCCGCAACTGTGCCTTTTACTGCAGATTGTCTGATTACCATTGAAAGATATGCTTGCATAGCCCTGCTGATAAATGCCTCTACTATTATGGTAAAATTCTGAAAGTCCGCATTCAGTAAATTATAAAGTATTTTAAGTCTATTTTGTCATACTTTTGCCGTTAGAAAGTGAGTTTTTGCAGCTAGAAAAAGAAGTGTTGCAAAACAGCCCCATTAAGCAATCGTGTTCAGATGACTGTGCAGAGAAAGACCAATTCCTGTTTAGATTTAGTTAAATACACATGGTGAAAGAGTAGCATTAACTTAACTTTTCTTATTTTTGTTACTGTAGTAATATAGTAAATTCAGACCGCAGGAAAAATCAGGCACTACTTCTGTCATGTCAAGAAAACGTAGCAAATAAGTAGTTCACACAGTGCTCATTGACTGTTTTATTAGATAACTTCATATCTATGTAGAGCCAGAGATACTAGCGTACACCACCTGCTTGGCTGATATAGCACACAGCCCCAACCCTCTTGCTTAGAAACATAGAATATCCCAGGTTGAAAGGGATCCATAAAGATCACAGAATTGTAGGGGTTGGAAGAGACCTCTAGAGATCATCAAATCCAGCTCCTGGTCCCACGCAGCACCACCCAAACCCAGACCCTGTGTCTGAGGGCAGTGTCCAAATGCTCCTTGAGCTCTGGCACCTTGGGGCCATGCCCACTGCCCTGGGGAGCCTGTTCCATGCCCACCACCCTCTGGGGCAGAACCTTCTCCTAACCCCCAGCCTTACCCTCCCCTGACGCAGCTCCATGCCGTTCCCTCGGGTCCTGTCGCTGTCCCCAGAGAGCAGAGCTCAGCGCCTGCCCCTCCGCTCCCCTGGGAGGGAGCTGTAGGCCGCCATGAGGCCTCCCCTCAGCCTCCTCTGCTCTGGGCTGAGCAAACCAAGGGACCTCAGGTGCTTCTTACACACCTTGCCCTTCAGATCCTTCCCCATCTTCATATCCCTCCTTTCGGTGCTCTCTAACAGCTTTATGTCCTTCTTACATTGTAGCACCCAAACCTGCACCCACTGCTCGAGGTGAGGCTGCACCAGCGCAGAGCAGAGCGGGACAATCCCTTCCCTCTGCCTGCTAGCAATGCTGTGCTTAATTGGGGTTCTCTAATATGCTGATGTTCATTGCACACACATGACCAGCACAGCTTGCTCCCACTCCATCTTTTGGGAAGGGCACTACTCCCTTCCAGCCCTTCCAGCTGAGTTTGTTTATGAAAAATTGAGGCTTTTTATGATAAATAAGGATGAGGGAAGACAAGGGAAGGCGTGGTGAATGCTAAGAGCCCATTCTGACATGGAGGGGATACATGAGCCATCAAGGGATGCCACTGGACTTATGAGCCTGGAAATGTTCCTGAGTGCCCCAGGATATACATAACCCTGATCTGTTGTCAGGATTTCAGATTATTCCTAGGCTGGGGCCACATTGATTCTGTTCTTAGCCTTTGGATGAAATCCTGGTTTACTGAAATCTGCTAAACTCCTCCTGACTAGAATATTAGACTTTATGACTTTTTCTCCTATAATACATATATACACATGTGTAAAAGACAGAAATCAGAGATGTTGCAGTTCTATTTCCATTGAATTACTGAACATATCTCACAGACCTGCCATCTCTCCACTCAGATCAGAAACTGAGGCCAAATGTTCGTTTTTATTTGAAGCAATACTGTGACTTTCAAAGAAGAATGGCAACTATTTTTTTTTTCAGAATAAATTGATATTTAATGTTTTAAAAATATGGGTGACAATCAGAATTTTTCATTTAAAATTATTTATTATTTTAGTAGTTATTAGTTTCTGGGTGATATTATTTATGTCTGAGTGGGAGGGTAACCATCACAGTAGCAAATTGAGAATAAGATATGACTTGCTATGACAATTGTACTAGCAATCCTTTGCTACGAGTGGGTATAAAACTGTTTGGAGAATCACCTCACCATCCATATGTTATGCAGATACACTAATTACAAATGTATAACACCAGACTCCCAAGTATATGAGTTCTCCACCCCCCTCCTTTCCTACCTCTCTCAGTATCCTTTCTAATTAATGTGAATATTCATATTACTGATTTCACAAATGTTAAGAGTAAAAAATACTTGTTATTTCTCTTTTTTTTTTTCTCCTTTTTTTTTTTTTAATGTTTACATTAGAGATTCTGTCATCTGTATTGGTAATAAAATCTAACCTCACTAAATAACCTAAGATAGTAACCATAACTTTGAAAGACAAAGAATATAATTACCATATGAGGGATTCGCACATGAATATCCATTGTCCATATTGTTGATTAGTGACTATGTATCAAACACTAGATGTAGAATTCAAGTCTGATTGATTATATCAGTTCTCTAAGATCATATGAAAGTAGTGCACTGTGTTTAACTGGAACAGGAATACACAGTAATCACACATCAGAAAACTTGATGGTCCTGAAGACAACAGCTTATATCTGATAGTTCTACAATTGTGGTAGCGTAAACTCCTGTGTATAACTCTTATTCCCAGTGACTGCCCTTTTAATTAATCAGATAAAGCTGTTATAATTTTCCTTTTTTTTTTTGTTGTTTTTATTAAGTACAATAATTCTTTTAAATGTGTGAGGGAATGTTGCTGAATGTTGTTTAGATCCGAATCTCCCTTTTGCACAGTGCAATCAATATTCAGCCTTACATGCAGGATCTGTCCAAAAGATTGCCAGCCATTCTGTTGTTGCCTGATCCTTTTTCAGTCTTGCATTTCACTTACGTTCTAAAGCTTCCTTTATCATACCAACATTTTACATCTACAACTCCTGGTACTGCTGCTTTTCTCCTTTCAATTAAGGTAGGCTACTGCATTATCCTGACAGACTGTAGCAGCCATTCATCGGAGCTGGGTTCCGCTCATCTTTGGAAGAATGTTTCTCTGCATTTTTAGAATGGAGATTTGGTTGACACTCCAGATCCCACATAACTTACTCTTTATCTGTCAGCGTATTGCATGTCCTGAATATTCACTACAAAGAAGGAGCCACTGTTGACTGACGATTTTAAAAAGAAATATTGAGAAATGTATGGTTTATTGGTAGAGACTTGGAGTGACTTTCCACTCTTACCAATCTTATTCTCTGTGAAGATGGCATTTATATTCTTGATGTTGACATTTACATCATAACTGTTTAGGGTTTGGGAAGTTCTGTTTGTCATGTTTGCTCATATTCCATAATATGCTTCGGATAGGTGAGTGGGCATAATGCATTCTTGCTCAAAGAAAAAGAGAAATTACCTGCTTGAGTTGAAAATTATTTTTCAGCACTGACACTGGAAAGCAAGTGATTATGGAGGTGATGGTGCTGTTAGCATTCTAATGAACTTAGCATTACTGTTTTTACCTAAGACAAGAGGTTGAGATTGTTTTCTGTAAACTGTGACGAGAAAATCCACAGCCTACGTTTACATTCCAAAAATAGGTACATTTTTCAAGGTTGCTTTTTAAGTATATAATTGCTGAGTTCATCCATAATAGCCAGAGATTGGTTAATTTGAATATAGATTGTGAGACAGTAGGTCTTGAAGCCAGATTTATTGAAATTGCTGCCCCAGTTATTACAAAATTCAGAGCTAACATGTTTAATATGTCTTCTGCGCTGGCAAATTACCATTTTGCTTGGCAGTTTATTGAAATTAATTTAGTACCTAAAGAAGCCTGTCTTCTCATTTAAATAATTATTGACCTACTTCTTTTTTCTTCTAGCAAACCTGATGGCAAGAACTGCACACTGTCAGTAACACGGGGATATCTTTCTGAATAAAATGACTGGCTGTGTTTTAATCAAGCAGAAATGGAAAGAGTTCAGAAGTAAGTGACAAAAATAATTAGAATCAAAGGAAGGCTTCCGTATGAATACAAATTTAAAAGTTTAAGTTTAAAAGAAAATTAATATGAATAAAAAGAGATATGAAGAGACAAGTTAATAATAAGATATTTGCTAACTGTAGGTTGCAGGGATTCTCCCACCTTCCTTCCGCTAAGCATCTTTGTGGGAACCCTGTTCAGTCACCGTGTCAATCCAAAATTCACCCTAAGTCCCTTTGTGGTTTAACCCCAGCAGGCAGCGCAGCACCACACAGCTGCTCGCTCAAGGGGTGACTAGAGATGTATGTAGCTGAGCTAATGCCTTCTGCATCACATGTCAAATATGCTGCTCTGCTTAGGAGATAATACAAACATATCTGTTGTCTATTTTCTGATCATTATTTTGATACTTCCATACAGGTAGTTCTTCTTTTCTGAGAACAACTGTGCAACTCTTCTTTCACTTGGATTATAGAAATGACATGTAAAAATTAATTCCGTATGAAAACTTGAGGTAGTAAAACACAAGAACAACATTTCAAAGTATTATAAAAGTCAAAGAGCTTTGTTTCACCACGAGAAAAGTCTGTTCTGTCCTGAGCCGTCCCTTTTAGATGTGCCTGAATGTGGATGCTCCTGTTGAGCCATTCCATCGGTGCAAAGAAAGTAGAAAACCTTTTTATATAGGCATTTTACTTGTCTCTTCAAAACACTATGTGCTGGGCTGTTTGCGAGAAGAGACCACAGAAAAGCAGTTTTGCAAAGATATATGTATGAAGGAGGTGAATACAGCTATTCTGCCTGCATTTCCAATTTTTTCTTGGTCTCCATACCTCCTCTGTCCCTACCACGCCTCACCACACTACACATATATGTATATGCTTCCATAGGTGTGCCTACATGGATGTGCAGGAAGCAACAAACGTGAGTAGGACAGTTGTGCTGACAGCAGTGGTAGGTTTGTGTGGGTGAAGGTAGATGTACTGTGTCTTACAAACCTAGGACAACAGGAAATAGTGGCTCATTAAAGGCATATGTAAGAAACTCATCTGTTAAGTCATGATTTATTCCCGTGCCAACGCCCCTGTATCAAAATCCAGAGTAATTACAGCTGAGTCATGTAGGCAAGGAGACGAGCTCAGGGCTGGAGTAGGCATTGCCAAGATGTGATACAGCAGCAGGGGTGGGGAGAAGGGAGGTGCTGCTTCACAGTCCTGGGCAGGGCCCAGGGCCACGATTAGATCAAAGCTCAGCTTTCAAGTTAAAAGGTGTGTTTCTCCTTCTGTCTGGATATGAAGAAAAGATTTAAAATGTATCAGGCTACCTGCTGCTTGAAATACTAGCCTGGAACATTGGCTTCATTAGGAGTAAATTGTCTTACTGTGCCTTTCTCTGCAAACTGTTGCCAGATAAAGGAGGAACATGTGATGAGGAGGCAAGAGGGAGCAGAAGTGAGGAGAAGGTCAGCCAGTGAGCTGTAGGCAGTGTGCCCCACCTTCGGCTCCAGAGGGGGCCTATAAAACCTGGGTGTGATCTTTGTGAAAAGCCTGTCCACTTACATTTTCTTTCTCCCCTTCACACGGCGACTTACTGAGACCATGAAAAGATGATGTATGCATGAAATACAAGAGGCCTATGAGTCACAGTCAAGCTGTACAAGTTCATTCAGTGAGGTGTTCCACGCTGTTACTTGAACTCACTCTCTTGGTGGAAGATTCTGCAGCTTCTTTGTGCAGCACACTAATAAGGCACGTTGTTAACTAGCTACCTACCGGGAACACAGCCATGCATGTTTAGAAGACTTGCCCCGACAGAGCAAGGGATCAAATAAAGTACACTCAGGGGAAATAGTAGCACTCAGGAGAGTTCAAAGTGTCAAAGTTTCCTGTCAGCACTGTCTGATGACTAAAGCACTTTCAGGTATCTAATGCCCACACTGTGGATGTGCAACTCTGATGTAATTGCAAGGGACAGAAGTCTCGCTCTCAAGTTGCAGAGTGCTGCACTTCTTCCTTGGCTCACTGCCTCGCTTGTAATGTCCCTGCATGCCAGGACTGAGGCTGCCACTGCACACTGGCATCCTGCAGTGCTAAGAAAGTGCAGACTCCCTGTTTTTTATGGGTCTTCAGCCTCTGTTCTTTTCGCTAACAGCAGTGTTCCAGTCCTGTTGGCAATTTAAACAAGTATTGATAGACAGACAGGTTTCTCCTATATGAGTCTCTTGTAGCAGCTCCCTGCTTTCTTGTTTAAAATATACAGAAATTTATAGGAATACATACATGCTGACACAATGATTTAAATAAAAAATCTCAATACTCACCATATATACAGTATATTTGAAATAAGCAGGCTTAGCAAGAGTTTTGCCTTGTAATTATCTAAGTGATTAAATGTATCTTTGGGCAATATGTTTACTTTATTGCTGAGAGAAAAAATCTCTCATCCACTGGCTTAGTTTCCTAAGCAACTCTCACTGTGCTTTCTTTTCTTAGGTAATATTGATTAGAGAGTTTCAGAATCTGGAAATGGAAAAATTACAAAAGAAAAATAACGCATTGAGAAATGCTCATGGTTAGCCTTTTAGTTAATACAAACATGAATGTAAATACAGAAATAATATTGCCAACTTAATGTCTGCACTGTGTACCATTCTGTGTATACTGCCTTTTTGGATGTATGGAAAGATAGGTTTAATGACCATTGACAGAAAAATTGCAGAGCTGTCTTTCCGTACTTGGACTAGAACTACGTTCACTTGCTGGGATGAATATGTGGCAAAATGAGCTGTCCCATAAGAGCACAAATTATCTAAAAAGAGCTAAAAATATATATCATAGAGAAACAAAAGCAGTAAGGCAAACTGGAATAGTTGCTGCTGTTGGAAGCTGTTGGAAGCTGTTGGAAGCTGTTGGAAGCTGTTATCTCCGGAGTTGGAGTCTGGTTTTGTCATGGAAGCCTGCTTATGGATATAAAAAACTGCCATGACTGGAATAAACAAACATAACCAACATGACTTACAATGACTATTTTATTATTAACAAAAGGAAATGATAAATTAGAAGGAACAGCAAGGAACAGATAGTTCTCTCTTTTCCATATCACTCTGTAGAAAGTGAATGCTGCTGATGATGATGATGCTGATGAGAAGTTGTGGATGCTGCCCAGAGAAGCTGTGGCTGCCCCATCCCTGGCTGTGTTCAAGGCCAGGCTGGATGGGTTCCTGGGCAGTTGATCTAGTGAGCTAGTGGCTGGCAGCCCTGTCCATGGCAGGGGGGTTGGAACCAGATGATCTCTGAGGTCCCTTCCAACCCAAGCCATTCTATGATTCTATACCTTTGAAAATGAGTCTGTTGAAGGGGCCTAACAAATGTTGGCCTCACTGGGAGACAGTCGGATAAGAGCTGTAAAGGTGAGGATGGGACAGAAACCAAGTTATTTGTCCTGAGGACACTTCTAATGTGTTTGTTCCCTTACTAAAAAGAAGAGCCTCATTTTAATGCATCATAAATACATAAAACATTGTATAGAAGGATTGATAAATTCTTGTTTGGAAATATAGATACCGTTTGCTATATCATGGATAACTTATACAGTTTATCATCTATATATTCTTCATTAACTGTGCAAGTTATCTGTGATATAGGAAAGTGAGAGAAATCATGAGGATCAACTTTTCAGTAAACCTTCTTCATTTAAACTGCATTCAGATGAGCTAGACTTATGTTTTAAAATTGAAATTCTGTTTCCAATAAATCCAAATAACTCTGCTCATGCAAATCTTCCAGCTCACCAGATTAATGGTTTCTGACTGAGTAGCTGTTCACGAATACATTATCTTTTTCTCATAATCTTTTTCCTTTTAAAAGAGTGGGTGTCATTTGAGTCATTTCTGTTTGAGTTGTATAAGCTAAAGTCTTGTGTATGCCAGCTGGCTCAATTAACTCCCCAGTTAATACAAATATTCTAACACAAATAGATGTTTTTCTTAGTAATGACTGTCGCAGTTCGCTATACTGTACATAATATTCATTCACACAGTAAGGGTACCAGAAAATTACTATGTGGCATGTGTTGAGATATATAACATTTGCATTCGTAATCTTGAAAGAGAGATACTGTCTCAAACATTTAAATAAACAAGATTTTCATAAAAGTAAAACACACATTATGCAGTGGTAATGAATAACCTTGGTAGAAAATATTGGATGGTCAATGCTTGTTTGAGAAGAAAGATTTCAAAATGTTCCGAGAAGAAATATTTTCAGCAAGAAAAGCTTCAGCATCTTTTGAGTATATCTAAATGGAAAACTGGCGCCATGAAAGAAAGTGTCATGGCCCTAAGGCCACCACCAGCCCCGACTCTTTGTGATTGTTTGGTTTTAATTCACAAATTTCTGTTTAAAATCTAAATACATTACAAACCCACTTTCTTGAGATAAAGAGTTTGCTAAATCTTGGAAGGCAGAGATTTCCCATTCTTCTGAACACCTGTTGTCGAACTTACGGAGAGCTTCCTTACCAAAGAGCAGGTACCTTCTGAGTCTGCTTTTTTTAAACATATTTTTTATCTTGCAGCTGAAGACTTCGTGCAAGTATGTCATATGACTCACACCACCCAAGGCTTACGTAGATTTTCTAGCACAAATTAGAGAGAACAATATGGCAAGCTGAAGCCAGTAAAAACTGAAATAAAAATGTTAGTGTACCACAGAATCACAGGATAATTAGAGGGACCTCTGGAAGCCATTGAGCCAAGCTCCCTGCTCCAAGCAGGACCAGCTCACAAGATGGATCAGGTTGCTCAGGATCTTGTCCGGGCCAGTTTTGAATTTCTCTGAGGACAGGCATCCCACAGCTGCTTTGGGCTCCTGTTCCAGTGCTCTATCATGCTCATGGGTGAGCTTCTCTAGCCTCCCATTCTCAAGCTGAACAAGCCCAGCTCCCTCAGCCTCTACAAGCACATCATGACCTCTAGACCCTTGACTATCTTGATGGCTTTCCAATGGATTCACTCAAGTACACCAATGTCTGTCTTGGAACAAGGATTGTGTTCACCAGGGAGATGAACTGCTGACTCCTGTCCAACTTCTTGTTTGTGAGGTCCCTGTCTGCAAATCTACTTTCTACCCAGTTAATTTCCTAGGCTGTATGGTTGCATGATATTTTTCCATCTCAAGTGCAAGATTTATTTTCAGTGAACTTCATGATGTTTCTGTTCATAAGGACTTCTCCAGCCTGTCAAAGTCCCTTTCATAGACAGCCCTGCCCTCCAGTGTATTGACTATTCCCCTACTTCGATGTTAGCTGCAGATTTGTGGCGGATGTATTCCACCTCACCACCCACATCACCAATGATCATTTCAAACAGTTTTGGCCTCAGTATCAGTCTGTGTAGAACATTCAAAACCAGCCACCAGTTAGAATACAAACCTCTTGATCTTAGTTTTGCTCCCATCTTACAGTCTATTCATCTCGTACAACCTTTCTCAATTTGCTGCAGAGATGCTGGGGGAAAATGTGCCAAGTGTTTCTAAAGTTGCAGCCAAAGACATTCACTGCTCTCCTGTTTTTCCCAGGGACAACCACGCTGTTATAGAAGGCAGTCAGCTGATCAGACACGATTCGCTGTTCAAGCAAAAGCTTTTTTCCAGTCACTGAGGTCTTCCACTGATCATAATGGCCTTTCAAAGGCAATAGAACCTGGTCTCATGACACTTTTGGCCAGTTCCCTCAGCATGCTGTCTGTACCTATGTTTTTCTTTATATCCAATGTGCTGAAGCAGTTGACAGCTCAATGCTCAGTACTACAGGCAGTACTTGTCTCCCCCAGACTCAATCAGTCAGCACAGAGACTTGCAGATGCTCAAGGAAATGCCTCATAGTAAAGACTGAGACAAAGAAGGTGCTTTGTTTTCCAGGTTCTTTTCACCCACCCCATTCAGCAGCTGGCCACATTTTTGCTGATCTTCATTTTGCCACTGACGTACTCCTAGAAGACATTTTTGCCTTCTCACCAGCTCCAAATCCAGCTGAGCTTTGGCTTTTCCCTGCATGCCTGGGCAATGGATCTACACTCCTCCTGGGCAGCCTGGCCCCACTTCCAGCTTTGGTACACATCCTCTTTAGGTTTAGGCTCAGTGAGGCATTCTCCTCTCAACCAAGCTAGCTCCCAGTCATGCTTGCTAGATTGCTGGGTTTTTCAGGGGAAAAAAAAAAAAAAATTGAAAAGCTCTAAGCTAGTTATAAATTCCAAGGATTTGGGTAATAGAACGTGTAGGTATTATTGAATAGCTTTGATGTGCGTGACTCAGGAAATAACATCTAGTTTGACACTTGGATTCCTCAAGAAAAACTCATTTAAAAATATTTTACGATGTCTAAAATTTATCTTCTTTCTACAACTTATTTATATAAATTCTTACAGCCAAGATGTGTTTCTCTAAGATTCTAACCCAATTCCCTTCTGTACAAATGTATGGCTAGGGTAACATGCCATAAGTCTACATATTTATTGTGTGAGTGAAAGAACATGGTAAATCATCCAATAAAAAATATTCCTGTAAGTTACTAATTTTTTACTATATTCTTGACTATTAGAAATTCAAATATCTTAATCGATTTATCATTATTAGCCATCCATTTAATTTTATTCAAATACATCTTTTACTCAAATACATCTCATATTCTAATATTTTTAATTCATCTTAATATATCTAATGCATTCTAATATATCTGAGTACACAGATACAAGAGTTCTGTTGTAAAACTCACTGAATCACAGATCGGTAAGAATCATGCACATTGTTATCCTTCTTACAAACACTGTAACTTATACACAAATTACCTCATTTTACTACCTTATGAGAAGAAAAAAATGAAGAAAATTATAAAAATATGGAAATCACAAATAATTTACTCACAAGTGTTGGAAAAGTGTTAGAAGCCAAATTATACAGATTATTACATGAGAATGCATAATTATCTTTCAGCTGTGATACTGTCTGCAGTTATGGCGCTCAGGTGGTTTGCCCTATGCACTGAAAACTCTCTAACCATGCATTCTGCTCTCCATTATCCCCTCACATCTGATAGACAGAGCAGGATGTGTCACTGTACAAGCTACCCAGGTAGTATTAGGCAAGGACAGCAACTGGGAGGTTTAATTGCTCATACATGGTGCACAGTGACTCAGTGCTTCTGGCTGGAAGCATCTCTGGAAGGAACCTCTGAGGAGAGAGAAATCTTCTACCTGAGTGCCCACAGCACGTAGCTTTATAATCATGATCAGACTTGTATCCTGGCTCTGGTTCTG
The DNA here is from genome assembly GCA_013399715.1 of Alectura lathami. Lineage (NCBI taxonomy): Eukaryota > Metazoa > Chordata > Aves > Galliformes > Megapodiidae > Alectura > Alectura lathami. The sequence continues at coordinate 76,403 of VXAV01011626.1, forward strand.
CTGTGTCACAATGACTGCTAATCCTGACCCTACTGGAGGAGTAAAGGATGCTGTTTTAGCCTAACGATTCTATTACCAAGACAGACACTGGTTTGTTACTGTGTCATATGTAATTTCTCTGAAAAGTACTTCTGATACGTAGTTTGCAAAGTGTTACAAAACCCAGATACTTACACAAGGGAAGCTTGTAGCTGCAAGTCAACTTCATGAGTGAGCTGTAACACAGAGAGATGGAAGACTGAGTCTTCTGAAAGCCTAGGTTCGTTCCCCGTTAACCTAAAGATGCTTCATTAGGTTCTCATTGCAGGTCTTGAGACATTAATGTAAACTGTTCTGTAAATTAAGACTAGTAGGTCTAGTCTTTCACCCCTGGATGTGTTTTGCTAAAGATCAAAGATGTGTGAAGCACAGAGACAGAAATGCATTATCATCAGGTGTAGTAATGGCTGACCCATTGCATTGAAATCTTAAAAAATAATTAAAGAAAATGTACGTGTTTCTGTCATGGGAATCTGAGACCACTAATAAGGACATGTATCCTCTTAAGAAATGTGTAAAGAAATGTATTCGAGGGTGCTAATTATGGGCTTATTATGCATTTGTATTTGTGATTATGCTAAATCCCTCTGAAATATATTCTTGTTTTTCAGATCATCCAGCAGGAAATAGTGTTTAATCTAAAATTGTCACCCGGGGACAGAACTGGTGCAGGTGGGGAAAAGCTGTTGGGGCAGCACACAGAGCACAAGTCCCTGGAGCCTCAACCTGCACCAGCCCACACTGGGTGTTTGGTCCTGCTGCAGGATGATCTTTGATCCCTCAAGTTGGCCCCTGGTTTCCATCCTGCACTCAGCAGCGCTCCACGTTGCTCAGAGAGCCTGGTACTTCTGGGAAGGCCAGTCCTGCTGTGCCTGTGAAGGACCATGAACATGCATCAACAGTAAAGCTGTGATCCCAAGAAGGGCCAGAATGACACGTGCACAATCAGCTCATCCTGTTGAAAATGTGATGACAGTGTGCAAGATCCTGGCTAGCAGAGTACTGCACCCTGTTCAGGCAGTAGGGCCAAGTTTACCTTGCAGGCTGACTTGCACTAGGGCTGAGTACCCTCAGGAAAATAATCTTGATGTGCATTAAGTACTCATCAGGAAAAACATTCATAAAGAGCTCCATAAAATTATACACTTCAGGACACAATTGAATAAATAAAATTGAATAAATAAATAAATAAAATTGAATAAATAAATAAACTAACATGATCTGAGGTATAAAGGAGACAGGAACTTGAGCCTGAACCCAATACTGAACCCAGAAATGGTTTCCAGAATTCAGGCTATTTATGCAAGTTATAGACTCAAAATCTGTGCAAAGTCTATTGAAAAATTTTTTGTTACGTTGCCTTAAACTTCCATGAGTGCCAGTTTAATCTCTGTGTTATCTGGCTGCATGTGTATCCTTTGGGGTCCTTTTTCCCCTCTCATTCTTTTTTGCAGGAGAGTTTCACTGACTTGGAGCTTCCTAGCCAGTTTCTCTCTCTCATTTTCAATCTAGTTTTAGGGGTAAGACCTGTGCAAATAAAAATATTTCAATCTGCCTCTGTGGTGTCTGAGGAGAATATCTTAGAGTGCTCTGAGTTTCCCCAGAGTTTGTATGTATTTCTTCCACCAGGTTGTGAAAGTCTTCATGGCAAACATAGATATTCTTTTCATGGGTTTTCTATGCACTCTTCCAAAAAGAAATTGATTTCCAAGACTAAAAGGGAACTGATTGCATCTTTGGTTATCAGAATGCATCTCCTAATCCAATTAATGGAGAAGTACACAATTTTGAAAATCATCCCTGAAACATTTTTATACATGGCTGTTAGAAGTGCTATGTAGGATTTCCAACAGTGAACAAGATGAGAGGAAGAAGTCTCTTTTTTCCATCTGCTTCATGCAGCTGACAGTATCAAACTGACTGCTTTTCCCTCACGAGGCCTGATCAAGCAGCTACTTGCTTAATTTTACAGACATGAGCAATAAACTCCACTTGCTTCAATACCACCAGGCATTACAAAACCAGGAGTCTCACCAGCTTGCAGGTGATAACATGGCTCATCATTGCAGCAGGTCAAAAAGACAGCATGCATTTTTCACAGCAGTTTAAGCACCAGGCAGCCACAGCTGCTCAGGGCTTTCCTCTCAGCCCCCACACCCCACCCCTGGGCTGGCAAACCACTTGTTGGATATAAGCAGCTTGTGCAAAGTACCAGTAGGAAATCATTTGCTTGGTATTTTCAGCAGCATCAGCCCCCTGACCATTTCCCAGGGTGAGCTCACAGTTGAAGCAGGCAGGAGCCTGTATGTTTGTAACACAAGGCAAGGGGTACTTAGGGCTTCAGGAGAGGGGAGAAGAGAGATTGGGAACGTAACAGCCACACCTGAGGCCAGGTTTAGCTGCTTAAGTGTAAGTGATTACCTGAAATTACTGTCAGCTGCCATTAAACTTAACTTTGCCTCTGATAGTTTCTCTGAAGTACTAGCTGGCTTCTTTTACCCTGTCTATAGAAATAACCCTGAGATGTTAATACAATGAAACTAAAATGAAAATGCTCAAGGGAACATTAATGGACTCACAAATACAAAACCAAGCAAAACCCTCCTCTCTTAAACTCCGAGTGGTTTGAGTGGTAGTGCAGAGCTGGTTTGGTTTGGGGTTTGTTGTTTTTACAAGGCAGGCTACAATATTAAAATAAGCAGATCCATCAGAGGACGTGTGTCAAAATGCATCTCTGGGGTTTAAAGCATGCAAACCAGTAGAGCAGTTTCTTGACCTAACAGTGTTCTTTCAATTTTCTGCTAACTTTGATTTATTGGAACCAGCTGTTTTGGCTCCAAGGCACTGCTAGAAATTATTAAGCCACTTAGCAAAACTTGAAATGATTACATGAAGTGCAAAGCAGTAAAGGATCAGGGCTGTAGGTCTAAATCCCAAGAGGGTTGTAGATGCCCTAAATCAAAACTCAGTCAACAGCATCCTCTGAAACCCTACTTCGCTTCAGTGGAATTTTTTTTCCACCCCAAAGAATAGTTGTACTATTAAAGTCCATGGGTGCCTAAATTTCTGTCCTGAAGACTCTCAAACAGCCCCCTGCTCCTTGTCTGCACGTAAGCCTCACTAAGAGCCAGAAAACAGGCTGTCCTCCTCCTGCCTTAATGCATGACCCATCTGAAAGTCATTCCCAAAGTGGCGTCAGTGGTTTTTCCAAGTGGACTACTGTGGAGTGAATGATCGTCCACTGTTTTTCCAAGTCTTAATAGTCATGCAGTCTCTTTCTTATCTTGCTGGAATCGTTCAATCCTGTTTTTAGGATCTACATAAGCACCTACAGGCTGAATGCAAGAGCAATGCAGAATTTACAGACCTAAATCTACGGAGTCGGTAGTCCCCAACATTTTTCACTCATTCAAAGTGTGTTTTTGTCATGCTCTCAGTGTTGATTTTCTTATATTGTTTGACATACAAGGAACAAGTCGCAACTAGAAGACAGTGTTCGCGGTATAAACGCTTATAAAATTACGTCCTTTCTTCACTGTTTCAGTTCCCTTTGACAATCTTCCGGTACATTGATTTCCTTCCTCCTTGTTTTTCCTTTCAATGCATCTTCCTTAAAATACAGTAACACTGCCAAGATGCAGACAAGATGCATGCCAATGGTTCCCTTGCTTTCCTCCACATTGCATTGTGCCTGTTATTTTAGATATTCTCATGAAATTCAGAGTATTTGTGCTGAAAAGTAGAGACCAACTGAAATACAGACATCAGAATTGGGACCGAAAGTATCACCAGGAATCAAATCTTGGCTGTTAAATGCTCTCAGAAAGGGTACAACATACTGAACGAGGGGACAATACCTGTTGTTTAACCATGCTGCTCACCTTCCTGAAGGCTTTAGGAAACCTTTTATGTCCTCCAAATCAAAGCCATTTCAGCTCAACTGACATTCAAAGTCAAATATGGTTTCTCTTTTATCTGTGTGAATTTGCACTGTTTGGTTTATGTCTCAGCTCCAGGCAGATTAGTAGTTGTAATGCTACAGCGACAAACCACATGTACACAAACATAAAGGTTAAAATTAGACAGGTTTTTTGTTACTTGTCACATGCTGTAGTAGATTGTATCAGCTCCACGTATGTTACGCCACACAAAGAGTAATCAAAGCCAGTGAAAAGAAAATAAGGAAGTTTTAATACACTATACAGGAAAAAGAATAATAACTGTGTACTGCAACAGTCTAAACCTTGCCCTCAAGCACAGTTTTAAAAAATATTTTTATTGGTGTTTTGCCCACTTTATAAATAAAGTCATAGAATGTCCTTAGGGAAAGCAACTGTTTCACAAAATTACAGCATTTAACTACACACTGAAGGAAAAAAAA